>KV908496.1:0-40000 GCA_002005505.1 Botryococcus braunii
GTGTGGTGTGTGTGTGGTGGTGTGGTGGTGTGTGGTGGGGGGGGTGTGTTGTGTGGTGTGTGTGATTGCGATGTGCCGCTTGTGGCATGTGTGCGTGTGTGGCTGCGCGCGCTCGTATGTGTGTGTGTGTGTGTGTCTGTGTGTGTGTGTGTCTGTGTGTTGTGTGTGTTGTGTGTGTGTGTGTGTGTGTGTGTGTGGGGGGGGGGTTCCCCAGGATTCACAGCATTCGTTTCTTGTGTCCTGTCCTGTCGTCGCATGATGTTGAAGAACGCATTCATGAACCATATGCCCTGTCCTCTGACGGTATTGAAGTGCGACACTCGGGAAGTATGTAGTTTGTATAAAAGGGAAGTATGTAGTTTTGTATAAGAGAGAAGTATGTAGTTTTGTATAAGAGGGAAGTATGTAGTTTTGTACAAGAGGGCAGATCGCGTAATGTCCTATAATTGGGGGCACATTGCAGGAGCACCTTTGGAAGCAGCTTCACCAGCAGCACCCATCTGAGGTCATCCTTTGGAAGTTCCGTGACTTGTGCTGCTGGTCCAAAGGTGTGCCTGTACAGCTCTTCAGCGGTACCCAGGGCCCTAAAGCAAGCCACCATGAGGGTGAAGCGGCTTGAGGCACAATCTTGAAAATCTACCAATGCCCTACTCGAAGGAGTTCTTCCACCCGTTCTGCCCCCCCCGGGGGGGGGACAAGATAGAGTACCTCCCCTCCCGTGGGGATTCTTTCGGGAAAGCCCTTGCAGACTGTGGCCGGCTTATTCTTGGCAAAGGGACTTGCACATGAGAGCCCCACATGAGAATTCCGGAGGCCGGGCCTCATGATAACACACTGAGGGCAGTGTGGGGATTTGTGGAGGGGCTCATGGAGGATTAGGTAATTGTTGGTAAAAGCCCACCGAGCCGAACCTTCGGTTAAGGGGAGGAGGAGGTGACGCGTACCTCGTGTATAAGCGAATCCCGCCTGGGACACCGGCACCTCGGCCCGAGCTCGTGTATGGTTGCATGCTCATAGTTAGTGAACCGAATGCGACGAATACACTTTCTGTAAAATCTGCGTAGTTTCTCAGAAAGGAACTGTATGTGCGTACGTGGAACTTGTGCATGCATCCTGCAAGGACCTGCCAGTGAATGCACTTCTCCGCAGTCAAATGCGGTGTTAAATGCTGTTTCTGGCCATGACCTTGTGTCAGGAAGGGACGCAGCTTGGCCTTTGAGCAGATTCAGCCCAGGGGAGCAGTGTGGCACGGCTGAGCTAAGGCCAGGCAAGCAGCCGGCACAACAGAGTTAGCCCAGGGGAGCAGCTCGGCCAGGTGAGGGAGCCTAGGCAAGCAGGCGGCACAGCAGAGTTAGCCCAGGGGAGCTGCTGGCTAGGCTGAAGTAGGTTAGGCGAACAGCCGGCACAACAGAGTTAGCCCAGGGGAGCAGCTGGCACGGTTGAGGTAGCCTAGGCAAGCAGCCGGCACAACAGAGTTAGCCCTGGGGGGCCAGCTGGCACAGCTGAGGTAGGTTAGGCAAGCGGGCACACCAGAGTTAGCCCAGGGGAGAGGCTGGCAATGCTTAAGGTAGGCCAGGCAAGCAGCCGGCACAGCAGAGTTAGCCCAAGGGGGCAGCTGGCACGGCTTAAGGTAGGGCCAGGCAAGCAGCCTGCACAAGACAGTGAGCCCAAGGGGGCAGCTGGCACGGTTGAAGGAGGTTAGGCGAGCAGCCGGCAGAGCAGAGTTAGCCCAGGGGAGCAGCTGGCAAGATAAGGTAGCCCAGGCAAGCAACCGGCACAGGGGAGTTTAGCTAAAAAGGGAAAGGCTGGCCAACCAAGAAGCAGTAGCAGGTTGATGTGCACCGGAGGTGGCAATGTGTTCCACGGGACCGGAGGTCTGGGTGAGCGGGAGCCTCGGTAACAGGCCTCTCTGGTGTATCAATGGACGCGAGTGAACCAAGGAGATGAAGCTCTAGGAGAGATGTGGCTGGAGGAAATGGGCTGTAGGAGTCGGGGCCGGAGAAAAGGGCTTCAGAAGATGCGGCTCGAGGAAATTGGGTCTAGGAGGTGGGGCTCGGGAAAAGGGCTTCAGAAGATGGGGCTCAAGGACACCGGCTCTTAGAAGATGCGGCTCAAGGAAGTCGGCTCAAGGATTTGGTCCCCATTCACTCTTGTACCTGACAACAGACTGGTTTGCATTGCGTGACAGTGGGGGCCTTTTTTGTGTGTTTTTTTTTCCTCTCCTTTTTCACCCCCCCCAATTATTTCCTTCCCCCTTTTTTGCCCCCTCCCCCACCCCTTTCTTGTTTTTTTTCCCCTTCTGTTTCTGAGATGGATGCTCAGTACCCAGGGCCTGACACCACTGCAGCTTGAGAGGATCGTGAAGTCGGGGCTCAGTTAAAGACCCTGTTCGGCAGATGGTAATGTAGAGCAGGCCTGATCTGCACATCAGATGACGGTACACTACCGCGTGCAGGGGTGCTTGAAAAGCGCAAGAGCTCTCTTCATGGTTGTATACAGAGCTACACAGAAGGCCCTTCCGACTGAGAAGACATCATCAAGCAGGAGTTTAGGGAAGAAGTGAAGCATAGCTGAGACTGATATATTTCACTTTTACCTTTTAAGGAGTGAAGCATAGCTTCACCGCAAAACCACAAATCCTACAGTAGGATCAGGAGCTGTGCAGGAGTTTTCCTGTTGTGGAGATTTCCGTTCTCTTCCCCGTCAGCATGACGTGTATTGCCATCGTGCTGTTCCTTAAATGGAAGCAGCACCCTACATGTGCCAATGAGCTGTGCAGCTCATTTGAATGCAATTCAGTGGTGTGGGGCTACACACCACTGTCAGACACTATAGACACCGATGGAGTGGAAACGTGGCCAATGATGATGTAGTTTCATTAATATGACAGTAGTACAGGACGGGGCAGCGAGGGGCCTGTACTGGGGTCCGAATCTTCTGTTTAACACGGGGACATGGGGCATGCTCATAAGGTCAGTCGCTGTCTTGCATCTCGTGGTGTGTAGAAGTCACCGATGGTGTGGATTCCAACGTGGCCAATTGTAGTTACAGGGAGATCAGGACGGGATGGCAAGGACAGGGGGGCCACTATCTTCTGTTTGGCATGGGGCATTCGGGCATGCTCATTATGATTCGGGCCGCTGAATATGTGCAGGAGGGGTGACATGTTTTCGAATTGGGAGTGCAGCGTCTTTGCATGGATGGCACTGCCAAGTTTAGCTAAGAGCGGCTGTAATAAAGTATTTAGGGATGTCAATGGGGAATAACAGCAGGGAAGCTCGCTGCCACTCAGTGTGCCATTATTCTGGCCCACTGATGGTGTGCCCTCAAATAAAGTTTCTCTTGCCCTGCATGCGTGGAGGCACGTGCCTCCATGCAGGGCCAATAAAAAGTGGATCCGCGACACGTCAGCAGCCCTGCTAGGGCTTTCACTCCCCTCAGAGCTCTCGAGGTCGAGGCAGTCTTGACAATTTAAAGATGCAGCTGAACAACTGAAAGGTCAATGGCCTTACTTCAAAGCACAGAGGGCGCCACGTGCTTCTGATGCTGCATTCGCATGCTGTGATAGGTGCCTCCCAGCATGCCAACACGGTCCTTGCATGCATATGTAACGAAGCCCGGTTTGGCTCTTGACCTTTTTGGAACGGTACAATATGGGCCACCGTTTTGCCGAGCCTCTGTCGTCACTGACTTGATAACGAGATGTTGTTGCGTGCCGGGCATGAGGAGTTCTGTAGGAGTGTATAGCAAGTGTCATAGAGCCCGCTTTCAAGGGACTGGGCCCTGGGTATTGGGGTGAGGGAGAGAGAGGGGAGAGGAATCAGTTACTGCTATGCTCAACTGCTTACGGTTAAATTCTCATTGATGCAGCTCTCAGCGTGAAAAATGCTTTGTAATTACAAATCACATGTTATAACATATATTGTTATAAGTCCCAAAATTGTGCCCTTGAATTTCAGTACATTGGCTCTGCCGTTGTGTAAACCCACACTTGGGACTTTGAACCCCGTTGCCCACCGGCCAAATTGCATGCAAGAAGCGCGCATCTTCTGCTGTGACAAGCTGTTTGTACTTGGAAGTTACAGCTGTGTGACCCCTAGATTGGATACCTGGGAGTAAATTTGTGTCATCAGGCCCAGAAGATACAAACCTCTCGTTAAAATGCAAAGCACTTTACATCCATAGGAAATTTTGGGTAATGTCTCAACAAAGAGAATCTGGTGCTTCACCTGTCTATAGCTGTTTTGGGGTCTCATCTTAAGCAATGCTGCAAAGGGCCATGTCCGATTTCCTCATACCATAAGAGACTCAAACTACTGGACCTCAAGACATATCTCAATTTCGTTTTGTCGTGGGGAGCTCCCCCTCTCCTCCATCATTCTCGTGGGCGTTCCTTTGGTGGAAGCAGGATGGATATTGATTTTCTTCTCACTATATTCATGGTTTTTGGGGACAGGACAATAATCTGGATTACTGGAAGAAGTTTGTGGCGTAATTCTTTTGTGCGCCAAGTGCAATCTTAAGAAGCTTCCGGCTTAAAATTGAACCTCAAGTTCTCGAGCAGGGACAGCATGGGTCGCCTGGACTTTGGAATTCTGGAGGGGGAGGAAGTGGGGAGGTATTTGGTAAGTCCCCAAGGGGGGAGGTGGACGTTGTGGGTCACCCATAGTGGACAGCCTGGATATATGGTCTACTGCAGCAGACAAACTACTGTCTGCCACACATGTTGCTTCTCATGTTTGCCCTCTGACGGAAGTCTTTTGGGCATGGCATGTAGGCGTGTAATGACGCAATCCTAACCATCGAGTTAGCTAAGGGGCTTAATCGAGGTTGTTGATAGCTTGATGTAATGCTGCATTTCTGTTTTGGGCGGATGCGGTGTTGCTATGTTTTGGGGGTGTTGCGCAGGCATGGGAGGGTGGTTTTTAGAATATCCCAATTATTAGCTGTATCGCTGATTCTGCTGTCATCTTTGAATTACTATTGTTGTATTTGGGCCCGGGGGGTGGGGGTTGTGCTTCTTTCATTGAGTGTGTATCGGGTGCTTGGCAGGGCAAGCATTGCAGCATTTCCCCCGAAAAGTGATGGTCAAGTAGTGCACTCGTACATACGTGTGTTCCGCATATGGGGTCCCCAACGCTGCTCCATTGCATTGTTTACATTGTAGAAGTACAGGGAGGTGGCTTCGAACTTTGTTGGATTACACCAGCACTCTAGTCTGGGCTGGTTCCTGGTGTGATGACCTTGCCTACTCATTCTCTGCTGTGTCCGTTATAGCGAGGCACCATATGAGACTCTTCCTCGGCTTATGCAAGTGAATAACAGCAAAGGATTTCAGTCGGAGACCATCTACTTGGCTAGTCTAAAAGAAAATAATGGTTATGGTATGACCAGCTCTCTGGTGCAATCACTAGCCACTGTACTGCTGCCGGTTAAACTTCCTGGACAAATGACATGAGGGGTGGGGTTCCTGCTGCGAGGAAAGAGAGGAAAAGTTCCCTGTTGACTGGGCGCACTTGGCTGCTCTTGGGCGGCAGTCTGTGCTCATGTGTACAGGAATGTCGTTATAGCTATCTAACTAAATCTTCTGGGACTCAAGCATGGGAAAGCACTCCCTGGGCTGTGCACTGTTGTTTTATAACGATGCTCTTTACAGCTTAGTGATATGTGTGTCTCCCAAGGATTTTCACAAGCTTGGTGAATATTTTGCCTAAGTTGTGGTTGATATTGAAGAAACTTACGTGTTTTGCACCTGCAGAGAAGAATGGATACATGGTATAGAGCAAGGCCGCTGTGGAACATTCCCGCTTCACAAATTTCAGTGTTTTCCGGACGGGCAACTCGTTGGTTCAGTTCCAGCCCGATCCTGTGAATTACCGACTGAGAATGACAAGGTTCCATTTCACAATATCTTCGGTTGAGAAGTTTATCACCTAGCCACTGATTGATACAAAATTGCAACATTTCAAGTCTGCAAGTACTGCAAGATAAAGCTCTGTATGGACTTAAGCAGGCCCACAGAGCGTGGTACGTGACAATCAGCAGTTTTCTAAAATCTGCTGGTTTTACTATTTCAGATGCTGACCCATCCTTATTCATATTGCAGAAGATGGATGGTGGGACTGTGTACTTGCTCTTGTATGTAGATGACATACTTATCACGTCACAGATCTCAAATGCATTAAGTGAAGTCTCTCTTGGCCAGCAAGTTTGCTGTGAAGGATCTAGGGGAGGCAAGACACTTTCTGAATATGCAGATCACATTTGAGACAGAGAGAGAGTGATGGTAGCTTGAAATCTGTGAAGCTATCAAATGAGGAATTGGTTACTGATATCCTTGAGAGTTTTGATATGGCAAGCTGCAAACCAAAGGCCACACCTCTGGACACCTCCTGGAAGTTGCAGAAGGATTTTGGAGAACCCTTGCCTAAAGAGAACAGGTACACGGAATTGGTGGGGGGTATCTTGTATTTAGCAAATACAGTGAGGCCTGATTTATCGTTTGCAGATGGCCATCTCGCACGTTAATGTTTTGCAAATGCTCCAACTAACACTCATTTGGGTGCTGGCATGAATGTTCTGAAATATCTTGCTGGCACAAAGGGTATGGGGCTGGTGTGGGAGAAGGGAAACAAAGGCTTTATGGCTTATGTTGACTCAGATTGTGCTGGATATTTGGATGGCAGAAAGTCCACTTCTGGCTATATTTTTATGTCTGGGTCAGCTGCAGTGTCATGGGGTAGTAAGCTTTAACCTCTCGTTGCTTTGTCAGCTGTTGAAGCTGAAATTATTGCTATGTGTACTGGAGTACAGGAAGCACTGTAGTTCACCAAGCTGATAAATGATCTTTGTGAAAATCCTGGGAGTGTTGTTATTAATGCTGATAATACAGGGGCCCTTGCAAATGTGAAGGGAATTCCTATATCCTCCAGGACTAAACACATTGCTGTGAGGTACCACAGAGTGAGAGATGAGGTAGAGAATGGGGCAATAGAGCCAAGGTATGTGGCTACTGTAGAAAATAATGCTGAGTTCTTCACAATGGTTCTTCCAAAAGCTCCCTTTGCCAAGCTGAGAGCAATGGCAGGTTCGAAATTATTTTGTTGATTAAATCTGCACAATTTGTGACCAGTATAAGCATTAGTGACATGGATGTTCCTCCCTGCACATGAGGGGAGGTGTTGGGAAATGAACACTGACATGTATACCTCAGGTATTTGAGAGACATGTGGTGGCATTTCATGAGAGCATGTTGGTGAATCACATCCTAGAAATAGAGGGTTTGATGGACTTATAATGCATATAATTAATAAGGTAAAGGTGTAATATACTGGGTGTACCTGTACTAAATGCGACATGAACGACTATTGGCTCTCCTAGTCAGTAGAGGGGGGCCATGGTACAAAATCGGCGAGTTTTCTGCCTGTTTTCCAGTAAGGTATACTCAGCCCGGATCTTCTCGGTTGTGAGAACCCTGTTCGGCTGACCCTGGAAATCTTGTCTGTACGTCACAGCGGTCGTGAGTTAGAGATTCGAGTCGTTTAGAGATTCGACAAGATCACCGGTTTAGAGTAGTACTATGCATCGGCAGTAATGTCGAATCATAAGGTACATCATACATCCAGTGCATGGTACTGATAGGAAACCAACTTGATCATCCCCGTACGCCATCTAGATCTGGAGTTGTAATTCTGTAAGGAGGCTAATGAATAATGAGCCTCCAGGAGCAATATATATATATATATATAGGTAGTGCCTTTATGATACAGTTAGTTCTGATTGCTTCATCGGACTCCTGTGTCAATGCTTGTTCGTGCCTTGCGTGCACGCTTGTGGAAGCTGAGGGCACTGTGTATTGATAACACTGAGAGAGTGTTAATTAACTTACAGGAGAAGCTGATAAATGTGGAAAGTTTATAATTATGATACCATTACTGAAGAAAAGGTTCCGACCCGCCTTTCCCACTGCACAGGTGGCTCCAGGAGGTACAGTGTCTGCAAGTGTAACGTTTTAACAATAAAAATGAAAGATGTCCTAACCGCAAACCACTGCAACTGTACACGCCGTCAACACGACGTTCACAGGCCTATGATGAACAGGCAGGTGTTTTTTAAAATTAAGAGTGAAGCCTATTCTAACCGCATACCATAAATCCATCATGCAGGGAAGAGAAATCTAGGGGCCAAATATTCAAGGTGATTAATGAGAGGGAGGGAGAGAGAGAGAGAGAGAGAGAGAGAGAGAGAGAGAGAGAGAGAGAGAGAGAGAGAGAGAGAGAGAGAGAGAGAGAGAGAGAGAGAGAGAAGAGAGAAGAGAGAGAGAGAGAGAGAGAAGGGGGGAGGGAGAGAGAGAGAGAGAGAGGAAGAGAGAAGAAGAGAGGGAGAGAGAGAGAGAGAGAGAGAGGAGAAGAGAGAGAAGAGAGAGGAGAGAGAGAGAGAGAGAGAGAGAGAGAGAGAGAGAGAGAGAGAGAGAGAGAGAGAGAGAGAGAGAGAGAGAGAGAGAGAGGAGAGAGAGAGGAGAGGAGAGAGAGAGAGAGAGAGAGAGAGAGAGAGAGAGAGAGAGAGAGAGAGAGAGAGAGAGTGAGAGGCATGTGTGTTTTGTTTTGAAATAAGTTTTAATTATAATATCTCTAAGACCCACACTGGCATATATGGGCCTATATAGGCGTCGACGCTTAATTAGTATTAGCCAATACACCTCAGAAAGTATGAACGGCAAGAAAAGACCGACATAACCAACATGTACAGGCATTTTATGTTGCAGTACGTCTCGGCCATGTGCGCCACTTGCCCACCCATTGCCTGGCATGTCCCGCTTCATTCTACCTCTGAAAGCTTAAAGGCCCTAGGTGTTGGTTATGGACAATGTGACACTGGGAGAGGCAGTTTTACTTTCAGTTTTGGTGCCTGGATAGGGATGGACCACAAATTGCTTACGACCACATCCTCAAATCCTCCTATTCATATGTCCGCTACAGAGCTCCCAGAGTGCCAACCGTTGATGTTCAAGGGCAATCGATTGATATCATATATCATGTGATTCATATATCATATATCATGTGATATCATATATCATGATATCATAGCATGATGTGATTCCGCTTGGTGTCTGAATTTTCAGCAAAGAACGCGAGGATGTTTAGCCAAGCAGTGACGTGATTATGTTGCCAATGCATTGATATCATTGATACGTATGGCCATTTTCTTATGCTCCCCTCCCTCCCCCCGCCCCCCCCCCCCCCCCGGGGGTGGGGGGCAAGACAACCTTAAGGGGTCAAAATTTGTGAACAGTTGTCAGCGAGCGAGTCCAGCCAAATACAATCTCTATCAGGGGACAAGTTGAAATTCTCAAGCTCTTTCCTTACCTTTGCAGACGAGGCGACCTTGTTGTCGGACTTGGACATTGAATAATTGCCATATCTGCAAAGTCTGCGCCCATCCAACCGTGATATTCAATGCATATCACAAGCCAATCTGGGGCCACTGTCCCGCCTCCTCACCCCCATCCGTAGCAATCCTCTCAAACACCTCCATGTGGCTTTCCGTCCTTGTGTCGGTGCGTCCGCCCAGCGGGGACGTCCCCGCTGGGATCCCCAGCAAGAAAAGCCTTCACTTTGTGCGCACTACCACATTTGTTTTTACTGCGGGACAGCAGACTTGCCTGGCTAGCCCTCGACGATGTCCCCCCTGACTACAGCTCAGGAAAACTAGCGTACATAGTAAACTCTGGCAATCTAGCACTGAAAGTTGACATGTCACCCGTAGGCCATGACCCTTCAACTGGAGTCACCTCCTAGGTCTTCTGTAGACACTAACTGAAGCATTTCTGCTTCAGGCGTCACCTGCAGTCGAGCACGGCGGCAGTCGTTAGTGGTCCGTGGCCAAAGCACTTGGGCAAAGAACTCCACACCCCACACACAAGGACACAGCACACAGCACTTTCTGGCCGCAGAGGTTGGTCAAGTATACCAACATACTCCGGACAAGTCTTTACATATGGTGTTGCACTCTCTCACTCTTACTAACGACACCGTATTGTTACGCCTTGCCTGTTAGCAGAGTTTCAGGACAAAGAGACCTTGCTATGTCTATTGTACATCTCTATATTCAATCAATATATAATCACTGACTATGCAAGGGCTCTTTGGTAAGTCTATTCACACAACCTGACTTACCGCCATCTCCGTGGCCTTTCAAGCACAACTTGATCATTGTCAAACATTCAGAAGCTCTAGGCATGCACACTCATCCATGCATACAGCAATGACACATTACTATACTGAATGTTTGAACGCCTTAGTGTCAACATCACATTCTCTAGCCCTAAACACACCTGCAGTCGAGCACGGCGGCACTCGTTAGTGGTCCGTGCCAACACACTTCCACACCACACACACCAGGACACAGCACACAGCACTTTCTGGCAGCAGAGGTTGGTCAAGCATACCAACATACTCCGGACAAGTGACGAGCCGTTCCTGGGCCGCCCAAAGAAGGCTCGGATTGCAGCAACATAAGGTACAATTACCTAACCAGTCATTAGAGTTCGAGTTGGTACGGATTATGTGTACTCCTGATCCAATGGGAATTTGTTTGTAAGTCCCTGAATATGTATTTGGGATTACTCAAACAAATTCACCTAAAGTCACTGTAGGATATATGTCTCTATGGTACAGCTCGCTCTTCTCACCATTTCCTACATGGAATAAGTGGCTTTCACCAATGTTCCGAATTGTCCACAATATTCAACAGTAACACTAGTGAGCTAGGCCACTTCTGCTTCTATCCACAAGCTGCAGCTGGTTAATTGAAGAGCAGTGGACAGTAAAACTTGTTGGGGCCTTAAGCATCTAAAGTGACACAAGGCTTTGACTTGGCTATACGAATGCCGTCTGTGTCGCTTACAGAGGGGGGGGGGGTTGGGAATTTCATAACGTGGCTGCTTCCACTCCACCATCATGAAATGCCCGTTATAACATAATTACAGTCGAAAAGGGATATCTTTACAAGATATATTACCATTAATGGGAAGCGGATGTCTCCCTGACAAAAGGAGTCAACCTTCAAGCCTGCCACTCATTTTCAGTTACAGAAAGCCAGCCATGCCCGATCATGTAGCTGCAAACCCGCAGTGGGAAACATTCCTCAATGTGCAAACTGCACACCTGCTGCCTTCCGCTTTCCTGCTTGGATGCCAATGCACTTCTCAACAATCTTCTCAACCATCTTCCAAGCAAGCTGGCTTCTTTGCCTGTTTCCTACTGCAACCCTTCGAAGGTTGGCTGTGGAGTGCATCGTGAAATTGATCGCGGATTAAAAAAAATATTGAGCAGAAGATGGAGATTCTAAAGCATGCTATGGCTTCGTGAGAGAGGTAAGGAGAAGGCTTGGAAGCGCTCATTCCATGCCGGGATGGCTCTGGATGTAGTTGCGGATTCCAGCAGACCAGTCTCGATGGTGTTCGGACGCGTCGGCAAACGAGAAACGGCTCTTTCCATACAGAGCATAGCGCAGGATCTCGATGAGGCCCACCATCCCGCTGTTGTAACTTCCAACAAAGTAGTCTGTGTGTGCCAGCAGCTCAATATCAGTCAGAACCTGCACTCATCCCCAGTCCGCCCGCCTCCCTTTGCTTTGCTGCCTTTGCTAGATTTTAAATACAGCGCATCCATCTGCAAGACCTTGACCCCTTACGATTTACATCTTTGTCTTATGTACCTTGCAAGGCTTGTATGAGGAAGTGGTTCATCCCCCAACACTCAAACAACCAGAGGCAACCGTGCCAGGCGGGCAGAAATGTCTCCTGACGCATGTGCAAATAAATCGTAAATCTTTTCAAAGGCAGCGGTAATGGTGCAGAAATGGGGGAATCTTTTTGAAGCTCAGGGTATAACGAGAAAGGCGTGAACATGTGCATCGTGACATGGCGAGGCTGGCATCAGCCCTGACAATTAAGGGGTTGAAAGGGACACTGCTAAGCATGACGTCTCATGCAAAGCATAAAAACATGTTACATTTACATTATGGCAGATCTGGGAGAAGGGCGCTACCTTCCCCCCGCGACACTGAACAAGAAGGATACCACTTGAAGTCCCGGGCATGTTCATTTGGAGTCCCCGGCATGTGAAGGAAAAGGTGAGGACCCGAAAGTGAAGAAGGGCGTCCTGAGAGGGCCAGTGTTGTAAGAAGATGGACAGGCACGCATATCCGCCTCGGAAAGTCGAGAGCGAGGTAGTCAGGGGGTGGGGAAGAAGAGACCAGCGAGGGAGTGAGGGAAGGACAAACGCGGGTTCGAGGGAACCTGAAGGAAAAAGTTGGAGAGACCGCGGGGGGTTGGTAGGGGGTGTGTGTGTGTGGGGAGGGGGGGAGAGAGAGCGACAGAGAGACAGAGAGAGAGAGAGAGAGAGAGAGAGAGAGAGAGAGAGAGAGAGAGAGAGAGAGAGAGAGAGAGAGAGAGAGAGAGAGAGAGAGAGAGAGAGAGAGAGGGGGAGGGGGGGTGGTGAGAGAGCGTACGGAGAAAATTGGGGAAAAAGCAAACGGGAGAATCTGCAAGGGACTGGCTTGGAATCAGAGAGCGGGGCTAATGAAAGAGAAAAACACAGTGGGAGGAGCCAGCTGGGGTGACCTGAACACTGGCATCGCAACGGGCATTAAGGGGCATGCTGATGAAATCGGGTTGGAAGTGGCCCTCCTTCTTGTGATAGCTATGGGGAATATAAGGCTTGCAGTCCAGCTCCTTGATAGCCAGTTCCTTCAGCTCATTGACCAGCTTTGCGCTGTCTCCCAGCAGCACGCAGGTGCCTCCCTGCCCTCCCGCATCAGTTCTCTATCCCCTTGGGAGCCCTGGTAAAGAAGTCAAAGCTCGGCATTCCTTCACTTGGATGGTCCTTGGCCTCAGGCATGCGTCCAACATTACCGTACTCAGTAGATCATTGGTACTCTGTAGACCATTCATGTCGTCGTAGCAAGGCGTCGTTCACAAAGTGCTCTCTCTCTCTCTCTCTCTCTCTCTCTCTCTCTCTCTCTCTCTCTCTCTCTCTCTCTCTCTCTCTCTTCTCTCTCTCTCTCTCTCTCTCTCTCTCTCCCCCCCTTTCTCTCTCTCTCTCGCTCGCTCTCTCTCTCCCCCCTCTCTCTCTCTCTCTCTCCTCTCTCTCTCTCTCTCTCTCTCTCTCTCTCTCTCTCTCTCTCTCTCTCTCTCTGTGGTGTGGTGTGGTGTGTGGTGGGGGGCGCGCGGGGTGCGTGCGTGCGTGCGGAGAGGGGGGGGGGGGTGCTCCGTGGCTGGGACGGCTAGCTACACAGAGAGGAGCGAGGGGTTGGAGAAGCAGGGAGGGGGAGAGAAAGAGAAACGGGAAGGAAATAGAACTGGCCAGGCAGTGACCTTGATGCTGGGTAAGCGCCTTAAATGTTTCCACGTAGTCTGCAGGCATTGTCTGCTTCCGCTTCCCAATTTTGTCTTCATCAAACTTGTCCCCTGCAGTTAAATCACCCCATCTCTTAATTTGTGCCACAGTCCTCCAACCTATTGTTAAGCTTGGCCCTCCTGCATTTCTTGCTCTAAGTACTAGATGTCCCTGAGTACGATCAGCTCCCAAGATTTCTAGTGTTCACGTTTGGTCCAAATCTTATGCTCCCTAGCACGCGTGAGAAAAAAATGCACTTTCAAACATCTCCACTCAAAATTGCGTTCTCTCTCTCTCTCTCTCTCTCTCTCTCCTCTCTCTCTCTCTCTCTCTCCTCTCCTCTCTCTCTCTCTCTCTCTCTCTCCTCCTCTCTCTCTCTCTCTCTCTCTCTCCCCCCTCCCCTCTCTCGCCCCCTCCCCTCTCTCCCCCCCCCCCTCTCTCTCTCTCTCGCTCCTCTCTCCGCTCTCTCTCGCTCCTCTCTCTCTCTCTCTCTCTCCTCCCTCCCTCCCTCCCTCCCTCCCTCCCTCCCTCCCTCCCTCCCTCCCTCCCTCCCTCCCTCCCTCCCTCCCTCCCTCCCTCCCTCCCTCCCTCCCTCCCTCCCCCCTCCCTCCCTCCCTCCCTCCCTCTCTCCCTCTCTCTCTCTCTCTCTCTCTCTCTCTCTCTCTCTCTCTCTCTCTCTCTCTCTCTCTCTCTCTCTCTCTCTCTCTCTCTCTCTCTCTCTCTCTCTCTCCCCCCCCCTCGCTCCACACACACACACACACACACACACACACACACACACACACACACACACACACACACACACACTCACACACACACACACACACACACACACACACACTCACGCACGCAGACGCACACACACACACACACACACACACACACACACACACACTCTCTCTCCCCAACACCCACACACGCGCAGGCATGCACATGCACGCACATCCACACACACATACATGCACGCACATGCACATGCACAGACACACACAGACACACACTAACACAGACACAGACACACACACACACACACACACACACACACACACACACACACACACACACACACACACACACACACACACACACAACATAGATATCCGAAGATGCATACTGGGACTAGAAGAAAAAGGCAAGGAATGGTCAGAAATCCATCTGTTAGTGGCTGGGCGGGGCGGGTCTACCTCCACGAACGTGGAAACCAATGGTGGGACGGGGCAGGTGCATCATCTGAGAGATGGCTGTATCAACGCGCGACTGGATCCAGGGCTGCAGATTCCACAACTGCAGCCACATCACTCTGACTCAGCATCAGGGCCTTGCTACCACACCTTTGGGAGCTGCATGTCATACAGGGACACCGCCCTTCTGCCGTAAATTCAGGTAAGGATTTGCAAGTGCAAATGCACACTGAGAATGTTAGAGTCACTGGCTAGTGTGGAGTAAGAGAAATTCAGGCTCTATTAGGGGGTGCTGCCTTGTGGATACGCATGCGCATTCCGACAGGTTCATCACACAGTCGAAGAAACTAGTGGCTTTATATAGGTCCTTGTTGCAGCAGAGTTGGAGACAGAGTCAGACAGCAAGGACTTTTCTGAGCCGCGCCGGCCGCTCTTTTTTGCGCATGTGCAACACACGTATGTGTGTGGACAGACACACATGCACACCCACAACCCTCAACCCCCCACCCCCTCCCTACACACACACACACACACACACACACACACACACACACACACACACACACACACACACACACACACAGCCATTAGGGGGGCTTTAGAACAGGCGACTGAGATACATATGTCATGCACTGCATGCTCCTCAATACTGTTGTGTGGCGTCTGTGCAACTGGAAGGAATGGAGAAGGGTTGCTAGCCTTTAAGGCAGATTCTGTTTGTAGCTCTCCATATGTGACGCCAACAGACTCCACAAGAGCAGCAACCTCCTCCGCATCTGCTAGTCTACGGCAGACAGGGCCCAGAGCAGCATCTTCCTCATCCTTCCAGTTTATGATGCCCGGAGCCATGAAGAAGTCGTGCCATCCGTTCTGCCAGCCATCGGTTATACTGCAGCTGTAAGGATTTTTCCTATTGTCCAGGTAGAAAGTCCCATTGATGGCATCAAATATAGGATACAGTAGGTATACCAAGTTCAATCCTGATGCCAGTCCTCCAACACCAAATTCCCATACTGTACAAGCATGGGAGGAGAGAAACCCACTGATGAAGAGAAGTGCCACAATACGGAGAGCCATGCCTATGGCAGCGTTTTTCCCAATTTTTTGACTCTGATCCAGAAATATCTTAATCAGGACTGTTTCATTTGTTTGGTCCTACATTGAGCCCATAAGGGACCCTGGATTGGTTTTGGATAGTATCAAATATAAAATCTGGCTCGAACACAAAATCTTGGAAAGTAGCTTGGATACCTGACAAGTAAGCCTTCCCCGGATGATTCACGTAGTATAGTCCACCCCACCCTTGTCCTACCTTTCTACGGCCTCATCTATCTCCTTCATCTATAACTCTCCGTACACATGCTTCGATATGGCTACAAAATGGGGTATCGGCGAGAAACACCGAAGGTGGCTATGACGTAAAAAATATTAGTAACAGGTTAAAGTTCCATTCCAATGGAACTGACGATCAGATACGATACAAGTAACTGCTCGTCGGTGTTCCTGGCCGGATGCGTGGACTGCGCTAACAAGCATCTTTATCTCATTCATTGCTGCTCTTCATCCGTCAAGATCATTTGAAAGACATCAATTTGTCAGTATACATGTCCCCTTATCGAAGGCCTGGCTTTGCCAAACCTCCCGGAGGGGGCAAGGGCCGCAATAGAATGTTGTTCGGGGGAAAGACAAATTTTGAAAGAAAAGGACGCTTTCGGGGATGTGGAAAGCCGAACAGGCACCACAAAAGCGCGGCGCCCACCGTGATCGACCTTTAAATGTGACCGACCTCTTGGGTCGTCCAAATGATCAGGACAACCATAGGGCGAGGGTTGTGGATTAAGGGACAGGATGGGCCTTCTTATGTTTTTGCCCCGGCCCCGCCGTGAAGGAAGGAAGGAAGGCCCCATGTCGTGGACTCCACAACAGGGGTCCAGCAAGGGGACCCCCTCTCTCCGCTGCTTTTTGCGCTCACTGTCCAGCCACTCCTCCTTGACCTTCATCGGGAGTGTCCCGACGTACACCAAGGGTGGTATCTGGATGAGGGCACGTTTGTTGGTCCCGGACACAAAAAGGGCTTTTGACACCAGATACACTTCTACAATGACGTCTATGTTTACACTTTTAGGGGAGAAGCGTGTTCGTTCGACTACACCTCCCCCTGGTGATGCCGCCATCGCCGTTGATGGTGCTCTGTCAGGCCCGATCCAGGAGGCCCTGAAGAACATTCTGCCCACCATAATTACTGAGGTAGTAACAAAAGTAGTAGAACAGCTTGTTCCGAATCTCACGGCGCAGTTCAAGCAGGTCAGTGACAGATTGGACCAGATCACATTGTCCATTGCCGACAGTCACCGTGCAACTGCAGAGCTCCGCCAGGCTCAAGAGACTATTAGAGCCCTTCAAGAGCTTCACTCCAATGAAATCAACCGGCTTTTGTCGCGACAGGAGGGCCTGGAGCGCCAATGGAAAGCTCCCAATGCCATTCTATATAATGTCAACGAAGTCCCACGGGACTCGTTGACCGAAGTTAAGTCCCTCATTTCTGGTGGTGTGACCTCAGAAAATAATGGCATTATTGAGTGCCATCGTTTGGGGCGACAGAACCCGCAGGCCCAAAGACCTCGTCCCATCCTCATCAAGTTCGCAACTGTGGAGCAGAAACACGCGGCGTTTAAACATGCCAAGCAGCTACGGCTTAATGGAATCACTATGGATGATGATTTAACCCCCGCCCAGCGTGCAACACGCAAGGAGCGCACTGCTGAAGCCATAGCTTTGAGGAATGCTGGGTGGCGCGTCTTCTGGAGGGGTGACCGCCTCTTCAAGGTCAAGGAGGGTGGGGCACCTACCCTTGTTCCTCTCTCCCACTCTAGATTGGGTGGGGGGTTGTTTTGGGTCCGGCTGGAGGCATTTCAGGGTCCTCACCCCCCCTTGGTGGCCTTGGTGAGGGGGTGGCTTCTCCGGGGCCCACCTCGGCGTCCGGCCCTACTCCTCCCGGTGATCATGCATAGGGGTGTCAGGGCCACATTGGGCTATCCATTTTAGTGTGGAACGTGAATGGCCTAACCGACTCGAAGGTTGCTCTCCATGATTATTTTTCTTATTTTCGGGAACATGATGTGATTCTTCTGCAGGAAACACTCTCCCATGCGTATGACCCAGCTCTGTTTAGGGGTTATCGGGTGTTTCTATCCTTATCTTCTCCTTCCTTTTCTCCACTTCCCCTCCCCCACAAGAGGGGTCTTGGTATGCTGATTGCTGTGCGGGATCATAGTGGGTATAGTGCGCAATTGTGGGGTTCCACATCTTCTTCATTGTGGGTTAAAGTGACTTTCATGGGTGCCCATTCCCCACCTCTGTATGTGGGAGGGGTGTATGTTCCCCCGAGGGCTCTCCCCGTCTCCAAGAGGTTCCCATGCCTCATCGGATGGCTGAGCTTGAGGGTCGCATTCAGGAGGCTTTGCTCGATGGTTCAGTGGTGTTGGCGGGTGATTTCAATGCTCGAGTTTCTTTTGCATCCACGTCGTCTTCTTCAGTTGTCCCAGTGCCGGTTGGCCAAAATCCACATGGCCGTCGTTTAGTGGATTTGTCTGCGACAACAGGGTTGGTTCTCTGCACGGGGCGGGTCGATGGGGATCTCCATGAGCCCCCTTCTTTTCCCACTCCTCGGGGAGGCACCCGTCCTGATCATGTCTTAGTCTCAGCGCCCCTTCTTCCTCATGTCACGAGTATTCGGGTGCAAGCTGACTTACGAGGTTCTGATCATTATTCTCTCCATGTTCTTCTTCGGATTCCAGTCTTGCATTGTTCATCGACTCCTCTCCCACTCCATAAGGTCTCTCGTGTCACGTGGAAAGGGACCCACCGTCGTGCCTATGTGCATGCCTTAGAAGGGGAGGAGCCCTCACTACGTACATGCGCAGAACTTGCTCAATCGGGTGATCTCCCTGGGGCATCTTCTCTTCTTATGGCTGTCATTTCTCGGTCAGCTACACATGCGCATATGAAGGTGTCGCGGCGGGAAAGTCCCCCTTCTCGGCCGCCGTGGAAGCCTTTCTTCACTCACCAGTGTTTTGCGTTAAAACGGGAGTGGAAGAGGTTGGGTAGGCAGCTAGGATGGCGGGCTCCCCCAGTGGTTCTCTTGGAACGCCGGTACCATTCCTTCGTGAGATCTCAAAAGAGGTCTTGGCTCCTGACTCAGCTTCAAGACGTTATTGCAATGTTCCATACGGAGCCCCGCCGGTTTTGGCGCCTGCTCAATGGCTCCCCACCCCCGCTCCCAGGTCCTCTGTGTCATCCCTCTGCATGGGAATCCTTTGCCGCAGGCCTCCAGGGCTCTTCGGTGGTGGATCATGCACCCCTCTCAGAGGTGGCTTTTCCACACCAGGTTGTGCAGGTCCTTAGTGATCTTCACAGGCCTTTCACTCCCGTAGAGGTGGAAGTTGCTTTGTCGGCATTGAAACCCGGTAGAGCAGCAGGGCTTGGTGGGTTCCCCTCTGAGTTCCTTCGGTTTGCGCAACAGTGTAGGACCCCGGAGGTGGTGGCTCCCCCTCACTTATTGGCCCCATCCCTCACTGCAATTTTGAATGCTATGTTAGGCGCGGGGTGTCTGCCCCCTGACCATGACATCCTCACAGTCACCCCGGTCCTGAAAGACTCCTCCCGGTCTGTGCTTGATACCACGAATTATCGCCCCATTGCTGTGCAAGACCCCTTAGTTCGCCTCTATGCCTCATTGTTGAACACCCGACTCGTGCGGTATTTAGAAGAAAATCGCTTTCGCTGTCCTGAGCAATGTGGTTTCCGCCCTGGGTTCTCGACGTTACATGCGTTGTTTACTCTACAGCATTTTGTTGACTTAGCTACGCCCACTGCCCCGTTGTATTGCTGTTTCTTAGATCTATCTAAAGCCTATGATCGTGTTCCTCGGCATTACTTATGGGAGGCCCTCAGGCGCCTCGGGGTGGCTGAAGGTTTTATCCGCGCGGTACGGTCCACGTATGATGGTGTTCGGTTTACGGTTGTTGCTGGGGGCATGGCTGGATCTTTCCACGCTTCGGGTGCTGGGGTTACCCAGGGGTCTCCGATTAGTCCCACGTTATTCACGGTTTATGCTGATGGGCTCCTTAGGCAGATTCGGGCTACTTGTCCTGGGGTTGGTCCCCAAACTCGAGATGGGACTCATGTCCCGGCTCAAATGTACGCTGATGATTTGATACTTCTTGCTGAAACGGCAGAGGGCTTGCAACAACTCATTGACGCCGTTGTTCATTGGTGTGGCTTTTCGTATATGCGTATTAATCCCATTAAGACCGATGTCATGGTCTTTCCATCGTCGCCCGAGTCGCCCCCTTCCTTTCAGTGGGTTTGTGACGGGGTCATGCTTCCCGTCGTATATACTAAGAAATACTTGGGTGTTATTTTATCCTCGGTTGGGGGTGTGGGGGGCACCTTTGGCCTGCTGAATGGTAAAATGTGGGCCACGTGGAGCTCCCTTATGCGTAAGTATGGTAACCTGCAGTGCGCGGCCTCTATAGGTCTTCTTCTTAAGTTGATTCTCATGTGTGTTGTGCCCACGGCGTCGTATGCATGTGAGATTTGGGGATGGCGTTCTTTTCGTTCACCGGCTGCGGCCCCTTCTGTTCAGCTCTTAGAGTCTAGTTACTTGGTCATGTTGAAGATGTTGTTAGGGGTGCGCCCCTCGGTGGCCACTCCGATTTTGTTAGCTGAGTTGGGGCTTCAACCCCTCGCTCATCACTGGCTGAAGCGTATGGCCACCTTTTGGAACTCGTTGGTGTCTTTGCCTCATGATCATCTTTATGCCTTGATTCTTCGCGACTCGTGCTTTTATGGCGTCACTACCCGTACTCCCACTTGGGCAGGGTATTTCATGAAGGCCCTTATTAAGGTTGGCTATCCTTATCAGATAGATTGTCAAGCCCCTCATCCGATTGATATGCCGTCCCTTCGGGACCTCTTGCGTCGGCATGGCCGCCAACCCTGGGAGGGCTTGCATGTCTCTCCTCGTCTCTGCCCGTCTGAGCGGGCTCAGCTTTGCACATACTCTAGGTGGTTTAATAGTCCGTCCCGCGCCACTCTCTCTAGGCTTTTGTGGTTACGTATGAGTGTTTCCAAGTTGAGGGTTTTCCATCGATTCCGCATGGGGGTTCACAACCTTCCTATTGATGCTGGTCGTCGTCGGGGCATCCCCCGTTCCCACCGGTTCTGTGATCAGTGTCAGGCTGGTTTGGTGGGTGATGAACACCACCTTGTCTTTTCCTGTTCGGCCCTTCAGCCGATCCGGGACCGTTACCCCCATCTTTTTCGTTCCCCCTTTCGGTCGTTACGTCAGTTCGTCTGGCAAGATGACCTTCAGTCTGTGGTTAACTTCATTTATGATTGTTTTCAGTTTCGGTCTTAGGTTTGTGTCTTGCCCTTTGCTGGCCCTTGCCCACTCTTGGGCTGTGTCCTGGGGCTTTCCTGCCCCTTCCTCTGTGTCCTGGGGCTTTCATGCCCTTCCTTTGTGCTCTTGGCTCCCCACTCGGTACTTTGGGTTTGTGTTTGGCCTTGATTCTTAGGGTTTGTGTTTGGTTTCTCTCGGTGTCTTGCTGCGTCGGTGTTCGGTTTTCCATCTCATCAGCCCTTTGGGCTGGGTTGATGTAATTCCTTCCTTCCTTCCTTCCTTCCGTGCCCGCAGCGCAGCAGGCAGTCCAGTTGGTTGTTGACAGGGCCCCCGCATATGGCTTGAGCCTCAACCCTCACAAGTGCTGTGTGTGGTCGCCGCGCCCGAACCCTCAGCATTTGGATGGGTTCCCTCTGGGCTTCGTCAATGAAACTCGTGCTGGTTTGATAGTGTTGGGGGCAGCGGTCACCGTGTCAGTCGAGTACGCGGCTTCCGTAGCCCAGGCGCACGTTGATGCCGTGGCAGCCTCGCTCCAGCGTTTGCCGATTCTCCGCCACCCCCAAGCCGAGCTTCTCTTGCTTCGCAGTTGCCTTGGGACCTGCAAGGTGGTTTTCACAGCCCGGACCATGCCGCCAGCTGCAGCTGCGCAAGCTTTGGTGACCTTTGATATGCTCCAAACCCAGGTCCTCCAATCCATTGTCACAGCTGGTGGTGGTGGTTTTGGCCCTTTGCAGCAAACCTTGGCTGGCTTGCCTATTGCCCAGGGGGGTCTAGGGGTCACTAAGGCCACTTCCCTTCTGCCTTGTGCCTATCTCGCCTCCGTCACGCAGACAGCCCCCCTCCAGGACCGCCTTCTGGGGACATCCACTGCCCCTCTTGTCCCCGCTGCCCTAGCTGCCAAGGCTGACTACTGCGCCCTTGTTCCTGATTTCGATGCGGCGCTCTTCGAGGATCCGGATTTTGTCCGCAGCAAAGTGCAAGCCCGGCTGTCCAAACCCTTGTCTCACCGCGCATACCAGGAGGTTCTTGATGACCCTGCTCGCTCGGATCGCGACCGTGCTGTGCTCCAATCTCTTACACAGCCGGGAGCGTCTGATTGGCTGCTGGCTCTCCCAGTTCCCCATTTGCAGCAAACCATGCCCCCAGAGTCGTTCCGCTGCCGCCTTCAATACCAGCTCTTGATCCCCATTTTCCACCCTGGCTCCCAATGCCCGTGCTGCTTGAGGGAGTTGGATGTCTGGGGCGACCACGCGGTCCACTGCACCTCAGGGGGGGATGTTGCCATTGTCGGCCGACATTACTCCGTTCGTAACGGCCTGGACGCTGTCCTTACCTCAGCTCGTCAGCGGGTCACCCGTGTTGTGTTTGGTATCAGTACAGAACGGAATCCGAAGATTAAAGTTGGAATTAGTGAGCTAGACGGCTCCCTGCCGTCCCAAGGCCTTCGGCCTTGGCGTCCTTTGGGATCCTTTAGGACAGGCGTCCAGTAGGATCCTACTTACGGGATCCTTTGGACTAGTCCGATAACCCCTCCTGAGTTTCAGGACATGCACGCCAGCTGTCCGCCAGCTGGAGAGATGCTTCAAGACTAGGCCATGGCCACGTCAGCCTTGGATTCGCTGATCGATCGCACCCTCGAGATCGTGGTTCCCAAATCGGGTACCCACAATCTCGCTGGTACCCACAGCACAACATCCTCCCCACTTAAGCAGTTGCCCTCCTGGCAACTCCAATGGCACCTTCTGGCGGTGGGAGACCACCAGAGACCAACCCAACGGTCGCACCGTTGTCAGCGTATCCCGTACGCTCGATCTCGCCATGAGACCTAGCCTTCCCAAAGGCTAACGCATTGCTTGCTACCTGCCATTGACAGCCACAAGCCCCCCCAATGCACAAGAACCCAGATTAATGCCCAAGAAACTGGAGACTCTGCTCCAGCCACAGTGGCCAAGCCGAATGATGGTGGGTCAGGCGCTAGGAGCGAGGCGGCCAGCATGACCCTGATTTCAGGCGGTACTATACCTCCGTTAATGCCCCCAGCACACATTCGCAAGACCGGTCCAGCCCACGAGCGAGACAACGCAAAGGCTTTTCTAGGGCGTCGCAGGGCGTCCCTCGCGTTGGGACGCCAGGCTACAAGAGCACCCCGCAATTGCCGGACAAGTGGGTATGGGTATACAAACTACACACTTGCAATCTGACACCCGCATTTCGTTCATTCTCACAGTGTTCATCGTTTGACAGGCATGACACACTGTCTACCGTTGAGGTTTGGATTTTGCACGCACAGGTTTTCTACCCCTGCTCTGCGTATGGGCTCTTGGCTGACCCCAATATTCATTCACCAAATCCTCGCAATGCTCGAGAAGGGCTTCAGCTGGCTCCCAGCTATTGTGCTCTTGTGAGTATCCTTTCCAATGGACAAGGAACTCCAGTTGAGCACCCCGAAGTCGATCCCCTAAAATCTTTTCCACCTCATACTGAGGTTCGCCATTGACAATCTCAGGCATGGGGGGAGGTTTTACACGCCCCCCCTGCACATAAGTATTGAGCAACGACACATGGAAGACATTATGCCAATTCAGGGTTTCAGGGAGAGACAGCCGATACGCGACCTCGTTCACCTTCTCCGTCACCACAAAAGGCCCCATCCACCGTGGCAAGAGTTTCTTCCCAATCACACTCTTTGGCCGAGCATACCTCGTTGAGAGCAACACATGCTCCCCAACTTCAAAGGAGATTGGAGACCTGCGCGCATCGACGTAGGCCTTCTGCCGGCTCACCGCGGCGTCCAGGCACTCCTTGGCCCGCTTCCACAGCTCTTGCATTCTGCGCTCAACCCCTTGTGCTTGAGGAACCTTGCTCACAAAGTCTGGGTGCCCAGGCACCCGCGGGTGCTTGCCATACACCAAGAAGAATGGCGTACACTTCATGGAGTCATGCCAGGCATTATTAATTGCAAATTCGCACATGGGCAAGTGTAAGTTCCAATCTTTCCCATCTGGTGCAACATAGTGCCTCAACACATCCTCCACCACCCGGTTCGCCCGCTCAGTCTGGCCGTCGGTTTGCGGATGATACGCCGACGAGAAGGACTGAGTGACTTTGAGCAATTTACACAAGTCCACAAAGAATTTACCCGTGAACCGGGGGTCTCTGTCAGACACAATGGTCTTAGGCATGCCAAAATCCTTAAACACATTGTTGAGAAACAACCTTGCAGCACCCGCTGCCGTAACCGTGACTGTTGTTGGCATGAGCCTCACCATTTTAGAGAACCGATCCACCACCACAAGTACAGCATCATGCCCATCCCTCGTTTTTGGCAAGCCCATCACAAAATCCATTGAGATATGTTCCCAAGGGCGTTCTGCAACGGGCAAGGGTGTAAGAAGACCGTGAGGCTTACCAGACAAGGGCTTATTTCTCTGGCAGGAGTCACAAGATGCCACATAATTGCAAACATCAGCGTACAAACTATGCCAGAAGAATCCCCTTTGCACCAACCTCGTAGTCTTGCGCTGTCCGAAATGGCCTGCATAGGTGCTATCATGGCAAATTGCCGTCACCTCTTGTCGCAGCCCCGGCGCATCCGGCACAAATACGCGCTGATCACCATCCCTGTTGTCACACCAAAACATGCCGTCCTTCTCCACCAGCCCTTTCAGTCCCTCTAGCTCGTCCCCGGTGAGTCCCTCGCTTGCACTTCTAATCTTGGCGAGTATATCCGGTGTTTCCTCAGACCACAACCGCAAAGAGCCCTCATCCTCACGCTCTGACCTAGCAGTAACCCTAGTTCTAGCAGTAACCCTAGACCCATCAGTAACTGATGGACCCCCTCCTGCCGCCTTGGGAGAGCGGCCGGCAGCCGACCGTAGAGCACTGCGTATACTATTAAGACTAACAGAGGGTCGGCGCGAGAGAGGATCTGCACAATTCGTGCGACCAGGACGATACTCCCAAACAAAATCAAAGCGTTGCAGGAACTCTGACCAGCGAGCTTGACGAGGAGACAAGGCAACCTTGGTAGGCATGAAAACATTTGGTTTATGATCCGTAACAACGGTGAATTTCACACCCTCCACATAACAACGCCAAATTTGCAGGGCATGAATGACCGCTAACAACTCTTGCTCACCGACAGGGTAGTTATGTTCTGCAGGAGACAACACGCGTGATTCAAAAGCCACAGGCTGATCCTCCTGCAGAAGAATGGCCCCCAAAGCGGTCCCCGATGCGTCAGCCACAACCACAAAAGGTTTTGAAAAGTCAGGTATACGGAGAACAGGTGCAGTTATTAAGGCCTGCTTCAAATTGTTGAAGGCTTCCTCCTGCACTTGCGTCCATGCCCATGGCGCCTGATCTTTCAACAAATCCATGAGGGGGCGTGCAATGCTTGAGTACCCCAGGATGAATTTTCTGAAGTAGTTAGTCAGGCCCAGAAAACAACGAATGTCATGGACCGTGCGAGGGGTAGGCCATGCCCGTACTGCCTCAACCTTTTGAGGATCAGCGCGGACGCCTGCTCCACTAACCAGGTGTCCAAGAAATGCCACTTCTGACTGAAAGAAAGAGCATTTCTTCAGTTTGCAGTACAATTTGTGCTCTCTAAGCAATTGTAGTACCGCACGAAGATGCTCGTCATGTTCAGCTGCATTCTTGCTATACACCAAAATATCATCCATATACACAAGTACACACTTCCCTAACAATGGCTGAAGCACATCATTCATCACCTTCTGAAAGGTAGCAGGGGCGTTGGTGAGGCCAAATGGTAACACCTTAAATTGATACAACCCCTGCGGCGTGCGAAAAGCCGTTTTCGGAATGTCCTCCTCCGTGATTCGTACCTGATGGTACCCTGACATGAGATCCAAAGAGGAGAACACTTGTGCTCCATTCAAGTGGTCTAAAAGGTCATCAATCCTTGGCAGTGGGTATTGATTGCGCTTCGTGAGTTTATTTATCCCTCTATAATCAATGACCATCCTTAGTGTGCCTTCTTTCTTTCTGACAAAGAGGATGGGGGACGCAAATGGAGATGTACTGGGTTCTATAAATCCTTTACTCAACAACTCCTCAAGCGTTTTGACAACCTCAGCCCGCTCTGCTGGACTCAGGCGGTACATGGGACGGGAAGGAGGCACACTGTCATTAACTATAGGGAATCGGCGATCTGGTTGATGGGCCATTTTTCATGGTAAATCGCCTCTGGTATGAGCGCGAGTCTGAGATGGGCCCATATCGATCGCAGGTGCTTGGTGCACGTGTTTGAGGCCCCACGGGAGTGGCCATGTGATCAGGCACAGTGCAAAGTGGGGGATTCGGTGATCGGTGGCGATAATCGCGGGATGTAAGCGCGGTATATCTCCTTCCCGGGCGGCCAATCGGGCCGCTGCCTCCTTACCTAGAGTGGAATACGAGCGAGGACGCTCGGTTCTTAGGTGGGGGGAGATGTAGTGCGGTGAGGAGCGGATCGGGCCTGGGCATCCCGATCCGGCTCGGATACATAAGCGGGCGATTAGTCGTACAATTACCTTGGTACTTTTAGCCGATCGGTTAGAACCGCGACTCTGGGTCGGGTCGGTCGAGGGTTCGATCCCCCGGCACAACAACCCGGGAACCCGCCTTTCCCACCCCTGTCCCTGGCCAGGAGCGCCGTCGCGCAGACCTCCGCCTCCATGCGTGGGAGGAGGGGCGTGACCTTTATATCGACATCGTTGGCTCTTCCCCACTCACAGTTGCCAACTTGCTGCACTTCGTGCCGGGTGGGGCCGCCGCGCGCGCTGCCCAAGACAAGCAGACCCGCTATGCTGTCTTGTTGTCGCGTCAGCAGCCGCCTGTGGCTTTCCAAGCCTTCGCTTTTGAAACATTGGGAGGGTTGCATGCTGATGCGCTGGCCTTGTTGCAGAGGCTCCAGGGGCTTTTGAACCAAGCCATCATTGCTCAAGAAGATGTGGAGGGATATTTTGTCATTCGTCGGGTCAGTTTCATCATTGCGGCGGCTGTGGGTCGCCAGCTGGCCGCTCGCCGGGTGTGACTCATAGCTTGACACATTGGGGGTTTGGGTCCCTGAACATTGGGCTGGTCTTTTTTACTCCACTCTTGTAAAAGAGGAAGGAATTACATCAACCCAGCCCAAAGGGCTGATGAGATGGAAAACCGAACACCGACGCAGCAAGACACCGAGAGAAACCAAACACAAACCCTAAGAATCAAGGCCAAACACAAACCCAAAGTACCGAGTGGGGAGCCAAGAGCACAAAGGAAGGGCATGAAAACCCCAGGACACAGAGGAAGGGGCAGGAAAGCCCCAGGACACAGCCCAAGAGTGGGCAAGGGCCAGCAAAGGGCAAGACACAAACCTAAGACCGAAACTGAAAACAATCATAAATGAAGTTAACCACAGACTGAAGGTCATCTTGCCAGACGAACTGACGTAACGACCGAAAGGGGGAACGGGCTTATGCTTCACTCGATTTCGCACGAGAGCTCAGGATTTCAGCAGTACAAATCGGGAAATGGAGCGCTGAGAGCTCGAGAAATACCATTGCTACGAGAGGGCTAGTAAACCCCTCAGGAGGGGTGACTAAGGGAACCATCACGTGACTCCAGATCACGGATGAATGATCTGGGATATTTCAAGGGAAACAACGGCTGAACTAACTCATTAAGGCTACCAAGCTTGGTAAAGGGCAGGGTTTCAATCTAGAGAGACAGGAGCGGTGTTGCACTAGCTTGACTGTGTATACCCTGGTGACGGACGGCTCATCGCACCTTTATTGGTGTTGGTGGCCGACGCCACTGGCTTGGGCAGGAGCAGTTTGTATTTGTTATTCCTCAGCATGGCGTCAGGTGCTGGGGCGGTAAGAGATGTGTTACCCCTTTTCGAAGCTTGGGCAGCTAACGTTGATCCACCGGACGACTTTCGAGCTAAAGCTCAGTCCGGAAAGTCATGTGGTTTCGCTCTAATAGGAAAGGAAGCAGATCCTCACAAACTCTACGAGGTCGCCGTCATATATTATGGCGGTCTCGAAGAGTTGAATGAAGAGCACTTTGTTGAGGTGATAGCTAAGAGGGCTGCCGGGTCCCCAGGGGACACCAAACAGGTCGTGTTTAGAGTGCACACATCGTTATTCAGTCCAAACTCGCCCTATTCGAGCTCAGTTCTAAGTAATCCGTCAGCTGCACCCAAGTTTAATCCTCTAAGGGTTTGGTTAGCCCCATCAGAAGTTTTCGACAGGCTAGACAGGGTGTTCGTGAACAGAATAGAGCCAGTACCTAAAGAGTGGGCCAGCCACGGGGAGCAAGTAACCAACAGGGCAGTCGCGTCGCCGCCTTCAAAAGAAACGTTGAAACAGGTAAATAAATTACAAAGGAAAACAAAGAAACACAGCAAGAGACGCAGGAGCTCCTCGGGCAGCTTCTCTTCGTCTGAGCTTGCCAGTTCGGACGAAGATCGTAGCAGGTTGCTGACTCGCGCTGAACAGGCGGCGGAGAGTCACAAGGTAAGAAGTTAGTTTAACTTTATCGCAAAATAGGAGGGTTCATGCAAGAACGATTGGGTTGCAAGCTGCAGTAGGCAGCACCTGGCAAGTCTCGCAGTGCAGTAGACATAAATCAGGAAATATGTACTAACCCTGCGGACTAACTAAGGGCAACAGCAGGCTCAAAGGCAACAAAAGCGCAGAGTCACGGCTACGTCGCACATTGGGGTGCGGGAACTGAGAAATGAAGGTCAGGCCAAGGGATACAGGGCTGGCAGGACAGGGAGACTGAGGTGTCTAACGTATGCCATTGGTCAAAGAAGCTGGGGTGCCGGTTGGAGGCCAAATCCCTGTGAAGAGAGGAAAGGCAGGGTGTCATAAGCTCGAGGGGGAAGGGGACAAGGTTACCTGGAGGCTGGCAAGAGCAAGGCTACCTGTGGGATTAACTGGAATGTAGGCAAGAAGGCCAGGGCAATTCAGGGGAATATGGGGAGGCCTTTTAAGGCGGTTGGAGACCAGAGGGCAACATGCATTAGTCAAACGCACAAGGGGGGGGCAGGCCAGAGGCCAAGGGCAGAGCCAAGGGGGCAAGGGGGCCAGGGCCGGGAGGCCAGGGAGGCCTGGGCCAGGGGGCCAGTGCTGGAGGGCCAGGGGGCCTGTGCCTGGGGGCCAGGAGGCAGGGGCCAGGAGGGTGAGAGCCGGGAGGCCAGGGCCAGGGTGCCAGGGCAAGGGGGCTCGCATAAGGTACAGCAAAAAATAAGGTACAGTCATATTGCAGGAAGGGTGCCACCACAGGGAGATGGGAGCATGCTGGGCAAGGTGGTATCCTTGTTGGAAAGGGAAGGGATCAGGGGAAGAGACCAACAAGAGGAAGGGAGGGAGCTTGGAAGAGGGGGTATCACAGCAGAACCTCAAGGGGGAGGTGTCAGGCAGGCAGAGACCCCCCAAAAAGCAATGGAAACAATAGCACCAGGGAGGTTAACATGCTGTGGGACAGGAGACAGCTTTAAGTGGGAAGAGGGCAAGGCTAGCAGGCCAAAGGGAAGGGGCCACGTTGCTGACATAAGGTACAAGGGAAAATAAGGTACAGTCTTGGTGCATGGGTTATCATACCAGCAAGAGGCTGACATTTGATATGGGATGCACTTAAGCTGAGGGATGGTCGCCTGGGAGCAGGGCAGCGCCAGGGAAAAGGTCAGGGCCATGGCACAGAGGGTGGCAGCAGCCACCAGAGGCAAGCACGAGGATGATTGGCAGGATCTTGCCAGGCGAGCTACAGAACTCAGGGAAGACTGCAGAAAGGACTACAACCAAACCGGCAGAGGTGCCAGGGATTTCTACAAGAGGGCGCTGGAAGTAGCAGCACATGAGCTGCGGCTGGACAAACAGTTGCAGAACAAGAACTACGCAAACATCTCCATCGAGTCCAGCGACTCAGAGGCAAAGAAACTACAGGCAAGAGAAAAGGTAAGCGCACGACCGGACTTATCAAGTTGCATATAGGCCAGAGTGCTAGGCAAGTTGAGTGCTGGCAGTAGTGAAGCGCAAGGTGGGGGACGCAGTCAGGGGGGTGTTGCGCCCAAGGCATGTTTTTCCTAGCAGGTCTCATGCTATGTGAAAGCCAAGAACAGGGCCTGGGGAGTCAGGCGACAGAGACTAGGGCATGTGGCATATGGCTGTAGGACCTGCCTGTGCAGTTTGTTGGGCTGTGGTAAAGGCAGGGCAAGCAGGGCAGGGCAACGTAGGATTTGAATGCGCAGAACGGCACTGTAAAGTGATTCTTTCATGGGCATGCTTTGGGCAGCTCGTTGCGAGCGAGCTGCAGCTGAGAACACTGTAGTGAGGCTTAGCTGGCAAAGCAGGCAAGGGCTGGGGGAGAGTGGAGGGCCTTATGGCGTACCGGGTGAGTCACGCATGGCCGTGGAGGGTCGTCAGAAAGGGGCAGCAGCTATCAAGTGAGGGCTGTAGGGGACCAGGACGCATGCAGGTAGCATCCAGGGAGGGAGAGAGCACACAGGTCAAGGCAGGGGAAGGGGAGTCAGGCGAGGCAAAAAGGGGGAACCACAAGCGTGAGCTTTAGGCTGTAAAAGAGATACTTAACTCTTGTCAGAGGTAAGGGGAACAGGGTTGTAAAGCTTGCACGGCCAAAAGGAGGGCCAAGGGTTCGGGCAGCCGGCGATCGGGAGAGACAGTTGGCGCCGGGGACGCCAGGGCCTATTCGGGAGGAAAAGTCGGATTGCCCGAGGGGCAAACATGGTGAAACAAACCATATGTAGTGCAAGAGAGGCACCGGGTGCAGGCGGGGAAGATAAAAGGGCTGCTGGACTACCTGTTCGCGGAGCGGTGGCAGCTGGATTATGCTGTCTTGCAAGACAAGGCACACAGTGTGCATTTGGAGGAGAAAGCAAGTGCACAAGTCACGGTCCTGACGACGAGTCTTCAGCAACGTGCAGCGGCTGCACCCAACTACGGATCTCCGGGCGGTCAGGGGCGCGGGGGCGCGGGGACCCCAAAGAGGAAGCAGCTGCAAAATGGGGGTTTTGATCTCACACATTATCCTGGGGCAAGGCAGGCGCCCAAGGACTGCTGCAGAGGCTGGTGGTTGGATGGGATATGCAATGCCATTGCAGGAGAAAAGTTCTGCATGTTCACACATCTGCAGGAGCACAAGGGAAGGGGGTGGGTACATAGAAATTAAATCATGCAGGGGGTATTTTTGTCAACGGGAGAGTTAGAGGTGGGGGGGCCAGATTGGGAAGGGGCAGGTTGGGCTGAAGCCACAGAACCACAAGGTGGGGCTGGCAGTGGGGCAGGTCAAGCTCCACAAGCAACAAGGTTCATAGCAAGTTGTGATAGGGTTGGGCCAAGCATAGACGTGAAGTGGGAGGAAGTACATCAGGCTTTGGAGGCCTGGCAGGAGAGCAACAGTACTGTGGGGGAGCCAGCAGGCCCAGACACCCCATGGTCGCTTGCGCAGGAGTGGGACAGGGCACTTAAAGACGATGAGTTTGTGGCAGGGGTGCCAAATAGACGTATAAAGGCGTGGGAGGAGTATTTCAAGTGGGCACAGGGCGATGCACCGCTCTCTGCAGAGCAGCTTAAGATTTTGTCGTGGCTCAGGCACGGGGTCAAGGTGGAATGGGTAGGGGTGGACACCGAAGCGCAGAAGGGCCACCCTAGGTATAGCCAAAGAAGACAGCAGGTGTGGGAACTGTTGAAGGGCACAGTAGCTGGGCAAGGGCAGAGGGCCAGAGAGTTGCTCCAAGGGGACAAACCTGGGAAAGTGCAGTTTGCTAATAGAAAGTCTGTGCAACTGCATGAGGCGTTTGTGAAGACGTCCTTGGAGGATTTGCTTAACACAGGGGCAGTACGTGAAGTGTCTGAAGATAAGGTACAGGTATGCAGTGGGTTGGGGGTAGCAGCAAACAGGAAGGGCAAGCTGCGCCTGATTCTGGATGCTCGGTACATCAATTTGTTTGACAAATATGTGAGCTTCTCGTATGAGAAGTTGACAGACGTACCACAGTATGCAAGGCCTGGAGACTGGTTATGCCTGACTGACTTTAAGGCTGGCTACCATCACTTCAGGGTGCACCAGGAGGATCAAAAATACCTGGGGCTGAGTTTCCAGGGGAAGTTTTATGTATTCACGGTTTTGCCATTTGGGTTATCGTCGGCTTGCAGGACCTACACCAGGTTCATGCTCCAGGTGTATGGGCCCCTCAGGGTAAGGGGTCTCAGGATGACCACGTTTGTGGACGATGCAATATTCATATCTGCCAGTGAGAGGCAGGGGAGGCTGGGGATGAGGGCACTGATACTGCTGCTGACCTTTCTGGGTTTCTGTCTGTCAAGGGGCAAGTGTGTGTCAGACCCGACAAGGAGGGGTCAATACTTGGGCTTGTTGGTGGATTTGGAGGAGCAGGCGTTTTATGTGCCTCAGGATAAGGCAGAGTACATCACAGAGCAAATCAGGCAGGTGGGGAAAGTAGGGAGTACAAAAAGGGACTTGGCCAGTCTGGCTGGCCTGCTAGTGAGTGTCAGTCCTGCGGTACGACTGGCCCCTTTGTACACCAGGAGGTTGTTCCAAGCCATGGGGAGGCTCCAGGAGTGGGGTGAGAGCCTGTCAGAGGAGTTGGCAGAGTTGTCTGAGGAAGATTTGGGGTACTGGGAGGGGGCTCTGAGGAATCAGAAAGGAAAACCTTGGAGGCAGGAGGGGCCTGTATATGTGTGCTATGGGGATGCCTCTGCTAGGGGGTATGGGGGTTTCTCAGAAGAGCTGCTGGTGCAGCCCATGCAGGAAAGTTTCACTGTGGAAGAGCAGGAGCAAATGAGCAGAGGGGAATTGTCTTCCTGCCACAGGGAAGTTAAAAATATATGTTTATTGGTAAGGTCTTGTATTAAAGCTAATAGTGGCAAGTTGCGGGGAGCAGTGCTGCTGCTGTTTTGTGACAACCAAGGGGCAGTGTCCAATGTTAACAGCATGAATGGGAAAGCACACACCCTCATGGAGCTCAGGCTTATGTTTGAGGAAGCAGCTAAGGCAGAGGTAGAAGTAAGGGCCCAGTGGGTGCCAAGGGACACGCCAGAAATTCAAAGGGCTGACCTGCTGTCTAGGTGTGATGATGCTGGGGACTTTGCTCTGGATAGAGGAATTTACAGGCACATATGCATGAGTCGTTTACCAGAAGGGGGCAACTGGGGGTTCCCCACAGGGGATTGTTTTGCGGGAACAGTGGACAAGTTCCATCAGGTTAGGAGGTACTTTACACAATACCCTGCTGCAGAGGGTATGGGAGCTGATGGCCTGGTCATGCCATGGAGCCTTCTGGACCCGGCAGAGGGTACACCCTTGGTATGGGTCTTCCCACCAAGGGAGCGCGTTAGGGAAGTGATAGGCAAGATAGCACAGGAGAGGAAAAACTGCATCCTGGTGGTCTGCAACATGCCAGCCAGGTGGAAAAACTGGCTGCTGCACCTGCCGGTTAAGGCAGAAACCACGGTTCCTCCTAGGAAACACATGTTCGTACTGGGTTCACGATTCCCACCCAGCATGTTGAAGGATGGGGATTATCAGTGCCACCTGACCTGCAGTCTGATATGGTTCGAGCCGCCTGTGAGGCCAGCCCATGTGGGAGAGAGGGGGAAGAGGAAGCGCAGACAGGCCTGAGCATGGTCAGGCCAGGCGAGCTCTTTTGTTAGGGCGCTTCCCTTTGGGCAACTTGGAGGGCAGGTGGCGGTTAGGATCGATGTAGCGCTTGGTCACGTTGGGGGTCTTGATCTGGGCAAGAAGACCGAGAGCTTCCAGGGACTGCCCTTGCTGGTCATGGTGCTGCAGTGCACCACGCCGGCTCCCGTGGAGGGTAGCATGGTAAGGGATGTTGGCAGCTGTAAAATGGGTGTCGATGTCGTCTTCAAAGGCAGCCACGCTGAGGCTGCGCTCGAGGAATTGGTCCTTGTTGGCAGACAAGGGGCGACACAGGAACTGGGTGACGGGGTGACCCAGGGCAGCAGACTGGGCGAGCAAGGTGTGGAGGCGTTGGATGGGGCACAGGGGGCCGTCTCTGCGGGTGACGATCATCACCTCTGGGTGCAAGTTGTGCTTGAGCTCTATAGCCTTGAAGAAGATGGTCGCGCCAAGCGGAACGTGCAGAGTGGGGAACAGATAGGGGGCAGCAGGGACCCCTGCAACCGCAAGCACACAGTCATGAAGAGAGCGAGGGGATATGGGGGCAGTATGGGAAACTGACGGTGACAGCGCAGGAAGGCCTGGCAGGGGGGCCAAGGGATGGCGGGGCAGGCCACCAGGGTTAAAGGGGTGGGGGGGGTAACTGGCGAGGGAGAAAGGGGGGGGGGCACACCCGAGGCCAACCACAGGTCATCCAGACACCAGGAGACCGCAGTAGCCCCCCTGGAGCAAGTCTCCCACAAGATGGTCATGGTGAAGGCATCCCGGTGAAGGCGGAGCAAAGGGACACCAGTGGTGCTGGCGATGCGAGCATCCAAACGTTCAAGCACGTGGCGCAGGTCGTCCAAACTCCAGGGATGTGCAGACTGGGGATTGTAGCCCAGATGGGCCAGCCAGCGAGTGTAGCCAGTGGCCCACTCAGCCACATCAAGGGAGCGCACGGGATTTCCTACGGCAGGTGCAAGTCTGTACATCACTTACACGTTTACAAACTGGTTACACGTTTATTCAAAATACGATACGGAGGAGCAAGGCAGGCGGCAATGCACGGGTTTCAAAGGTAGCTCAATGGAGGGGTTACCTCGGCCGTGGAGGGGATCCCAGTTGCCATGTGTGGTGGCATAGCGGTCAAACTCGGTGGCTAAGAAGGACAGTAAGCATCGCATGCTGATGGGGGCGACAAGGTCCAAGCCTTGATGCTTGTATCTGCCACTGGAAGTAGCCCACATGGTCATGTGGACTTTGATGTCTTGGGGGGTCGCCTGAAGGGCATGGCGGCCGGTGTCACGCATGAATTCGCAGAACCTATCAAAGGCGCTGAGCTTCTTCTGCATGGTGGCTCCTTTTATGGCTAGCAGCTGGATGGTATTGGCCCTAGTGAGCCATTGGAAATATTGGTCTGCGGTTGCTGCGCTAAGGGGAGGTCCAGGCTGACAAGGAATTTGGCGGCCCAATAGCATGGTGTCAGCCATACCCAAGAGTCTGGGGCACTCTAGGATGGCTGCCAAAGGGGATCCTGCATGCTGCAGGACAGCCAGCGTGTCAGCAGGCTGCCAGTTGGGATACTGGGGAGGTGGATGGTCTGGTGGAAAATTTCCCACTAGAGTAGGGTCTCCAAGCCCTAAGGCCACCTCAAAAGGCTCAGTCAACCTATTGTAAACCCGATTGGGGACTCTGGATTGGCAGACAAAGGCTTCGTAGCAAATACCATTGCTACGAGAGGGCTAGTAAACCCCTCAGGAGGGGTGACTAAGGGAACCATCACGTGACTCCAGATCACGGATGAATGATCTGGGATATTTCAAGGGAAACAACGGCTGAACTAACTCATTAAGGCTACCAAGCTTGGTAAAGGGCAGGGTTTCAATCTAGAGAGACAGGAGCGGTGTTGCACTAGCTTGACTGTGTATACCCTGGTGACGGACGGCTCATCGCACCTTTATTGGTCCCGCCCGCCCACCCGGATGGTCTGGTGGAAAATTTCCCACTAGAGTAGGGTCTCCAAGCCCTAAGGCCACCTCAAAAGGCTCAGTCAACCTATTGTAAACCCGATTGGGGACTCTGGATTGGCAGACAAAGGCTTCGTAGCAATTGTGGAGCGCCCAGAGCTCAGCGGTACATTCGTACACGAAAGGGGTACTGCAGCTTGCAACGGATGCTTCCGAAGGACTCACTTCGCGGTGCAACCTCCAAACAACAGCAACGACAACAAGCTTGGCCCATTCTAAACCTCACGGGAGGCCTTCATAACCTATCTCTCTCTGTTTCGTATCGCTTATTGTGTCTTGCAACTATTGTTACTTCCGAGAAATGTATGTCAATGGAACTCGATATGCTTTAGTTGTGGGACCCTTGGCCCATTCTAAATCCCCACGGGATTCCTTCAAAACTTTCTGTCTTTGTTTCATATCGCTTATGTGTCTTGCAACTATTGTTATCTCCGAGATATTTATGTCAAACTCGATATGCCGATGCTTTCGTCGTGGGACCCTTGACTTGACTTCAGTGGACTGAAATTTGGGAACCGCATGTATGTTAACTCAACGGTAATTGTCAGGTCTCCGATAAGCGGGCAATGGTGTTGTTAATATCGGTGTTCCTTCTACTCGCGATACCCATGGAACCCCAGAATATTGTAGTGAATACAACACCCAGCAGTTTGGCTGCTAGAAATCAGCAGAGGGTCAAGCAGCATACTCGAGATTCTGAGGCGCGCTGTCGAGAGGGTATGTATTTACTTCTTCTGAACCATCCTACGTGCATCGTTGCCCGTGCGGTAATGCCTTCGCACCACTCTTGATATGCAATAGTTGAGACATATCAAGCAATTATTTCATCTTATGTTGGTGTTTGCAGCTGGCATTTCACCTGCCCCTCTTATGGTGGCGCAGCGTGCGAAACACTATTGATGTCATGAATGTTCCTCATTATCATGGAAGGAGTGGTATATCCGAGGGGGATGCACACCAATTAAGAGCGATTGCATCACAGTTTGAAGGAACTCTGTTTGAAGGAGCAATGACATGGCGTCTCTCCAACATCCTCCCTTGTCCCTCCATGCCCTCGACCGTCTCCCCAGAAGGGTTGACGGCTCAGCTACTACACACCTTTCCCGGCGACGTATCATGGATAGCAAGAGAGGGCATCCATTCCTATCGTCAGAGTTCTCCATGCTTGCAAGGGTCCTCAAGCTTGCATTGCTGGAGGTGCAATGGGGTCCCGGACAAGGTGTCCGGGCATAGTGTCTCTCGACATCCTCATAAGCTCATCCATGGCCTCAAAATCTTGTATGGAATACCTGTGGAACTTCTAGCCCCTCATCAAGTACGTGTGCTGGCACGCCGTTCCAGGCTATGTCGCATGGATGATAAACATAGGGCATCCATTTCCTACAGTTGGAGTTCCCTGTGCTCGCAAGGCACCTCAAGTTCGCAACGTAATTCCAACTCCTATTACAACCATGTCTTCGGTGTCTTCCAGGCTCTACTCCCACCATCACCATCCCACCCACCAGCCACCCACCAACCATCACCCACGTGGGGCACCCACGAGCTACCATCACCATTAATGCCCAATTGCGACTCACGCCACCTTCACGTACCGCCAAAGGCTGGGGCTGAAGCTGGCCCTTTTCGCCAGCAATATTTATCTGGACTTCTATGTCTCGCGCTCCATGGTGCCATCGAGTGAGACAGTTAACATTTAAAACAACATTCGTGCAGCATTGGGCAATCACGGCTCAGTGGCAGGGATCAGTCAAAGCCTCATCAACATGAAGGGCATACACGGACTGGAGTTCAGACACATCAGAACTGCCACTCACCTCTGACTATGCCACTTAAATACTGTAGTTGTGGCCCTTTACTTGGTTTGCCTCCCCTAGCTCTGACATCACTGCATCTATGCAACGGAGCTCTTGTCTGAGGCTCCTTATCAATGCGTACATCCTGATACCGTACATGCGTTGTTTAGTACCGTCGGTCTAACGGACTACAGACCCGAACAGTCATCGATCCGTATAAACACACGATCTAGCCACAAGTGCTTAGGGTGCTCAGCTCGGAGCCAAGCACTAACACCGTAGCAAAGTTCAGATCACAGAGTCAGATCATAAGTGCCTACGTAATGTCTGAAGTTGACTCACTTATGACTGCCTTACTAGAATCTATCAATGAGAACCGTATCTTCACCCCGGATCTCATCTATAAGTACGTAAATCAGATGGAATCTCCCCTTACTACATGGGAGAGATCATAAACATTGCCTTATAAGTCAACATGACTTCACCTTACTATAATAAGTTTGATATTATTGTACTTCAATGTTGTACAACTGTACCTTATTAAACGCCTGCAGCTGGACCTTATTTAAATTTGCACCTGTGAGCCTTCTAAGTCCCTTATTAATAGGATGTAACTCACAAACATGTAACTCAAAAATGTCATTACATGTCTAGTAAATATCGAAGGTATGCATGTGTGTATTCAATATCCCAACACCTCCCCTGTTGTGCCGGTGGATCGAACCCTCGCGCGTCTCGACCCAGAGTCGGGGTTCTAACCGATCGGCTAAAAGTACCAAGGTATTTGAACGAGTAATCGCCTGCTTATGTACCCGAGCCGGACCGGGGCACAACCTCCCGATCCGCTCCGCACTAGACTCTCTCTCTCTCTCTCTCTCTCTCTCTCTCTCTCTCTCTCTCTCTCTCTCTCTCTCTCTCTCTCTCTCTCTCTCTCTCTCTCTCTCTCTCTCTCCCCCCCCCTCTCCCTCTCTCTCTCTCTCTCTCCCTCTCCTCCCTCCCTCCCTCCCCCCTTCGTCCCTCCCCCCTTCGTCCCTCCATTCCCCGTCCCTTCCTCCTCCTCCCTCTAATCCCATCTCCTCGCTGTGCCTTTCAGCCCCGTGGAGGACCTCCACTGCAGGTGCTGCACATGTGAGTGTCGTGCCGTATCTGATGACATCTCAGCAACATGCACACCCTGCATGCATCATACACTAGTTATAGTCACGGCACCGCCACCCATATCTGATAGCTACAAATTGGTACGGAATGCTCTGCAACACTCGCCGGACAAGCATTGCAAGTGTTGTATAAACTGATAGGTATGTATAGATACGTGATGGCAAACGTACTTAGATACAAGGGCGCTATCAGTTTATCAAGTGGTTTTAGGAAACATTGTATAACTTGAACTTCTCCACGTGTGGAGTACAAGTAAACAGATGCGCCTGATTGCGTGTCTAAGGGTGATGTATTATGATTATTTAGGTTGATCATATAGTGACCTCCATGCAGTACAGGTCTTGTACTAGTGACAGTAAGGTCACAAGGTAAAGACTCCATTGAGTGTGTATACGTGTATAAATTTGGGATCCCTGGTGCAGCTATAGGGCTACACGTTGGCATAGGGCCAAGTCAGGGTTGTTTATGTGGCCATGCAGTACGGTACAGCCTCTCGAAAGGAACTGTACCGTTACCGCCGGTTACGATCAGGAGGTATAGAAACGCCAGATCGCGAGCGAGCTTGGCAGTCGATGGGATGTGGATGGGCTTCGAGCTCCAAGCTGATTTGTGTATGCTCTGTATTGTATGACTGCTTGATATACTGCTGTCACACTCATTACAATACAGGTAAGCGAGCGATCGTTGGCAAGGGTAACGGTCGCAGTCGGATGGCTGCGATCGCAGGTTTTAAGCGCATGCATACTAGTACTGATGTTTCTGCTGATAATGAAACATTACATGTGTCTTGTGTTGCAGGAGCTGCATTGCTTGTGTGTTACTGTTGTGCGAACAGTAAGGCTATTTGTGTGTGAAGAGTTACACACTGGTTAATAGCGGTGAGTACAGATACGTATAACAAGCATGCTCCTGCTGGTTGAATAACTGTTTTGTTATAATCTCTGATGATCCACATATTGTGCAGATTGGTTGGGAGTAGCCATCAAACTCGTGGGACTGCTGAGGGCCAAGGGTGTCCTGATCGGAGAGCAGTCGGTACGTGCACATATGTGGATAGGTTGCGTGTGTGTTTGCTATGGTTTAGATATATTTTTAGGACACTGATGAACCCACAAGTAAATCGTAACGCTCGGGTGCAGGCAGATATAGACGGCAGTGCGAGCACTGGTCTATATAGACATTGATAGTACTTGGTGGTGTTCACAGGTAAAGATACATAAACCATTTGTAACGAGTCGATGGGATGTGGAATGCATCTGGGCTTCGAGCTCCAAGCTGATTTGTGTATGCTCTGTATTGTATGACTGCTTGATATACTGCTGTCACACTCATTACAATACAGGAGCTGCATTGCTTGTGTGTTACTGTTGTGCGAACAGTA
>KV908496.1:47165-88203 GCA_002005505.1 Botryococcus braunii
TGGAACCCTTTCAGGGACTCTGTGAGGATTGCGCGTGAGGATTGTAAGACATTGGATACAGTTTCAGGTTTACTTTCCTTGTACCATCAAAGAAGCTTATTGTTTAGTACTAGATTTCCTTTCCTTGTACCATCAATATTGTTGACAGGTGCCCTGCCATATCTGATTCCTCATTTGCAAGTCCCCAGCGATTCTAGAGTCGGTCGATTCATGCTCTTGTCTGGAATGTCCCTTACATTCAGTCCTTCCCCTAGTCTTGCAGATGTGGAGCCTGGAATGGACAAGTACTCTTCACTCACAACCAACACACACACAACTGAAGAAGTCCGGATTATGCAGGCTGTAAGCAGATCGCAGAAGCAGATCGCGACGGACGCGCTGCGTGCATCCATCCAGAATCTTCGACAGACCACACCGCCTGCCTTTGCAAGGCCGGCTGTCGCAGATGGTGAGCGCTCTCGGCCGAAGGTTGCCGGCCAAGGGACTGCTCCGGAGGGCCTGAGGGCCAGCTCTATGCCCTCAAAGCTGCCTGGGCAGACAGCTCCCCGCCTTGCGGTGACGGGGAACCAACCTCGGTACCCTGCGCAGGCCTCAAAGCCCCTCTCCAGGCCTGTCTCTGCTACCTTGCCTGTTGATCGCAGGCCGGCTCGGCCAATGGATTCCGACCTTCGTGGCAGAACTGGTGCTGGAGCACTGCGTGGGCGACTCCCTGGTGAACCCCCCCTCCCCCTGACCCTGTCCGACTGGGGGCGGATGCACCATGATAGAAACTCGTTTTCTGAATGTGGCTCTGCTGATTTTTGGATCTGTTTGCTGTTGTTTGGATGGCGCTATGCTGGGACTACTCCGGTGCACAGGGGTGGGGGTGAGGGGAAAGGGAGGTTTGACACGCAATGCGAGAGGATCCGAAGAGGCAAAGGTGTGTGTGTGTGTGTCTGTGTGTCTGTGTGTGTGTGTGTGTGTGTGTGTGTGTGTGTGTGCGTGCGTGCGTGCGTGCGCGCGCGCGTGTGCGTGCGTGCGTGGGCGTGCGTGCGTGCATGTGTGTGTGTGTGGTGTGTGTGTGTGTGTGTGTGTGTGTGTGTGTGTGTGTGTGTGTGTGTGTGTGTGTGTGTGTGTGTGCGTGCGTGCGCGCCAGTGCGCACACATACATGGCACATGCACAGCAACCAGACCTGGTGTATGTGCAGGTGCTGAGGGCACGTGGCCGGGCCAATACACGCCCTGTCCTGGAATTTGACCTTTTACACTACTGCCTCTCATAGAGAAAACTATAGACGGCAGGATGGAAGTATGACGTTTGGAGGTGTGCAGGCTCGAAAAAGCGGCGCCCTGGGATGGGGTACGACTCTGACGAGGACAGCCTGCTGGATGACTTTGTGGAGGAGGATGACGACGGCGGCGACTGGCGCAAGGAGCTCAAGAGCATCACGGGTTATGACCCCCACAAGTGCGCTTCCCATCTGGTTTGCTGACTCGTTGGTTTGATTAGGGATGCGAGCAGGTGGGGTTATAGCGGACGAGGCACTGCTTGAACTGGGGTTTGTGATATATATGATGGAGGGCTGGTCACCGCAGCCTTTATCCCCTGCCCTCCCCCCCCCCCCCCCGGGGTCTCTCTCTCTCTCTCTCTCTCTCTCCTCTCTCTCTCTCTCTCTCTCTCTCTCTCCTCTCCTCTCTCTCCCTCTCTCCTCTCTCTCTCTCTCTCTCTCTCTCTGTGTGTGTGTGTGTGTGTGTGTGTGTGTGTGTGTGTGTGTGTGTGTGTGTGGTGCGCGTGTGGATGTGTGTGTATGGAAGGGGGGAGAGAGGGCGCCCGGACTTTCGGGGCTCAAATGGGGAGGGATGGTATGTTTAAAGATGAGGAAAGTGTTTGTTTGAACTATTTCTGGTCGATTCTTTTAATGCTCAAAGAACACGCGTTGTTACTGCTGCTGCTGCTTTTCTATCTGTGTTGTTGTCTGGGGTCCTGCATCGTGTCTGACAGCAGGTTCTGAGGTTGAAGGTACAAGAACGAGGTGTACGACGACCGCAGAATGGTGGCCTCTTTTGCTGATATTCGACGTGAGGAAGTGCGGAGCCTGCGGGCTGGGCGGGAGGAGGATGCGGCTGCGGAAGCTGAGTTGCTTGCGGCCGCTGCTGCCAAGGCCGCTGCAAAGAAGAAGGCAAAGAAGGCCAAGACTCTTGTTGACTGATGTGGGGTCCTCCCCGCCTGGTCACCCCTCGGCTACTGAGGCGGTTTGCAAACCCCCTCGTTCTTTGGCCGTTGTTTTATTTTATTTTTTGATGACGACGCAGTCCTGTCTGTCAAGCTGACTGCGGCACAAAAGACGGTAGATAGGTCGTCTTGGCTCCTCTATGGAAGCCACACTTCAGCTCTGTCCAAGGAGGGTTGGCGCACGTTGCTTCACTCAAAGCTCAGTTGCCATTTATTAGAGAGGGCGGGGGGAAGCATGTGAGCATGCCAACTCCTTTTTTAACCGTCCATGCTGATTAGTCTGGTGCAGGAGTGTGCGGACTTGCTCACGCTTGGAGTGCGATTTTCGACCTGCCGTGTGGTGTTGTCTGTAGGCTAAGTGGTAGCTGTGAACGGAAGGGGGCTTGCATGGAAGCATGCTATCTGTCATTGTTTATCGCTCAGAATGTTGCTCTGGCGATGGAGCTTGCCATTGACCATTATGTGCTCGGACTGGTTATGTTTGGATATAATTACGCATCTGGAATCAAACCGGCGTCTCACGAGCCGAGATGGTCCTTGTCACCCAAGAAGCTTCCCCGTAAGGGTCGTGAGCAGTGTGAGCAAGTGGACCTTGGATGCTGTGGTTGACGTCCACAGACATCCACTTTGAGCCACATCAACCTACATTTATGTCAAGGGCCGCGCTGGGTTCTGAAGATTGCTCGCCTCAGACAGGCGTTGGTGGCGTCTCCAAGATGGTTGTTCTCACTGTCCCAGGCTGTGGTTGTAAACTCCAGCAAGGCTCCCTCTGCACGCAAATTAATACTTACAATAGTGTAAGAATGTCATGACACGACAAGATCCTTCAGAGGACCCCGACCTGATACCCAGGAAACCCAGATGTAAGTGTTGAGCAAGAGCTTCAATCCCTCCCCCACCTTTCCTCTCCTCTCTCTCTCTCTCTCTCTCTCTCTCTCTCTCTCTCTCTCTCTCTCTCTCTCTCTCTCTCTCTCTCTCTCTCTCTCTCTCTCTCTCTCTCTCTCGCTCTCTCTCTCTCTCTCTCTGCGCGCGCGCGCGCGTGTGTGTGTGTGTGTGTGTGTATGTGGGGGGGGGGGGTGTGAGTGTGGGAAAGGGGGAGGGTGATCAAGACCCTATTCGTTACTGGTCCGATCCCCCATTGCCCTGTTAAAAGTAGTATCGTTCCTGGCAGAAGAACGGGGCGTTGGAGGAAGGTGGGATGATGGGGTTTGGTCGAACCCTTGTACAGATTACGTGTGCCTTTGTTAGGGACATAACCCGTCCGAGGTATGTGTGCTACCATGCGACGAGTTTTGGCAATCTAGTCGAGCAACAGCTACATGCTTGTACGGCCATGTGTGCCCATCCGAGGTCTACATATTTCAGTCCATTCAATGGGGTTTTATTCATTAAGGTGTACTAAGGCGACTTCAATGCGTAGGGATACATAGTCCGCTAGCTTGAAGTCCAAATATACAGTCGTGGTCTTTCGTAATGACCGCATGTTATACCAGTCTTTGTGGAGGCGCATGTACTGCGGACTCTGTTTGACAGACCCAATACCAGGTGGTAAACGGGCGAGCGCATGCGAGCAACCTGGGGGACCCCCGGGGGGGGGGAGGTAGAGGGAGAGGGAGAAGGGGAGGAGAGAGAGCGAGCGAGAGAGAGAGAGAGAGAGAGAGAGAGAGAGAGAGAGAGAGAGATTAGTGTGTGAATGTGAGAGCGCGCACTCGTGTGTGTGGGTGGGTGGGTGGTTGGGGAGGGTGGGTGGGTGGGGAGGATGGGAAAGGACGATGGGAAAGACAGGACTAAAAGGTGTGTGAATCTGACAATGCCAACTGCAGACCATAAACCTTCTACAAAATCAGCAGTCTATTGTCTTCCCTGCAGCTCAAAAGGGATGGTTCTGGTCCATGGCATTATCCTTGATGGATGATTAGGTCCCATGCTGAAAGGCTGATAACGATGCATGTTACGACATGTTTGGGGAGGCATGCCCATATGTTTAAAAATGAGCCGGCCTCGCCTTAACGCGGAAAGAAGTCACAACGCTACCACATGAAAAGTATCAATTTCTTTGCAACAGCTGCGTTCGTCGCCGTTTGTTCGGTTGGGAACAAGGGGGGAAGGTCCCGCTGTCACTCCTACATTTGGCGGGATCACAATCCCACTTGTAATCGGGTATTTGAAAACGGCATTCGACACAGTTGTTTCAGTTAGCATGGGGCGAGAGACGGAGTTAAATGTACATCCAAACTCATGATTGTGCTAGGCTGGACATGCAGATGGATGCGGTGGCCCTTGATCAGCCCGCAGTAGTCAAGTAGCGTGAACGGCACGCAACCCCACTAGTCGTTACGAGAACGGGCGTACCTGTACAGCAAAGGCCACGACTCCAAATGTCACCGGTACTAATTCGTTCGCTACCCGCTGATTCGGATTTGGTATTGGGACATTGTTACTCCCCGACAGACGAGACTGATCATTGCGACTCGTTGCTCAGCAGAGGAGAGAACGCCGAATAGCTTATTCCCTGTTCGACTTTATATTAGATAAAATGATGCACAACGGCGTACCTGATATTGAAGCGCCAGACGCCGAGTTCGGGAAGAATGGTGGCCTTGCCTATAAGCATATCCCTAGCAGCGGCGAAAATTCGCCTCTGCGGCGTACAGATATCGAGGAGTTGAGACTTCGCATCATCACTCTCGAAAATCGTCTTGCCGCTACCCACAATGCCTCGACACTTGCGACGAAGACCCTCAAGGCTGCCTACCAGCCCGACTCCCACGCACTGACGTATGTCTCTACAGGACGTGCTGCTATTTGTACTAGTTTCTTTGGTTTTATACTAGTGTAGTTATTCATGTCATTGCCTGTATGGTGGTGCCTTGCCTTATCGTGTCCGCGTCATGGGCCGATGGCCCTGCAGGGCAACCCCTTTCCAGAAGCTCTTAATTAAGCTTTAGCGAACTACATAGGTGCTTTGAAAATGCAGGGTGGCGAACCCAGCTCCGTTGGGGCTGTATGCATTCGGCTTGACGACGATTCTGCTGCAGGGAGGTTCGTCTCACCTCTCATATTATAGGTTGGTTGGTGGGAAATTGTTAATCCCCGTTTTAACAGCTTTTTGAATTCAATTGAAGGCAAGTGAGGTGTTTCTAGAGGCGAAACATTTCCGCGCTTCTCGGTATTTAAACCTCAAACGCTTCAGCTGCTTACCGTGCTTTTTTCCAAGTCAGTGTTCAGTGTGTCACTTGTAAAGTGAACTACATACCCCCTCCCATCGAGGAACCCTCTTTACCGGGGTTGTTCTGTTGTCCCTCTGCTTTGACTCCCAAGTGTGTTTTCATGTGGAATCTGTTCAGCGGGTCAAATATTGCTAACAGTACCATGTGGCTGTGTCTGCAGCGGCAACTGGATGGACGGAGCCGCAGACAAACTATGTGAGTCCCCTGAAGATAGTCTATGCCAAGTCTTCGTTCTTGATGCTTTCTGCTGTTTTTATGTCTGGATAACAACAATATTCTCGAGTCTAGACATTGGCTGGTCGGGCCCCTAATTACATCTGCCTTGGAACTGGAAGCTGCCAAGTTGCGGTTGTGTTGAGGATCTAGCAGCTCATGAGGCGTTAATCGGTAAGCCGCAGCATCGTCAGGGTACAATTTAGTTCAAGCAAGGCTGGATTGTGAGGAAAACATATTGTGAAGTGAGCTCTTCTTTTGACGGTCCTTGCTCATTTGGAACAGATCACGATGGGTTTTGCCTTGTTCTTCGGAGGGTTGGCCCAGTTTTGCGCGGGCATGTGGGAGCTCTGGCGCAACAACATGTTTGCTGGAGTCGCATTCACCAGTTATGGGGCATTCTGGCTGAGCTGGGGTATCTTCAACATTCTTGCTTTGGTGAGTATGACAGGTAGCCACAGCGAAGCATGTAGATATGTATTTTGGCAGATATGCATTTGCTGTGTTCATTGTACATTTTCTGCCCTGCTGTTGTGTTCACAGGTACACTTTCCACCATGTTGGGCTCACATGTACATTTTCCGCCATCTGACGCTGTTCATAACTGATGTAGTTTCAAGGCAGACTCCTCACTAGTAGTCAGTCATATAGCTGCGCACCTTGCATCTTGCTTGAAGGCTGTATTACCATTACTGTTGCTTTCTTGGTTGCTGCACAGGCCCCATGTGGTTTGCACGGTGCCTTCTTAGAGCAATCACCCTGTGGCTGGCCCTCAGAGGGTGTTGGTGCTACAATTGAATGACAAAGAGGTTCCCCCCCTTCCCCCATGGCCCCGCAGGGGAGGCTTGTTCCACCAAGCAGGGGATCCCCTTCATGCCAGGGGAGTCCTGTCAAGCTCCACCAATCAGGGGAGCTTCTGCCGCTGACCTGGCGAGTGCATGTTGGGCTTCGGAGGTGGTTTTCTTGGTGGCAAATCAAGGGTCAAGATGGTTTGGCTGCAGGCTGGGCCGCTGAAAGGGGCAGGAGTGCCTCATGGTAGTGCCATGTTCCTTTTCCTTTGGGGATTCTTCACACTCGTCCTTTGGCTGCAGACGTTCCGCATGAACGTTGGCCTGTGTGTGCGCCCCTATACATCTTAACCTGCCTATTCCATGCCTGCTTTCCTGCTGTTTCCAAACAGTTTCTGTCGGTCTGGAGAAAGGGGTATCGTGTTGAAGGTTCTCGAAGGATGGTTGGACTCTGAAATAGCCGCAACGATGCTAGCCATGACTTGGGATTCTGCATTGCTGGGGATTTTGAACTGCTGTCGACTAGTGCGTGCAGTACTGTCTTGTTTCAGGATGTCTTCTGGGGCGATATGTCTGCTGCACCTTCCATGCTGTCCTTGCGTGCACCTTTCTTACTGGTCAACCTACATGTAGGGACAAAATGTGTGCATGCAAGGATAAAACACGTTCATGTTATTGCACTGTTCAACGTACATGCAAGGGATGATGATGTGCACGTTTTCTCACTGCGGTAGTCAACTTGCATGCAAGGATGACACGCGTGGCTGTTTTGAAACTTCACCACTCAGCCGGCAATTTCTAACGATTTGAGTGGCTGCTTGGGGATGGTACAGACACTTTTCTTCTTGCTTACGGTGACTTTCTTCTTGCTGGGCGGCGGCGAGTACAGTCAAGCCACTCACAAGGTGTAGCCCTGCACTCTGGACCTCAGGAGCCTGCAGTGCTAGCCCTATGTGTGTGTGTGTGTGTGTGTGTGTGTGTGTGTGTGTGTGTGGAGAGAGAGAGAGAGAGAGAGAGAGAGAGAGAGAGAGAGAGAGAGAGAGAGAGAGAGAGAGAGAGAGAGAGAGAGAGAGAGAGAGAGAGAGAGAGAGAGAGAGAGAGAGAGTTTCAATTACACTGCTGAACAATTACACTCTGACAAGGTTGGCTTTGGCCTTAGCTAAGAAGACCCGTCATTGATTTCCAGTTGGCTGAATTCTCATAGCACCAGTGAGAAGTTGCAGTAACCCGCGGAGATTCTTATTACGCGAGTGTGGATATGTTTATAACAAATACACTCTGGATGAATGGTCGGCCCAAAGACTAGCCACCCCTTAAATACTTGTCAACGTCCTAAGCCTAGCCACTCTTCAAAACTGGTCATGCCGAAAGACTAGGCACCCTCTTACTAGTCACCCCAAAGTATTAGTAACACCCCAAGGACTGGCCACCGTTCAAAACCTAATTGCCCTTCATACATTTGCCCCCAAGACTTGTCACCCTTCCTATACTGGTCACCTCCCAAACACTGGTCCACCCCATCAAATATTACCCCCCCCCCTTCCCCCAGACTAGTCGCCCTTCAAAGGGTAGTCATTTTCAAACTGCACTAGATTCACCCCCCTCCCTTCCCCCCTTTTCGAAAAGAAACTTGTCTCCGTTCACGAAAGGGGGGCCTGTTTGCTCATCATGGTGGCTGGCTTTGGGGCTATCCAGATTGCAGGATACTTTGGCGTTGCAACTGGGATAACCGCTTTTTATGTGGCAACAGCCGAGCTGACCAACGAAGTTTATAGAAGGGTATGGCCTGCCCAGGGGGCCCCTCACTCCGATCTCCACTTGGAAGTGCTGTTTCGAACAGGATGCGCTCCATGTCTCACATGTGAATTTGACATGCAGTCTTTGGTTTGACATGCCCTCTTTGTCTGACATGGTGATAATAGTCTGACCATGTGGTGGTAGGGAAGGGCTGCTTCATGTGTATTTAATTGCAAGTACACACAAGCACATGTTCATCATGGAACACAGTTTCACCTTTTTTTGGGAGGAAAGCGTTTTGTGCACATGTCAGAAGACCAAAGGTCAGTGGACTAAAAAGACCTTTACATTTTTTATGATTGACGCTTTCTGTCCGGGGGACTGCTCTGGAGGTCAGTTCGTTGCTTTTGGCAGTCCCTTATAGGGACCCGTCTACTTGATGGGTATCGTTTTACTTGCATGGATGGGTGTTCATTACTTGCATCAAATGCATTGAGAGGTGCCTTCCAAGAGGATTTCCCCCTTGCCCCCTACTTGTACATGGCTTCTACTTGCAGATATCTCTCTGTCCACGAATCGGCTTGGGCTCACAGCAAAGATTTGATGTGGATTGTGGCGGATTGTGGCTTGTAATAATGACAGGCTGCTTTACAGCTTTAAATATGGATTCCCTTGACTGAGTTTGCGGGCAATGGCATAGCCCTTGCAGGGGCGGCTCACACCCAGACAACCCCCCCCCCCCCCACAAACACACACACACACACACACACACACACACACACACACACACACACACACACACACACACACACACAAACACACACACACACACACACACACACACACACACACACACACACACACACACACACACACACAAAAGAGTAGGAAGTTCGTGATTGGGATTGGGTGGGTATTGCAGAGGGTCCTTCCACTCGGCGTTTTCGAGTGCGGCACCCAGGAGCCAGAACAAACTGGCCCGCGCCCAGACACCCTCTAAATGGGACTCTCTGGGTAATTACCCTCGCATTGAGGTTTACCTCGTATCAAGATACCTTGCGTGGTTGCAAGTTCCTGCCACTTGTTATCACTTGATCCTACAGGCCCAATGGCAATTGGCTTGCCGTCCTTCTTTGATAATAGGCTCACAGCCCTTTTGCCCGGATACATCAAGGGACCCCATGGACAGCTAGTTGTGGAGCACACATGTCTGCTTCACTTTTTTGGCTTAAGTATACTCGTTCCCTTATCGATCATGCAATGCAAAGGCTTTCCAGTATTTCCGCTGCTGAAGAGGTCCGTCCTGCAGCAAGGCCATATGCCCTGGCTAACATCAGGAGCCAGTCAGGAGTGCAAATGACCAATCTGGGACTTAATAGATTGCTCAAGCTGCTGTGTGGGGCCACTGCACGCTGATGCTCAATTTCATCTTATGAAACTCGTGTCCGCAGAGGATATGTCAGTAAGCTTCTGATGAGAAGTATTTTAACTTGCGTGGCAGTGCTTGTGCGGGAGCGGACAGAGTGTTAACACTCGTGAACCTGTCATATATGACATAAAGAGATGGTCACATTAGCTTCTCAGAAGTATGGTATCGAAAAGCATTTTTGAATGGATTAAGAGAGTGGTAGTGTTTTTGGTAACACTTCCTTGTGTTCCCAAGGCCAGAATCTGAAAAGCAGGCTGGAGAGTCCTTGGTGCAATACTTGTACAAAGAGTTGCCGCAGTCTGAGCAGGTGCCTAGCAGGGTTGGCAGGACACCGGACTTGTGGTTGTGAGCAAAGCTGTGTGGGGAAAGCATCGACTGAGTAGTCCAATCTCCTGTGTCATGATTTTCCATTTGAGAAATGTATGTAGACGAGCAGGGAATCCGAGCGTAACGCTATTTCCTGGTTTCAGATCTTGAACACCAGATGTTGCAGAGCATGGGAATAGCCTTGGAGGCACAACGGCTTATAAAGTTGGAGGTTTAAAGTATGCTGGTTGGGAGTTGCAAATCAACGTCCCTACTGGCATTTATGCAAGTACTATGCCGAGGCACTGCTTTCAGTTGCGATGTGCGGATCTTTTTCTTGCTGTGGTGTTGTCAGTCAGCTTGCACCGGCATGGCAAAAAGCAACCATGTTGTTGTGCACTGGCACATGTGTGTGTTCCATGAACTGGTGTGTTTCCCTTCCTGCTGGTTTATGGGAGCAGTCAAGACATGATTTAGTTGCATCATGATTTATTGTTGCAATGAAGATGTCTGATAAGTCTCCCTCGAGGAAGTTCCAGGTTTTGCATGCGCAGTTGCCTGTAGAAGACCGAAGAATTGGTGGTTGTAAGCAATTGTATGAATGCTGCTTTGTTCCATGTAATCCGTGTTGGACGTACTGAAGGGTTTTCTTTCATCGAAATGTGGCTTACGCAGCGTCGCCCATCATAGGCAGGAGACCTATTTCTGTTGCAAGCAATGTTGTGGATGGTGCTTTGTTCGAGAGAACCATGCCCGTGTGGGAAGAGAACCATGGCGGTGGCGGTGTGGTGAGCATTTAGAGGGCTTATATCTCAAGCAAAGGTGGCTTGCACACGGTTGCTCATTTCTGGCAAAGAGTGTGAACAAGTTGAGCAATGTCTCACACCAATATTCAGCTGCAGTGAGGCATCGTGGCGCACGTATGTATACATACATATCGGTGCAGTTTGGCAGACCCTATATCTGTTGGCGAATTAATGACACCATGCATCCTGCAGGACTTTTATTTCATTAAAATCAGCTATTTGGAACTGCTCAGCTGTCCATACATTGGCGCAATGACTTGCATGATGGCTCCTGATCGGTTTTGTTAGCTTTGAAGAGGTTTTGAAGGGGTGACACGGTCTCGGATGCACTTGTGTTGTAGCGTCCATGGCAAGCTTATCTGTCCATGCCCTCATCTTCCCCTTGTTTGTAACCTGAATATAATATCGAAATTTTGCTATATTTCGGCAATCAAAGCCCTACTTTCCTGAGACTCTCCAAAACTCACATTCTATGGAGGTCGCACATTTTCCGTTTTGAGAGGCTTTCCCTTCAAATTGTGACCAACTCGTTAGGGCGTGCGTGTGTGTGTGTGTGTGTGGGTGTGTGGGTGTGTGGGTGGGTGGGTGGGTGTGGAGGGTGGGTGTGTGAGAGAGGGAGGGGGGGGGAGAGAGAGAGAGAGAGAGAGAGAGAGAGAGAGAGAGAGAGAGAGAGAGAGAGAGAGAGAGAGAGAGAGAGAGAGAGAGAGAGAGAGAGAGAGCGTACTAATAAAAGTTTGGGCTATGCGTCTCCAGTGACTTTAAGGCACAACACAGTGCATCGGGCAGTTCACGTTTGGTTGCCCAACCATAGGAAGGATCACGTTTATAAACAATCACATGAAGGTTGTTGCCCGTGTAATGTATTTCCAGTGTCTCAGAACCTGCGGTAGTGTCTTGCGGCAGTACGTGTCCTGAGTCAGGACTCCTGACACTTTGCGCCTCAATTAATTCGGCACGTGGGATACGAGGATTTGTGTGGATGGGTCCTGGGCAGTGAAATTTTTAGTGGCAGAATTATGCCATTTTGGCAGAATTAAATAATTCCGAGCGGTTGGCTGGCAGAATAATCCCATTTTGCACCCTCCGACTCTGCCATTTCATGCAGCGAAAAAGAAATGCGGAGAGGCTGATTCTGCCACCGAGTGGCAGAGGGAAAAAAATTCAAGATAGGGATTTCTGCCACGGTGGCATTTGAAAATGTATTTCTCAAGGGACGATTCTGCCACCCCTGTATTCCGGACGGGGGTCATGATCTCTCAGAGCCCTCTTACTGAGAGGCTCTCAGAGTGGGCTGCTAGGTGGCTGCCAGCAGGGCGGTCCGCATTAAGGCCAGCGGCTACGGAAGACGGTAGGCCGGGGAGCGCAACCGCCCGAAGCCCGACTACCGAATCGCCATTCGGGAGTCCCTGCCAGGGAGTCCCGAATGGGTCACCACCGCTGGTTCTGTTGACTGGCGAACTCGGTTGCCAAAGACGGACGGACCTTCTCACTTTGTTTTCTGAACATTCTATGAACAAATTTATCAGATCGCATTATGACATGCAGAATGGTGAAGGGCTGATTGATGAGGCGTTTCGTAACCTAATAAAGATTCAAGCGTCTCCGTCAAAGTTGAGCCCTTTGGCTTTTAATGGGCCAGGGGGTCGGCTCACATACACATCAGATGCCCATCGTTCATACCATAATCTTACATCTGGAGGGAAGAGTATCACCAAGGAGTCATGGCAAGGGTGCCTTGACGAAATTCTCATGAAGGTTTGTGATATTGGAAGGACATTGGCTGAGCAATTATACGAGCGTTTCCCGCATACGGATTTGTTGGATGCACTTAGTGTCTTGCAAGCGTCCTATTGGGAGAAGCCACAACTTGTGGATCTTGAGGATTCTGTTGAGCTCCTAGTTGGGTTTCATGGTACAGAGAAGTTGCAGATAGTGGGCTTTTCTAACAACATCACCGTTTCCCCTATCATAAATGGGGATTTGCTTCGCACACAGACCAAGCGGTTCAAGGAGATCATGCGTGAGAGAGTGCCATCAATCCGTGCAGCAATCACAAAACGCAGAGCTGAGGATCAGGCTAGAAAGGATGAGGCTAGAATTCTTTTTCCTTTCGAAAGGCTTGCTCGCATGTTGAAGACGAAAGCTCCTTAGATGATGCAGTTGAGGAAGAGGTTGAGGTGGGGGAAGAGGTTGAGGTCAAGAGTTTGACGCAATACGTCTGGGCCTACCTTTCTAAGGCAGGAGAAGGGCGTGATATTTCAGAATTTGTCAAACTAACGCTGATCATGTTGATCATTCCAGTTAGTTCTGTGCAAGCCGAGCGCCTGTTCTCTTGTATGAATTTCTTGAAGAACGATCGCCGGAATCGTTTGGGTGAAAATCACTTGAACGACTGTGTGAGGCTATTCATGTCAGCGTATGACATGAAAACTTTCCCTTCTGAAAAAGCTCTTGACTACTCCTTGAATGCGAAAGAACGCAGAGGTGTCAGAGCTGGGCATTCGGCAATGAAAAGGTCTCATAATGCCGCCTTTGTTGATGAGAGTGTGATGGATGCCATATTTTGATAGGATGAATGAAAGAACCAACGGTTTAGTTCAGGCCTTCCATAGTTCTAGTCTGGACCTTACTTGGACATCCGCACTGAATGTAGTAAGTTTGTCACACCGGTGCTAGTATTGAATATCCGATTGGTTCCAGCATGGCTTTGTAATGTAATGAATGGCAAAAAGTATCCTGCAAAGGAGAGATCCCTCGTGTTGCTATTTACTGATGAGCTTGAATTCTTTGTTGTGTGTTGTTGGAAACGCGTATATACATGCTCAAGTTGCATTAAAAACAGCAAGATGGGCTGCGAGTGAATCGTGCATGTGCAAATAATGCAGTGGAGAGGTTGGCCAACTGGGTCTTGGAATTGATAGTCTTTCAAGACATTAAAACAGAAGTCTTATTCAATGACTCTAAACGAGACAAGGGTACCGGTATGCAGTAAAGCTGGTACAGGAGCGGCGACTTTTGTAATCAGACTCTAGAGATAGGGTCTGCTAGATCAGAGGCGAGTTTCGTGATCAAACTCCAGCAGAGGTAGGGGTCTGCTACAAAAGAGGCGAGTTTCGTGATCAAACTCGAGCAGAGGTAGGGGTCTGCTACAAAAGAGGCGAGTTTCGTGATCAAACTCCAGCAGAGGTACAAAAGCGGCGAGTTCTGTGGTAAGTTGGCGAAACTTTTGATTTGATGCTAATTCTGCCACCGTTCCGGGGGGGAAATTAAATTATTCCTGCCGTGTCTGCCACCCTGTGGCAGACGAAAAATGAATTACTGAGCCAAATTATGCCAAGTGGCATAACTCCAAGATTCCTTAAAAATTTCACTGGTCCTGGGACGTCGCCGTTGGCGTAGTAGATGAGTATTTGCGGATATGGTACTGCCGCATGTTAATTCAGTCTTGGTTTCGGATGTTCCGAGACAGAACCCGCACTTTATCCGCAAAGGACCTTCTCCTTATTGGTGGGCATGTACTGCGTAGGCGACGACCGCAAGTTTATCCGTACTCATCCGTGCAGTCCCCGCTGGATCAAATTTGTTTTAGGACATTGCTACTCCCCGACGGACATTCCAGATCAGTGGGCTTGGTTGCAGTTATTCTGTCTGTAAAGTCACTCAAACATTTTATTTTGCATAAACAGAATGATAAGTCAAACAGGAACGGTAGTTATTGATGCACCAAACGCTGAGTACGGGAGCCAAGGTGGCCTCGCCTACAAGCATATCCCCGGCAGCGTTGACGCTTCGCCTATGAAGCGCACTGACATTGAGGAGTTAAGAATGCGCATCATTTCTCTTGAAGACCGTCTTGCTGCAACTCATAATGCCTCAACGCTTGCGACAAAGACGATCAAGGCTGTTTACGAGCCAGACTCCCATGCATTACGGTGATTCCCACATTTAACACTGATGTTTATGAATAATTCATATTTGTTTTGCTACAATGCGTAAGTACATCGTCACAATTCTCTTCGGTCGCCGTCAACGCTTACCTTGTCGCAATCGGGTTCCGTTTGGCTTAATGGGTCGTGCCGCTAAACAGACGCTTCTGGTGGTTAGCTTAACGTCAACCTAATTTTATTTTAGTTGTAATACTGCAGGGTTGCCAGCCCCGCGCCATTGGGTCTTTATGCTTTCGGTTTGACGACGATCCTGCTGACAGGAGGTTGGCCCAGTCCTTCAATTTGTTGGACATTAGCAGGAAATCCTGTATCATATCATTTAAGGGATTAGATTAGCTCTACATTGTCGCTGAATGGGGGTTTGGTTTCGAGCGTGGGGTTATGGGCTCGGCAACCGCCGTAATCTGTGTGTGAACTTCCAATGAAATCTTTGCGGCCATAATTTTTGCCTTGAGACCCCCTCATGATAGTTAAAATAGTTGAACTATGTAGTGAAATTGTGTGTAGTAGGTTTTTTCGCATCTCACACTTCCCTCAATTACAACAGTTCTTCCTCTCAAACAACACTACCTCAGACAGTCTTGGTGAACAAGTCTTCTATGTGTCTATTTTGCAGCGGCAACTGGATGGACGGAGCCTGAAACGAACTACGTACGTCCCCTGGTCATGTTTCCGCTCCGGACCACATGCGCCCAATTGGCCCAACTTGCAAGCTTATTCGCACCAATACCGCCTGTACCTATGTCTCAATAGTGCAACGTGTTAATCTGGCATACACAAGTAGTTGAAGAAGGAGGTTGGCAACTTTGTCAATCCACGGACGGGGCCGATCATGCTCCCATGTTCTACCGTTCTGTGTATGGTATACTGGTGGTGCTAGCTCATGCATCCTTAACTAGTGATCGTGGTATATGTCTCAATCAAGACAACCATTCAACACATGCTAATGCCATGCATTCGCCTGGCAGTTCACTATTTATCAACGGCTCTTTGGGCCAGATTTGCACACATGTGAGTGGCAATGGCTCATCAAAGTAGGCTTCAGGGTGCTCCTCTTCATACATGTACGACCATGGCCGTCAATGTCCATCCAGAGTTATGGACACTACTTGAAGACTTTGAACTGACATTCCTTCAATGTGCCGCAGATCACAATGGGCTTTGCCTTGTTCTACGGAGGCTTGGCCCAGTTTTGTGCGGGCATGTGGGAGTTCTGGCGCAACAACATGTTTGCCGGCGTTGTATTCACAACGTACGGATCGTTCTGGTTGAGCTGGGGTATCTTCAATATTCTTGCTTTGGTGAGCACATGTCTCCCACATGTATCTTGTTGTGAGTGGCTGCAATTATGTATCTGCTTCTTGAATATGTTTATCTTGCCTGTTGATGGGATATATATGCAGATGTACGGACGTCAAAGATGGGCCACTGAACGCTCAGTATATTAAAGTGTCGAGTCTGGACTTCGCATATGATCGTGTACATCGAGTACAGCTGCACGGATGCAAAAGTTGTTATTGCAATGTGGATGTCTACTTTGTACAAAGACATTACCATTCCTTGGTCAAGGAGGAAGGATTGTTCATGTGTTGGTGCAGGCGGGACCACTCAAAGGAGCCGCGGTGCCTCATGGCAGTGCATTGTTCCTCTTCCTTTTTGGCTTCTTCTCATTCACCATGTGGTTGCTAACGTTTCGCATCAATGCTGGCCTCTGTGTGCGCCCCAGAGTTATTTGATTCCACGTGCTGTCACATCGTCTGCGTTTTCTAGAATCTCCTGTAGGGAAAAAACTAGATCTGCTGGGGCTCCCTTTGCACCTTCCTGAGACGGCCTTACATCAATTCTGCAGATATATATTGATTTTTCAGTCTTTGGTTTGCACTTTACAATGTATGTCCAGTGCAATCACGTACTGGAATTCTTTGTGTACAGATGACGCGTGCGCATGCGTGCGCGTGCGCGTGCGTGTGCGTGTGGGTGTGTGCGTGTGCGTGCGCGTGTGTGGGTGTGGGTGTGGGTGGGTGTGGGTGTGGGTGTGGGTGTGTGTATGTGTGTGTGTGTGTGTGTGTGTGTGTGTGTGTGTGTGTGTGTGTGTGTGTGTGTGTGTGTGTGTGTGTGTGTGTGTGTGTGTGTGTGTGTGTGTGTGTGTGTGTGTGTTGGGGGGGGGGGGGAGTATAGCTCTGAAGCTTTTCGCTCATCTCGTAAGGTAGCTACCGTGCAATTGATTCCTAGAGGTATGGAGTATATCCTTCCTTCAATTCTTCAGAGTTTTTGGGGCTTCGTGCGCATGGTATGGCTATCGGTGCCTCCCATTTTGACTGAGTCCTTGTGGATGGAATCCAGTTACTCAAGTCCATATTGAATCCTCGGTGGGTCTCACCATGAACGGTTGAAGTTTGACTGGGTCGGCACAGGTTCTCTTCTTCCTCCTCACGTGTTTCTTCTTTCTGATTGGTAGCGGCGGCTACAACCATACCGCTCTTAAGGCAGGCCCCCCCCCCCCCCCGCCACACACACACACACACACACACACACACACACACACACACACACACACACACACACACACACACAAAAAATAATGCTCAATATTGTCCTGCCACTTCAAGTACCAGCCATAATCGCAGGAAGTTTGCTATACATCATGTAGACGGGTGCGGCCATGCTTATCAATGTTGTAGTTATTTCTTGCCAGTTTCCAGACCCTAAAATGCCCTCGTTAATTACATTAATCAATGTTACAATGATTTCACTCGCTGCAGATCTATTACCTTGAAGTTTAAAATTTTGCATGGAAAGACGTGCTGATATCCCTCTTGCTTATAGAGATTCCCGTTTTATATGGAAGTACCCGAAAGTGTTGTCAATTGATGCCATGATCATGACGGCGTTGGAAGCAGGTCGGCGGATACTTTGGCGTCGCCACGGGGATTGCCGCCTATTACGTGGCCACTGCTGAGCTGACCAATGAAGTTTTTAGGAAGGTGAGACCTACCTTTTCAAACTTATCTTTCACTTCCAGCCCAACAGCATTGAATCCCCCTGGGCTTGCCCTCTCCTGGTCATTAAAACGGTCCTGGCCTCGAGGCTCGTCTTGGTTTGAGAGCTGTGGCATATTCTTGTCCTATGTGACTGTGAAAGGTTGTTCTATAAAAGAACCTAATTAGGATGGAAGCAGCCTATCAATTGTAGATCTATATATACGTGGCCTGTCGTTTCAGCTGACGGCAGTAATATTAGTCCGTGCCCTTACACTAAATCAGAACTGCATGTCCACTTGAGAGATAGCACACAGATTCTGCGATTGCACAGCTTTTAAATTTCATCTTGTGCATTCAAGACGCGTCCTGAACTTATGCGGCATATAGATTGCCCAAGAGTCTCGTGTTCTTTGAGAATATGGCTTCTAAGGCTTAACATTCTGATAGACGTGCATGAGATCATGTGTTTTTTCGGAATGCAGACCCCTGTAGGTTTCTAGAGCTGCTTTCGTTGTAATACAGCTATGGTGCAGCTGTCCATGCACACAAGCGCATACATTCCATACCTGTGCACGCAGGATTATAACTTGGGTTTTCGGGGCTCGCAGACGATCCTTCCCGTTGGTATTTTCGATTATGGCACCCAGGAGCCAGAGCAAATCGCGGCTCGCCCAGACACACTTTAAATACATGTGAACACACACTCTTTTTATGGCCATGCACTCTTTGTGCGATTCTCCAGGGGTCCCATATTGCGACCGTTCGCCATATGGCCCACGTTCTATCCCTTTGGGTCTCCTGGACGCAATCACAAATGCTTTGGCTTACTTTTGGCTGTCATCGTTTGCTGCAGTGTATGTTTGGAGTCATGCTTATCTGGACCCATGTTAACATGTGTTGTGGAGCATGCTTTGTGCTATGAGGCAATTCCAAAAATGCTACTGCAGCAGCCTGTTTTACTCTAATGACATCAATATATTGAATATGCATGAATTGCAAAGGTTTGATAGTTTTGCTGACAAGCTGGCAATGTTCCGGAATCCGTGTGTTTGGCTGTATTTTCCAAGTTAGGTCCTAATTGCTGAGCGACTAGTCCGCGATTCTGAAGTGTGGCTACAGTAACACGTGGGGTGCATGTTAACAATAACCCCAACGTTGTGGCCAATTCAGTGGAACGAGTCCTTTCAGGAGGGGCGAGGGTAAACATTGGGACAACGTAGATATCGGATTTTTTACAGTTACAGCATTCATATCATATCCACAGGTAGCCACCATGACACACGGTGGGATTTAAAATTTGGTCGTTGTGGACAGTACCCTGTGCCTAGAAGCACACAAGTTTTGGAATGATTAAAGGAGGTCTGAAGGTTTTCGCCGGTATTGCTTTAGGTATTGAATGCGGTATCTGAAAAATATGCTGTGTTTGCCACTTATGGGACTGCTTATGGGCGCTTCAAGGCGAAGTCCCATGCGTGCAAAGTTCTTGAATTGCAATACGTTGCTAGAGATCTTGAATCCAGGACCTGCAGCCTGTTTGAAGAGCAAATTTGAGTTGACATGGACTGATGCAGTATGGTCTGATGCAGTGTCAATAAGATCTGCATGGCTTTCCTTGGAACATGGGGAAATTTATTTTGGCCATTTACCTTGCAAGGGATACATGGAATTGTTTCGAAGCCCATCGTATGACGCGTTGTAAAACGCACTGAGACATATAAAACGATATGAAAAATCTGTCAAAGACACGTGGCTATAGCTATGGTTGCTGTAGCTACAGTTCACGTGGGGAATGTGGTTTGAAGCGCTTTAAAGCAAATTTGGTCTGGAAGTTGCAAACCTGCAGGACGTCTGTTCACCACCTTCATCGTAATGGGGTAGAACAGATCCTAAGTGTAGTGCGGAGAGGAGCGGATCGGGCCTGGGCATCCCGATCCGGCTCGGATACATAAGCGGGCGATTAATCGTACAATTACCTTGGTGCTTTTAGCCGATCGGTTAGAACCGCGACTCTGGGTCGGGTCGGTCGAGGGTTCGATCCCCCGGCACAACATCTGGTATCGGCGATCTGGTTGATGGGCCATTTTTCATGGTAAATCGCCTCTGGTATGAGCGCGAGTCTGAGATGGGCCCATATCGATCGAAGGTGCTTGGTGCACGTGTTTGAGGCCCCACGGGAGTGGCCATGTGATCAGGCACAGTGCAAAGTGGGGGATTCGGTGATCGGTGGCGATAATCGCGGGATGTAAGCGCGGTATATCTCCTTCCCGGGCGGCCAATCGGGCCGCTGCCTCCTTACCTAGAGTGGAATACGAGCGAGGACGCTCGGTTCTTAGGTGGGGGGAGATGTAGTGCGGTGAGGAGCGGATCGGGCCTGGGCATCCCGATCCGGCTCGGATACATAAGCGGGCGATTAGTCGTACAATTACCTTGGTACTTTTAGCCGATCGGTTAGAACCGCGACTCTGGGTCGAGTCGGTCGAGGGTTCGATCCCCCGGCACAACACTAAGGGTTGCGCTTGTCTGCGAGTGCGTGCCTTCAATTGCAAGAGTCAAACGTATATGAGCGAGTGTGAGTCTTTAAATGCCGTGTTTCAACAAATGCTAAATGCCGTGCTGCAGCAAACGGCAATTGCTGTAGAGCAGGAATTCACTATAATCCATGTTGACGGAAACATTTCTAGGTTTTGGCTACTTCACTCCACTTTTGTTTATGGTGTACACGAACTTGCGCAGTAAGGCAATGTTCCTACTTTTCTTTCATACATCAGGTCCTCCAGGCAGAAGATCTTGAGTCTTGCCGTAAGTGCTGAGCTAAGGGGATACCCCTGAGTGCAGAGAACATCGCGAATTTGTTTGAACGATGATTTTGCACGAAACGCTGCAAAGCTTTTCTTGCAATCTTCGTAGACGGATGACCAGATGTTAACATACGTTGCAAAATCCAGATATATCTTGTAGTCAATTGCCAGCTGAATAGTTGAGCTACCACAACTGCTTCTTTCATAGAATTGTGGGCGCATATGATCTCCCTCCGGAGGGACAGGGGGATACCTCTGCCCTTCTCTTCTCCCCTCCCCCCCCCCCCCCCCGGCCCCAGCGTGTGCGTGCGTGAGTGTAAGCACGCGCGCACACCCTGCATGTTCCTTAGAAGTTATCTGCGTGCGTGTGGCTTTGGAAAAGAAAACAACATCGCTGCGTAAATGTGCTAACGGAAGAACATGGTCCTGGCAAATTAGTGTTAACTCTTGTTGAAAAGGCCATTCTGCAGATTGTTGCATACAGAGTGGCATGACATGCCTTACCTCAATCATTCAGATCCTTGCCTTCAGCCGCCTCTGCATTTCTCAAATCGCAAACTTGCATGCAAGCATTCACCCTGAACACACACACACACACACACACACACACACACACACACACACACACACACACACACACACACACACACACACACACACACACACAGAGAGCGAGAGAGAGAGAGAGAACTCCTAGGAGTGTCTTTTTGTGAGCGTGTGTGTGTGTGAGTGTGTGTGTGTGTGTGTGTGTGTGTGTGTGTGCGTGCGTGCGTGCGTGCATGTGTGTGTGTGTGTGTGTGTGTGTGTGTGTGTGTGTGTGTGTGTGTGTGTGTGTGTGTGTGTGTGTGTGTGTGTGTGTGTGTGTGTCTGCGTGCGTGTGCATGCGAGCGCGCGCCCCCTGAATCGAGGTGCAGGGAACGTGGGATTTTCAAGCGACTCCCCCCCCTTCAATTCCTCTAAATGTATCTAGGCCTCAAAAGATGTTTAGAGTTGCGTGCACGTGGCTGAAACAGCATAATGCACGGGAGCCCTGGGAGCCTGCTCAGTTGTGGCAGTCCATGTTCGCAAACACATACTCGAATTAATTATACCACGGACAAGCTGCCTGTCAAATCGCAGGTTCGATACTTCCTTCTGCTTGGATGCTCACGTTCTCTGTAAAAGTATAATTACATCTTCTTGCAGTACGAGAAAATTTCGCGGAAAGGACCAGGTTGTACCGCAACCAAAGCACATCCAATCGGTGCCACTGCAACGCGGGCGGATGCACACACTCGGGTACCATAGCTGTCACTTTCAATTTTAGAATGCTTATATAGCGTTTGATGCTTCCATCCTGGCATGACAAATGATATTTCGGGGCTTAAACCTGAAAGGGGTCCGATCGTGATCTAGGGCTGAGGGTACCGTCATTTGAAGCTCATCCCAGCGTGACAAAATTTAGTGTGGAGCCCCTTTATTTTACGCAATTTCCGAGATGGTTTCTCAAAAAGCAACTATGGCAACTGCAGCAGTGGCCTTTGGTCTTGGCGTCATTACCGGTTGGTGGCTCAACAGATATGCAAGAAAGGTGGATCATCCGCGGACACACACCTGGAAAACCTCTTTTATTCATACTGCTTTAAGATCCGCTGATTATGCCACGTTGGGTGCATCGTTGGGTTTGAGCGTTTCCTTGGATTAGGGCAAGTGACCAGAGTCCATTAACGAAATCATGGTGCTCCTGCTAACATCCGTGCTTATAACTAAAAACCAAAGAAGATCATTCAGCCTTGGTTCTAAAAGGATCGTTGTGCGCTGGTAAATGGTAACACAAGTTTGGAGGCAGCACAGGCAGCAGTCGCGTGTGCCTCCAGACTTGTGTTACTGTGTTACTTAATCAGCTATTTAAGAGCACGCTTCGTTAATCTTGGGCGCTGGTGTGTGCAGACAATTGACAAGTGGTACCGGGGAGCAAGAGCAAGCCTTTAGCTAGGCAAAAGGAGGCTGGAATGGGACGATCGCAATCGAACCCGTGTAGCGCACGAGTTTTGCAGACTTACAGCCCCACTTTGGAACTGCAGTGGAATTTTAGACTGACATGGGGTTCTGGCCGCGGCTAATAAATGGTACTGATGAAAGGGCAGACTTATTGATGAATGGGCAGGTTGTAGGACAATCTGGTAGCAAAGCATTATGCTCCTTCACGGACCAGTTCTGCACAGGAGCTTGGCACATATCACTGTTATTCACATGGTATGTTTGTAAATTATTTTTTCAGAGGGGACTGCATTAGGACCAACAGTCGAGGCAAAACTATCTTTACTGGAAGTTTGAAGATTGTATGTTGTGCATGTCCCATAATGATCTGAAGTTTCTTTGCAATTGTGATGGGTCCGTGGCTCATGGCCTCTCAAGTTTACCAAGTTCTTGCTCATTTTATGTTGTGAAGTAAGATTTTCAGCTGAGCTCTCCATTGCCAGATGAGGAGTAGCAACACACCGGTGCTCGTGTGGGCACCTGAACAGCAACAGCAAGACCAGTTGCCAGCTTGCTGTTTTGCATCTGGACAGCACACAGATACATGGGGCATTTCATAATGGGGATGGGCATATGCTCTTTGAAGAAGACTGGATGCAGTGCATGGTACTTTGGGACTACCCTGCATGTCGTGATTGGAGTTTGGCACTTTTTGTCGTAAATCAGCAGATGGGATAACAAAAATTGAAAGGAGTGCTTCTTGTGGGCTAACGTGTAAGCAAAACAAAGCAGAGAGCCTATACATTAAGGCACTTCACAACCCTGGAGGGTTGCATGTGTGACCGTCAAGAGTGGGCTTGGAACTGCACAAACAGAAACTAGGACGTGGACAACATCGGACAGAAAAGCGATTGTTGAATTCAACAATTCGTTTTGGAACCATGAACGAGGATGTGACAACATCTGACACCCCTCCGTTTTAAAGCAGCGGATGTTACATTCATAAAAAGGAAGAGGCGAAGCCCAAAGCCAGTCTTGTAAAGCATACGGCTCCCAAAATAGGGTCATAGGATCAAAGGAACCTTTGAGGAACCTAAATCTTAAGATCGACGAATCCGCAAACAATTCTTGTTGGTCGAATCACTGGGTTCTTCCCGCTTACCAGAAGGCAAGTGGGTTTCGATAGTGGGATGAAAGAATGTACATTTCAGGCAGCTGGTGCATCCGCGTACTGTGCTAATGAGGAAGACCGTTCTTCTGCAACACCTTTCAATGCGGAAAAGGTGTTGTGCACATGAATTGCTGCCTACTGTCTCTCTAGCGCATATTCACAACAAACAGCATGTGCAGGTCAGTCTTTGCCTCCCGGTTTCTTCAAAGCGAAAGGGATCAACTGACTGAGCGCTGATCACCCAAAAATGCAGTTTGGGTGATCAGCACTTCCTTTCGCACTGAAGGAAAGTGTGGGCGATAGGAGCCTTCCTTTCTTGCCTGCCTGAGACAGAGAAACCTTCAACAGAACTAGAGTCATCTTATTATGGACAAAGGCGATCCTGTTAAAGAAATGGCCGCAGTTGGGTCATGGCTCATAGACACATTGCCCCGCCAGCAGCCGTGCGGTGCCGGAGATCGAACCGTCAAATAAGAATATTACCGCTGGAGTTACCCAGCCACCCCAACAACGCAACGTGAAATCCTGTCATTTCTCCTCTGCCAAAATCACTAAAACCCACTTAGCGATTTAGTGTTCACCAAAACTACTTACTAAAAAGAATGCGTTTGTGAGCCTGGCCAAGGGGGTTAACGATACGCTCCACCTTGCACGCCTTAAACTTCTCTTCCCTAGCGAATGCGAACGCTAGCTCGGCAGCACAGGACGAGTTGATCTATACACCCTAAACAGAAGACATTGGGGGAGGTGTCTAAACACCCTAAATTGGCCAGTCCATGGAGACCTCTGGGAGGTGTGACCCTGGAAAGAATTTCAAACCCACACACACGTATGTGCACGCACTTCTCACGTATAAGTTGGCTGATCAAACACGTATAGACAGTATGACATTGGCAGTATATACCGGATCTTTATCATGCAAAGCAATACTCGTCAATGCATTAGACGGACCTAGCCTAGGAAGGCACCTTGCGCAAGCACGCCCGATGTCCTACGACAAGTGCAGACTGGCAGATTCTTCACCTTGTGGATGCAAGTGGCACTTGTGAAGGTCCCACGTGGCAATCCGTTTGAAGCAAGAGGCACTTGTGAAAGGCCTCCGTGGCAATCCGTTCTGAAGCCTTTCCCAAAGCTGAACTGCGATCTGCCACATGGTAATTCAAACCACACACCCTGCCCCGCCACATATCTGTCCCTCTTACTCTGCAGGTGTTCTCATCCCCCCCCCTCACCCCCGCGGCCCACACCCACACCCACACCCACACCCACACAAACACACACAAATACACACACACACACACACACACACACACATACACACACACACACACACACACACACACACACACACACACACACACACACACGCACCCACACACACACCCCACCCCCCCCCCACACACACACACACAAACACACACACACTCCCCCTAGTAAAGCGCTTTCGCTGGAGTTGGTAGGCCTACCAACTCCTTCCCTCCATCCCTCTATCTGGTCCCGGGCACCCCTCACCTTACATTTCCTCTCCCGTTCTCCCTCCCCTCACATTTCATCTCCCTTCCTTCTCACTCACCTCCCTCCCCCTCTATCTCTCTCTTCCTGCAGGAGACCACTCCCCCGGGTTCCTCCCCCCCCCCCCCGACCGGACGGGGCAGAACATGTAGAATCTCCGCCTTCACTGTCCTCACAGAACAAATGACAGATATCATCTTATAACCCCTGAACATGTCCAAAACCAACATGAGGCATAGAGTAACGAACGTTCATTACTGTGATGTCGTAACGAACGTTCAAGATTATAAACATTCGGCAGTATGCATATATGGTGATGTCAGCATGACCATAAATGTGCATACCGCCAAATATAACGGTCTACAGCTGCAAAACGCCATCGGTGATGTAAATTAGAGATCTGCAGGTCTGCACAGTCTGGAGCGTGTTCACAGAAATGCCGCCAGGGCGGCCTTGCAAGCGTAGGGTGTTGCCTTGTGGGCTGGGTGACAGCAGCAGCTGTACACCGCTCAAGGTGTCTGCCGACACGGCTCTCCCTCCAGTTGCTGCACTTGCCTGCATGTGCGGAACATCATCGTTAGCTCCAGATGTATTAACCCCCTTGTGAGGTGTATGAACCCTCTTCCTGAACAAGGAGGAAGGCACGCTGGTACACGTGCCACCTTGCTGGCGAGCGGAACTGGTCATCTCTGGCAGACCCCTAGAGAGGCCTCCCTCCCACCGTCAAGCCCCCAGGGGCCCTTCCGGCGGTCCATTGTAAGGCTTTGGATCAGGCAGTCGTCTGAAATCGTCGTCTCAGCCCTTTTAAATTAGAAGGTTCAGTTGAGGAGTTTTTGTGCAGTCCGAGACAAACACAGAGATGCAGACGCACGCTCTCCGGTGTGCACACGCACTCACGCTCACGCACGCGCACGCGCATGCACGCGCGCGCGCGCACACACACACGCGCGCGTGCGCGCGTGCACGCACGCACGCACAGAGAGAGAGAGAGAGAGAGAGAGAGAGAGAGAGAGAGAGAGAGAGAGAGAGAGAGAGAGAGAGAGAGAGAGAGAGAGAGAGAGAGAGAGAGAGAGAGAAAGAGAGAGAGAGGGGGGGGGGAGGGGGGGAGAGAGACGGGCAGAGAGGGGGGGGGCGTGTATATGAACCGTCCAATCTGGCTTGGCTGAGCTGGTCATGACCCAGTGCATAAGGGCTTGTCCGCAAACCTGCTGGAGTGTTGGAATGGTTCGCTGGCCAAGAGAGATTGTGAACAAGAGCTGGTTTCCAAGGGAACGCGTGTCATTCGTATCCAAGATAGCCCACGCAGAGTTCTGAGGTGCAAACACTGTCAGCGAGGCATCACCATTTTGCAGCACCGGAGTCAGCCCTGCATTCCACCCTCATCATTATCATCACCAGCGATTATTATCATCATCAGCAGCAGTAGCAGCAGCAGCACCACCATAGCATTGATCGAATTAGCCTTCCCTTGTTCTATTTGAACGATAATCTTCGGACTACATAAGATGAAATCACACATTTTACGCATTTTCAATATACGCATTCATTGTACGAAGGTACTGGGCTTAAAGGAGAAGAAGAAGAAGAAGTAGTTGAAAACACTTCTAGTGCAATGCCAGAGTTTTCTGATCAAATATGCATCTCTTTCATGAAAGCAATATGCCTCTTGATCATGATATTTCCATCTACCCCAGAATATTTCTTTCCTAAGGAAGGGCCAAGGGTTGCCTTAGAACATTGAAGCACATTTAAAGGGGTGTTCAACAACGCGCCGGTCAGCAATGCGCAGGAGTTTGCAGGCAAGGACCTCTGAGTTTGTGCAAGTGGACTGGCGAAGTGAAGCTTTCTCGAAGTTTCAGACTTCTGCATAGCAGGTACTCACCCACATTAGTAGCAAGCCCCAAGTAGGTGCTGAGATTAGGATCACTCGCTATATAGTCATAGGGAGTAGCGATGCAGCCGCCTGGCCCCGGAGCACTGGCAGCAGCTAAGACTGGGCCCTGCGCGATGACGGCTAACAGTGATGGCCCCGGCGCTGGAACTGGAACAAAAGCACGGGCCAAAGCAGATCCTTCGGGGCTGAGTACGGTGAGGGGTGCTGGTCCAGGGGAGGGAGCGATTTGGCTTAGCGGTAATGCGATGGGGCTCAGTACCACATCCTCAATGCTCGGGGGTTCTGCTGTGGGGACCCCGAGGGGGGGCGCGGTTGCCTGATCTGGAGCACCTACGGCTGCGCAACACCACAGGCTTCACTTCGTCACGAGGCATGGGCAGGAACTCCCTTTGAAGGTACATCATCATTGCGTAATTGCTCATGAAGGTCTTTTCCGCCTGAACACAGCTGCATGTGCATGTGCGACATCACCGTGAGAACAGTTTCATGTTGGAACCATCGCCTGAACACGGATTAGCAGCCATGTACAATTGCAAATTCTCCAGGGAACCAGATTCCGCTGAGTGCTACCTGCAGTACTAAACGGCTCGGCGCTCACTAAGCTCCGCAAGCAGGACCCCTCATGAGTGATCACTGGCAGGCTGGCAGGCTGAGCCGCCAGGGCTGGCGGGCCTCCAGGCATACGTGATTACTTACAATCGACCATCAGGGCTCCATATCCATAAGTAATCACGTATGCTTACATGCAATGCAAGAAACGATTACTTGTAAGAATTAGCAAGACATCTTTGAGGTGCCTGGCGTGGCAGCCACCACAGCAGCAAAGACTATGGAAGGGCTCTCACGTGCGGGCAGAGGGCCTGTAGGAAGCGGGAGGGGTCCGGCTGGCTGCAAAGGCGCTGGAGCCCCCACTGGGGAAGGCCCCGGGGCAAGTGCAGGAACGCCCATCACAGGTGGAGGCGCAAGGAGCGGCGCAAGCTGCCCGGGAATGGTACTTTCAATCATGCCCTCAGGAGCCAGTGTGGGTGGCAGCAATGGAGATTGTACTGCAGCGGAAAGACTGATAGGGATCGGCGGAGGAGCGGGATTGGGTACCGGAGGGGGGGTAATGGCCGCTGGCGCCAGTACCGGTATCGCTACTAGAGAGGGCGGGGGTTGTGCAGGCGGGGGCCTTGCCACAGGTGGGGGCCTTGCCACCGGCGGGGGCCTTGCCACGGGCGTGGGAGGTGGGGGCGGCGGTGACAGTGAAGAGGAGGGGGGCGGCGGTGACGGTGAAGAGGAGGGGGGCGGTGGTGGCGGCGAAGAGTAGGGAGGTGGTGGAGGTGGTGGAGGAGGAGGCGGGGGCGGTGGAGGAGACGGAGCCCCACTATCGCTGAAAAAGCTGGCAAGGTTTCTGGCAGGATTGTCCCCAGGCCCTGCAAACACCTGTCAGAGGGCCGGCAACATGTCATGGCCTACATCTTAGCCTATTGGAGGCTGGCTGAAAATTGACATCGTTGTTAACCTTGGGCAATTGTTAGCGGCCTTAAAGATTAGCTGCACCGTAAGGCCTTACGCTACCCATGGGCTTTATTTGATTGCATCTTGCTGATAAGATTCTTGTCGGGTTAACCAGCTTGACGATGGAAGTGCCAGCATGCAGGCACCCGTCCACGAAATTGATCAATAACCCACCCACTCATAGTCCCGAGACACATGGGGATCCGCACACACACACACACACACACACACACACACACACACACACACACACACACACACACACACACACACACACACACACACACAGAGAGAGAGAGACACACACACACACACATGCACGCACACGCACACACACACACACACACACACACACACACACACACACACGTGCGCGCGCGCACGCACGGGCGGCGACGGTGACAACCACACAACAGGATGCGCATGCGCACGCACACGCGCATGCACGCACACACAGACACACACACACACACACACACACACACACACACACACACACAAGCTCGCACTCGCACGCGTGCCCAGAGAGAGGGGGGGATGAAGGAAGGGCAAGAAGGAGTGCACGTGCTGCAACGCACGCGTGGGGGGGGGGGGGACAAGGGCGTGGGTCAGCCCTTACCGTGGATGTGGACCCATCGCTCCCATTTGAAAACGCTTCAGCATCTGGAGGAGTCCCCCCGGACACAACTTGTAGGCTACCCGACTCAAAGGCCGTCAAGATACCATCTAGCTGCTCCCGAGCAGGGCCACTCGGAGCAAGTGATAGTGGAAAACGAATCGGCGGGGGCGGGGCTGGAGGCGGGGGCGGGGGTGGCGGTGGAGGGGATTGTGCCACAGCCTCCAGCAGCGCTGGCAAGAACGACAGCAACATGCTTGGTCCTGGGGCTTCCCCGCTGGGTCCCCCAAACCTGCGGACTGACTTAGTCTCCGACATGGTCCTTGAAGCACTGATGCCGATGTCTACTGCTGCACTCATGTCTTGCGCCCCATGCGCATGGAATTCTAGCACTGGAGGTGCGGTGTTTGCACCCCTGACGAGCGTGTCGGCTGCGGGCGCAGGCATGACAGCTTCACGTCTAGTGCCATGGAACCCGACCTGCGGCCGCTGGCTTTCGCTTCGTTTGAGCGCAATCGCAGGGGACGTACTTATCTTCGTTTTCGAACCCCAGGGAACCATACCTGCGGAGGGCACCGGCGACTCGGTGGGCCTCCCCACAAGGGTACAAGGAGGGTTCAGAGTTCCCGAGTTGCTTCTGAAGGCTCCCTCAGATACCTCTGTGCTGTCCATGCTGGCCACAATCCCGTTTGGGGTACCTCGCCAGCCGGCCTGCTCCTGGGGTTGTGGAGGGAATTGCTTCCATCGTGCCGCTTTTGTATCTGATGATGGGCATGGCACGCTCAGTGGCTCGGGCTGTGCTGCCCTAAAAGGGGGCTTCGTGGAGACGCCGGCCCCCTTCCCAGCAGGAGGTGCTGCAAGCACAAACCCCAGGGCCGTGTGGTCGCTAGCTCCAGCACTTTTGGGAGGAGCGGGGTTCGGTGTCACCTGCAGTGAAACGCTGGAAGAGTTGAGTGTACATGTACAGCTAACATGTCATGCACGTGTTGATTGTACAGTCAGCATGTCATGCCAAGTGTGCAGTCAACATGGCGTGTCATGTTACTTGGAGCATACGTGTCATGTTACGTGGAGCTAACGCAACATGTCAGTTAATAATCAAGATATAACATAGACAGAGGTCTGCAATCATTCGTCCCCCCGCTTCCTTGAGGATATGCTAGTCCGATGGAGGGGGTTCACGCCCATAGGAAATGTAAACCGCTCTTGGAAAGGCTGGCTAAAAGGAGTATTACCCTCTTACATCCGTAAACACTCTTCAAGGCTGGCTAAAAGGTGTATTACCCTCTTACATCCGTAAACACTCTTCAAAAACCCCCGCTGCAAGGTCTCATCACAACAACCACCTACAGACTACGCATGGTCAGTATCCCTCTTTCTTCATGAATCATGCAGTGCACCTGTTGAAGGGAATGCCCCAGCCTCCAGGGAAACCATGAGAGCCGAGAAGGAAGTTGCGTGCCAGTCCAGGCGGGATTGGCAGAGACATTTGTCCCAGGGCCTCCTCCAAGGCCCTCCCTCACTGCCTGGGCCTGCTCATTAGAAGAGGGACATGAGTCACTCTAGGAAGACTGCAACACTACTGAATATTAAAGGCAGGCTACACTGATATCCTACCAGGGACACCCAATACTTTGATTTTCCCCTAGGTGCTGGCCAGTAGCAGTTCCTCCAAATTGCCAAGCCTTGAGGTGCTTCAAAGAAAGTTTTCTTGGATAGCATGTCTAAATACTCTTCTTTCACCATCCACCTAGATTTCCTCTATTTCCCAGGTTGGAGGAGGGGCACTCCAAAACTGCATAGGATCTGTCGGACTTAGAATGACGGACAGCAGCAGATTAGAAAGTTCCAGTTTAAAGTCGAACCGATGTACAGCTCCTCGCAGAACAAGGTACATCGATACGCTAATACACTTACCTTCAACCCAGAACTTCCATAGACCGATGTCAATTTCTTTGTACAAGATCAACAACAGTACTGATGTGATAGTTGTTGACTTTATGAAGGGCTTCATGCATTTCGACAGGGTTCAGGGCTACCTCATGACCAGTCACCCGTACTGTCCGGACATCCCCTCAAAATAGCTCTCTTTTTTAACTTTGCCCCTTACTTTCCAGCGCCGTCCTCCAGCAGACCTCACAATCTTCGTTTCCCTTCCCATTATTGTCTCTCGTTGAAACATTTTGAATCTAAATATACAGAGTTTTGTACTCTCACATTACTCCTCATGTATGACAGCGAGTCAAAATGAAAATAAACTTGGTGCTCTTGGAATATAGACCACTGCACCAAGTTTGGCACCCTTAAGCGATAGGGAGGCACCATTCGAAAAGGAGGGATATCACCTTGCAATTCGTCAGCCCTTGCAAAAAGAGGCAAAAAGCCGAGACGGCAAGTCCGAAACGTCTAGATCTTCGGGACCAGGTATTCATGCCCAGATCAGGCGTCCGGCCAATGTCCTGCCATGAACAGAAGCTTCAGGAACCTCTAGAAAAGGAAGTAATTTATCATCTGCGTCATGAAACCAACAATATCCCCTTCCTGAGCCAACTGTAACGGGCCCCCAAGACGCCGTAACCACTGGATGTCTCGGAAGCTTGGCCGGGTCCTAACACAGAGCACGTTACCAGCCATCCACCAAACAGAACCTAATGATTCTTAATGGCTTTGTTCCAGGGAAGCCCCCCGCAACCCCGACGGACTCCAATGTAAACGAGGTAGACACACTGCTGAACGACACCTGGCAGATGACAATGTCACATCGAGCCTTGACATTCTTTGAGCTTCACGGAAAAGGGAGTACCCTGAAACATACAGAGAAACTCTCCTACGCTTCCTTCTTTATCACCACCCCAATGGGCCACGGGAAGGCAGTACGGTGGTGTAACCCAAGACACACGTACGATCACTTTTCTTCATTTACCTTATATGTTCCGACATGTTATATTTTAAAGTAATATGTCTTCCTTGAAGTGGTCAAAGGACGGGGAATCGCATATTCTCCGCGTTATAATCCTAAATACACAGGATCCTTGGCGGCGACAACGTGATACCCAGGTTCATGTAGTCCGCCCTAATACACATTAGAAACAACATCTATGTCGGAACCAAAAACAATGTTCTATGTGATATTGGCTAAACTAAACCTTTCACCTCTCCGGCATCGACCGGTCCCAGGTCAACGACCAGAAGGAGCCATCACACCCTTGGCCTCCCGCACCATGATGTTATTGGAGAGTGAATTGAAACTAGGAGGCTCTCGAAAACATGAGAAGCTCCTTCTAATGGCGGCAATGATGTTTCCGAAAGGGTATTCAATACAGGAGGATTGATTGCCGATATGCCTTCGGTACCGTTAGTAACGGGCATCCTACACTTTTTTCGGGCTCAGTCTAGGAATATGTACATGTACTTCCGCTGTTCGGGACACACTGCAGGCTTGAACCGGTGGTGATACAGCAGGATGTAATCTGGTTCTTTAAAAAAAGTGAAAGTGTGCATGACCTAGCACACGCAGGATGTAACCTGGTTCTCCTATGTCCCTGGAAGTTAGGGGTGGTACGTGGGGTAAAGTTGGTGCGCTAAGTGCAACAAGCTGTGGCTATGAGCATCAGCATGGAAAATTGTGGGCAGTACAGCCCACATGTGTAAATGTTCACATTATGGTGTTTATCCCGGTACCACTGGGATTAACACCAACAATTTTTTCTCTGTGAACTGGCAACCCTAAGGGTGCGTACAGGGGAAGGGGCCTGTGGGTAGGTGGTAATAATTTTACTTTCCTTCGGTGTCTGTCTTGGTACCATGAGGCAGGCATCCACACTCTCGTCCAGACATGCTTCAAATTCTTCTCACCAGCACCAGCAGCATGCGTGTAGCTTGACTCCTGGGGTTAACTTCAACGAGCAGGAAATGGTCTGACATCCGCTTCATGTCTTGACCTCACACTGCAAAAGTAGCTCTGTCGTGTTGATAGTTTTGACGACACACAGCGCGTAATACAGATGGCTCAAGACGCAGAGTGTGGTCTCCACTCCCTAGCTCTTGCTGGCATAAAGCAAATTTCTCAAAACACCTCCGGCATCCAGGCTGGGCACACTGCCCCAGACAGGAATTATGCACTAGTTTCCAATGTATGTGACTCAACTACTTTCGTGGCACACATACGAGCAAAAAGCTGAGCGTTGTTACACATTCTCTAAACCCGCCGATTCCAACCCCTCAATTCAACTTGGCATCCCAGTGCAGTGCTAGCATAACCAATGAGAAGGGAATTTACAATATGTTACAAAACTCATGCAACCACATGTAAGAGTGGCATCTACCCTGTTCAGCGCCGCAGCTGCAACGGCTAGAGACCCTCATAGTGTAGGGCATCAGTCATGAGTCTCAAGTCGACGCATCACGTACATTGACGACCTCTCGGTCTAACACAGCAGCAAGAGCCCCTTGGTGGCGCCCGTGTGAAAAGAGCCAGCAGCAAGACAGCTGAACTGTCGTTTTTTTTTTGGCGCATCAAGGTGATACTCCCAGAGCACCGATCCTAAATATGCTTTTTCAGTGACCAACAGGAAAGAAATCTCATCTGCAGGTGACATATGCAATCACCCCGTGTCAAACAATTCGACGCATCAAGTGCGCACCCCTCAGCCACAGCCCGTGAGAATGTGCGAGGAACCCGTGGACTTTGCACCATCGCTGAGCTCAGCAGCTACCAGCCCCTCAGGATGTCCGTCGATGTCTGTTCTATGAAGGACGAGCCAACAAGGCTTCAACAATGCGAGGTACTCGGACATGGGAGGCCCCAACGACCCCGAGAAATCCTCAACAGGAACCCGCTGCAAATGCAGCGAGCATCAAAACTGCCACCAAGCACTTGAGTTGGAAACAGATCGTAAACAAGAACTCTACAAATAGCTTCAAAACACATATCAGCGACTAGCGAACCTTACACTACGACATGAGCCCTATAAAAAAAACGATACGCTCCCAAACAAATTTCACTAACCTCAGTGTCACACATACTTCTAACAAAGTCACAAAAGCTAATTCAACATGGAGTCAGGCTCTACTGCATTTTGCCGTATAACTCCACCACTAAAAAATATATGCAGGAAACTCCCTGGTAACTACCGCCAGCACCCGAGGCATCTGCTCCAGGGTCCTACCATCCTCATGCCAAGTCATGCTCAGCATGACATGCAATCTTGAAATGTTCCCGCATCCATCCCCACAACCCAGATGACCCACTTAGCTCAAGAGATGCCCGCTGGTCTCAAGAGATGCCCGCAGGGGTGACATCAATAACAGTTGTCATCTTCTTGTCACCATTGAGTACGGATATCTGCCCATCAGCATCGACATCAATGATGACTGAGTCTCCCTCCTTGATGTCTCCATTAAGCATGCGCTCTGCCATGCTGTCCTCCAACAACCGCATGATGGCCCGACGCAGAGGCCTGGCTCCATAGGCTGGATTGTAGCCCTCGTCCACCAGACGGTCCTGAGCTCAAGAATAACCAGTTTAAAAGCCATTGCAAAGTCATGTGCATCCGCTCACCCAGCTTCACCCGTTCAAAACAATAACAACATCAACAGCAGCAAACCGGTAAACCCCCCCCCCCCCCCCAAACAAAGCACACCTACATACGCAAGACACTCACACACTCCGTTTGCCCCTCACCCCAAAGAGAGATGCGCACGTGCGCGTGCGTGCGTGCGTGCGCGCGCGTGTGTGTGTGTGTGTGTGTGTGTGTGTGTGTGTGTGTGTGTGTGTGTGCGCGCGCGCGCGCGTGCGCGCGCGCGTGTCCGTGCGTGCAAGTGTGCCTCCGTGCGTGCAAGTGTGCCTCCGTGCGTGCAAGTGTGCCTCCGTGTGTGCTAGTGAGGTGGTTTTTTTGGGGGGGTGTGACGGCAGGGTGGCTGTCCCCCTTGAAACCATGCCTACTGCCAGAACTTTTTACAAAGCACTGCAACAGACAGCAGAGTACCGAAGGGGAGCTGCACCCTTCAATTAACAAGAACGCGTTAGTAAACTTCTAAGCCATGGAGCTCTACCTTGAAACGCTCTGTGACATCGATCTTGATGCCCTTGCCCTCAGCACGGGTGAAGACCTCCTTCAACATGATGTCTGCTATCTGCTTCACCTCTAGCTTTGTAAGCTGGCGGAAGACAATGATTTCATCCAGCCTATTCAAGAACTCGGGCCTGTACAGACACAAGTCCCCGATTACCATGTCTGTTGACAGTGTCCAAGGCCCTCCTTCCGGCATTACTCACACAGCATTCCAGCATCTGCCGTAACTATCGGGGGAACAACTCCATATGATGCATGTGCAAAATTTGCTGCAGGAACTGCAGGCGCAGGAAAGCAAGTGACAACCAAATGCAGAGCACTCCAGCAATGAAAATTTAGTAGGAGCCCCTTCAATGTAGTTCAAGCAAGCCATCTACACATGAGAACTTCACAAACACCATGGCAGGACAGTAATAGCGCGCGCGTACGCGCAAACACACACACACGCACACACACACACACACACACACACACACACACACACACACACACACACGCGCGAGAGCGCGCGCACACGCACACGCGCGCGCACGCGCACACACACACGCACACTCACACGCTCGCACGCGCGCGCGTGCGGCGACAATTCTTAGCCGTAAAATAAGGTCGTGCAAGCGCGTTCTAACTTGTTTCTCCCCCCCCCCCCAAAAAAAAAAATAGGGGGAGATGATACCAAAGACACGACCGGCAACATCAAAGGACAAGCACCTGAAATACTGCTTCAATTCCTCATTCACGAGGGACTTGATACGATTGTAGCCCTGGTCCTCTTCTCCAGAATCAAGCTGGAAACCGAGGCCGCCACCGCCCTTCTCAATCACAGAGCTTCCCACGTTTGATGTCATGATGATCAGCGTGTTCTTGAAATCGACAGTGCGACCCTGCACCAGGAGCACAGGTTCAGTCTCCAGCCTCCACTGACCCAGATGTCCAGCAAGAACACGGACCAATGCACTCATTTCTGCCAGCATGGCAAACAAGCAACCACACATAAACGCCCCATAAATTGTATTAAGAAATAATATGCTATGGTCACAGCCCTTCACGGCAGTGCAAGGCCAGAATGCATCAAAATCCAAAAATTACGGTTGGTAAGAAATGACATCTGCGAGATACAAAAAGCAACACACCCATCCCCACCAAAACAAATTCTGCTCTTCCAAACCCACTCGTAGTTGAATTGAGGCCTGACACATCATGGAACTTTTCTAACACTTTTCAAACTTTTTATGGCTGATCTGACAGGTCAAGATCCCCTCCCCCCTTCGCCCTGGGGTCCTCAGGAGGGATGGGGAGCGGGGCGGCCACACCCCAGGGGGCAGGCTTGGGACACTCCCAGATCGAGTGCTTCAAAGTGCAACCAAATCTGTGGGCCAGACCTTTGAATCTGTCAGACGACCGTCTTCAAGGATCTGAAGCATCATGTTGAAAACATCGGGGTGAGCCTTCTCAATCTCATCAAACAGGACCACAGTGTACGGTCTCCGTCGAACTGCCTCTGTGAGCTGGCCACCCTCATTGTAGCCCACATACCCAGGAGGGGAACCGATCAGCTTGCTGACAGTGTGCCTCTCCATAAACTCTGACATGTCGAGCCGAATCTGTTTCCCCAGACCATGTAAACAATTAGATTACGATCTTTCAATACTTCTTTTTGATCCATGCAGTCTCCACCATCTGCCACAGGATGTTTGTGGTCAACATGGAGGAGATCTCGACATACTTCCTTGGTTTTGATCCATGACCTATACTTCAACTGAAGTACAGGCACTCACATCGCGATGGTCTTAACCATCCAAGAGTGCAGGTGCATAAACTGGGGCGGCAACCACACACACAGTGCCCTACTCCCAACCTAGGTAGTGAAGAAGATACTATAAACTATTAACCAGACGGCTCCTCCAACTTCGTCTGCCATCCGTGAGGCAAGACAATCGATGACTGCAAAAAAGTCTTCTCGTATGACCTGTCCATTAGATTAGGGAAAGAAATGACATAATGAAACCGCAAAGACAACTTTTACAATCCACACTCCCGATTGCAGCAAGACCCACTCTGTGACATCTCCCAACACATGACCCAAACAAAATATACATTCTTCCCATCTTACATGAATTTTGGAAATGGCGCACCATCGCATCTTCACTGCCAAAGTAGTAGGAAGCTAAGGTCTTTGCCAGCTCTGATTTTCCCACGCCAGTGGGGCCAGAGAAGATGAAGGATGCAATTGGGCGGTTGGGGTTCTTAAGACCAACACGGGCCCGGCGGATGGCCCTGCTGATGGCCACAACAGCCTCCTCTTGTCCAATAACCCTCTGGTGCAGGGTCTCCTCCATCTTGATTAGCCTCTCACTCTCATCTGATGAGACCTGCCAACGTCAAGCACAACAAAATTAGACATCCAAGACCATCCACATTCCATATCTTGACATGACCACCTGCGACCTCCAAAAGTATATCAATCTTGACAATATCAACGAGTTGGAAATGGAAACTAACAGCACGAGATGGGAACTTCTGCCATCACACTTCTGCAGCACACCTTTCCCCACTTCGCCTGGGAACCTGAAACCAGGACATTGATATTAATAGAATCGAGGCAGATTGAAAGCCACAGGATTCGATGATGAGAGGGGCAAGGTGTGAAAGGCGCACAAATTTGTGAGGGCTGGCAACCCCAAATAGGTCTGAAGAGGACCTTCAGACATCGAAACCCCAACCCGCTCACAGCTGCAAACAATGCAACCACAGCTCCCAGCTGCAAACAATGCAACCACGGCTCCCAGCCGTTCTTACAGAATCCAAATGTTGATTATTTTCAGAACGCCAACAAAGTAAAAATACTAGGGTTCCCAGTCCGACAACCACCCACCCTTCCACGAAGTGAGGAATGAATCCCAGAGAAAAGGCAAACATCCTTCCACAAGTTCGTAACACAATCCCAGAGGAAAAACGTATTGTCCCCTTGACCCCCTAAAAGAAGGCAGTACCTTTTCAACAGGGATTCCGGTCCATTGCGCAACAATGTTGGCAATGTCCTGATCAGTCACGAGAGGGCCACCGCCCTCGCCACTCTCAGCCTCGGCAGCCTCCTGAGTTTTGGCGGTTTTGGTGATGGCATTAATCTGTGCACGCAGCTCCAACTCCTTGTCGCGCAGCTGGGAGGCCTTCTCAAAGTCCTGGGTGCGTACGCAGTTGTCTTTTTCCTTAGAAAGAGCCTTCAGCTCCTTGTCAAGTTCACGTGCCTCTTCAGGCAACTGCGCATGGCGTAGGCGAACTCGGGATCCTGCTTCATCTATCAGATCGATGGCCTGCACAGACAGTATCAGACAGTAACTAGCAGTTGCTCTCATTATTATTTTATACCATGAGGTTCGACCACCAAACAACCACCTGTATAATGGGAGGCAGCATGTGCATCTGGGTCCATCCATCAACAGCCCCCTTTCCCAGACGACTTTAACAACAACACTCACTGGATTTTTCAACAGGTAAATAGTTCTTTTCAAACCAAGACAGCAGCTTAAATCACAGAAGAACACATAAAACACAACACATAGCAGGGCCAAGGGCTGGGTGACCACCGACAAAATCCAGCTTCCCAAACAAACAGGCACCTTCATTCAGCTGTGCTTTTGGCTGTTCGGAGGTTTGCGAAGACCGGAACGGGGTTTAGGATGATGGGGAAGGATGGGCAGAAACGGCCTACGAGATGGCCAATTATCAATTCTCAACCCCCCCCCCCCCCAAAAAAAACAAATAAAAGAACAGCCCCCAAGCCTACCTTATCAGGTAGGAAGCGGTCAGAAATGTACTGAGAGGAATACTTTGCAGCGGCCATCAGCGCATCATCAGTGTATCGCAGCTTATGATGAGCCTCATACCGTTCCCTTAACCCCAGCAAGATCTCATATGTCTCGTCCACCGAGGGCTCTGGGACAAGCACAGGCTGGAACCGCCTGTGTCCACAAAGCCACATCATCATGCCAATCGAAATCTCATCAGCACGAGGGAAGGATCAAACCCAAAATACACACAACTATAGAAATCAGCTGTCACCATTTGCAATTGACGTGGAGCCCAGATGGATTGTGAATCATGATATGCATAATACTGCCACAGTGAAGGATGCACATTCGAAATGCATACGTTCTGCCCTCCAGATGCAGGTTTTGGTCAGAAGAAACAATCTCACGTCCATGACATGGACTGCCAACATCACACGTGCCATTACACGCCCATCAGAACAGTCAGGCAGAAAATGAGAAGGTTACAAAGGACATGTGAGCAGCCATGGGGCCATACCGCTCCAAGGCTGGGTCCTTTTCGATGTGCTTCCTGTACTCATCCAGGGTGGTAGCCCCAATGCACTGCAGCTCTCCACGGGCAAGCGCTGGTTTGAGAATGTTTGCAGCATCAATGGCACCTTCAGCTGCTCCAGCTCCAATCAGAGTGTGGACCTCGTCAATCATCTGCGCAACAGCCGAAACATCAACGTGTTTCTACTTGACGCAGCCACAGGGTTGCAATAGCAAATGGGACGAGGCAGCAAACAATATGAGGAACAGCTTCCCTTGCACATGACTTCCATCACATCTGAATATTAGATGCATTACCGGACTTGCCACCTTGTCCCTTCTCACAGCCGCTCAGTCCCTGCACTAACACTCTGCTCCATAAACAGTTGCACAACCTAACGTACCTGCAACAAAATCTAACCACTATGCTCTGTGTTTCCTTGAAAACAACATTGCGACTCAGAGACATGCAGATATAAGAAGTGACCCTGGAAATCTGGCATATTCAACGCACCAGTATAATGTCATCATTCTGCTTAATTTCGTCCATGAGCTTTTTCAAGCGCTCCTCAAACTCACCACGGTACTTCGTGCCAGCAACCAGCAGGCCCATGTCCAAAGTAATTACCTGAAAAAGAGGCAGCGAAACCATGCTCAAAAAGCTTCTGAGACACCATCCGTACCACCAACAGAATGTGAACACAGGGGGTTGCTGGAAGGGGGGTCCTGCAAGTACATGTCCCTGGAGCAACTCATTCATAAGCCACCTGAAAAATAGCCATGAACCCTTAGCCAAAACGTGTTTGAAGGCGTGGAGGTTAAACTTGCTCCAGGCATGAACATCACATTCAATCCCCAAACCAACTAGGTAAAATCCCCGAACCAACTAGACAGCCAGAAACAATACACTATGAGCCAGTAATGCCAAGGAACCAGTCTCATGGTGCGAGGACCATCAAAATCAGCCATGACAACTCATAAATCGACTTCTTTAGTAGAACACCTCTTCAGGAAGTAGAACACCTCAAACATCACAAGCTGCCAATCAAACTGCTAATTCACCATGCATGCCCTTCGTTGGCGTTCAAGGCCATATTCCAGCCATGACAAGTCATGCAACTGGCTTCTTCAATGGTTACAACACCCACAACACCCAAAGTTGCAAATCTCATTCCAAACTCGCAGCGCACATTCTTCATTCGCCTCGAGGGCATTTCACCCAACCATGACAGCACAGGCAACTGACTTCTTCAGTAAATGAATACCCCAAAGCCCAGTTACCATTATTAAATCTCCTACCCAGACTCCATATGCAATTAATTGAAAATGATTAACGAACCTGCCGACACAAAAACTGACGAACCTGAGTACAAAACCTGCCAAAACGCAGGTAAACAACCATTGGAGAACAAAGCAGCCAAGGCACAAGCACATTGGACAAAACTCAACCTCGCAGATTGAACAATACATCACCAGACATGTGGATTTCAGCCCAACCAATATGCTGTATGCTAAAGATGCTCTGTTGTTTTCCCAGAACAACCCTCTCACACATAGCAGGTTAGCC
>KV908496.1:100575-143075 GCA_002005505.1 Botryococcus braunii
AGTCCATCCAGGTGGAGTCTCACAACTTCAGCCTCTTCCAAACCGGTTTCCAAGCACATATTGACAACATAATGCTTGTACGCACCTCCATCCCTTCCCCCCTGCGTATGCAAGCTCTCGCGCGCGCGCACACACACACACACACACACACACACACACACACACACACGCGCGCGCGCACAAGCGTGCGCGCCTGCACACACTCTCATGCACTCTCTGTCTCTCTCTTATGCACACGCATGCAAGCTCTCACGCTCTCTCTCTCTCTCTCTCTCTCTCTCTCTCTCTCTCTCTCTCTCTCTCTCTCTCTCTCTCTTCTCTCTCTCTCTCTCTCTCTCTCTCTCTCTCTCTCCCCCCCCCCCCTCTCAGTGTGTGTGTGTGTGGGGGGGGTGCATGTGTGCGCACGCGAGGCCCCCCCCCACCTCTCTCCTCTCTCTCTCTTCTCTCTCTCTCTCTCTCTCTCTCTCTCTCTCTCTCTCTCTTCTCTCTCTGTGTGTGTGTGTCTCTCTCTCTCTCTCTCTCTCTCTCTCTCTCTCTCTCTCTCTCTCTCTCTCTCTCTCTCTCTCTCTCTCTCTCTCTCTCTCTCTCTCTCTCTCTCCACCCACCCACCCACACACACACACACACACACACACACACACACACACACACACACACACACACACACACACACACAGACAGACCCACCCACCCACACACACAGACACACACAGGTCAAGGAACATGATAAGTTGAAGCGATGGATCCAGCCCTTGTGGCTCCACCCCATTTTGGGCAGGGGATGGGAGGAGAATGGAAAGAGAGAGGGGAATACCTTGTCCAGATGGATGAGGTGGCCGTCAACCTGTCGGCCCAGGCGAAGACCGTCTCCTGTGGCCCAGGGCCCATTGGTGGTGGGGCAGGCAGCCGCCTCTGGGCACACTTCTTGCAGCAGTTCCTGATTGGATCCAAAACCTCCTGTTGCAAGTATCACCGCATCCGCCACCACTTGCTTCTCCTCCTCCTCTGCGCCTTGCCCCTGACCCTTTTACTTCCTCATAACCACTGTACCACCCAATGATTGCTCCCCTGCCCCACTCCTTCACGTGTTTGGTATCATCCTCCATCATAATCATCATCATTAACACCACCACCACGATCATCATCATCATTCTCATCATCACGGCCATCATCGCCATCATCATCATCCGCATCATCATCAACAACCACATCATCATCATCATCATCATCATCATCATCATCATCATCATCATCATCATCATCTTCTCATCGTCTTCGTCATCGTCATTGTCATCGTTGTCGTCATCGGCATCGTCACCACCAGCAGCATTATCATCATCGTGGTCGTCGTCTTCATCATCACCGTCATCAGCATCGTCACCACCAAGGTCATCCTCAAAATCATCAATACCAATATCACCATCATCATCAACAACAACAACAACAACAACATCATCGTCATCGTCATTACCACAACCGTCACCATCATCGACCTCAGTATCACTACCACCACCACCATCATCAACATATTTGTTTAGCATGCTTCATATATGTTTTCTTACAACTTATAATCACGTGCGCGTGCGCACACACACACACGCACACACACTCACACACACACACACACACACACACACACACACACACACACACACACACACACACACACACACACACACACACACACACACACACACACACATACAGGGACAAACACATACAGGCTGGGCTCCAAGGATGATACATAATTCCTCCACGGATATATTATTCATGAGAGGCCCTCGTGAGGGTTTAGGTCAGAAGTTGTAAATCTCCGAACTGGACTGGCCCTGACCCAGAAGGCTGAGAGGACACGTACTGCCAGGTTGTCCACCAACTTGCTGAACATATGTCACCCCTGTCACCGCTCCCCCTTGCTTCACCAGACCCGTTACCTGTGTTGCCCCAAAGAAAATATCAAATGCATGACAGGATGCAGCCCTTGGGATACAATCATGACAGGGTATAGCCCTGTGGGATACAATCATGAACGGAGACAGCCTTTGAGGAACAATCATGACAGGATACAGCCCGAGGCACAATCATGGCAGCGTACAGCCCTTGGGACACAATCATGACATGCTACAGCCCTTCAAGTAAAATCATGACAGGATACGCCCTTGGAAAACAATCGCGACCGGATACAGCACTTGGGATACAATCATGACAGGATACAGCCCTTGGGACACAGTCCTGACAGGATCCGTCCTTGGAAAACAATCGCGACTGGGTACAGCCCTTGGGACACAATCATGACAGGATACAGCGCTTCAGTTTAAATCATGACAGGATACAACCCTTGGGACACAGTCCCGACAGGATACTGCCCTTGGGACACAATCATGACAGTATGCAGCCCTTGGGACACCATCATGACAGGTCACAGCCCTTACGACACAATCATGACAGGATACAGCACTTGGGACACAACCGGATCTGCATGGCCACACTCTTACGCCGAGGACTTTGGTACCAGCCGCCTCTCAATATAAGCTCACAGGACGATTCGACATGCAACAATTCACAAAGTACATACAAGGGGGTGTTGGTGGCCTGTCCATAAAACAAGGTCTGTGAGGTACTCAGATTGACTGGTGGGCTTTGTGTGAGCTGGAAGAGAAGGCGACAGATCCACCTTGCCAACTTGGCCAAGAAGGCACATGGGCTTGGCACATGGAGGGTCTGTGTACCATGACACATATCGGCGGAGGAGGAGCTTGCAAGAGCGAGAAAAGTATTTCTAATCTTTCTTCTGCAAAGGCCCGACAAAGCAGGGACATGCCGCAGCATGCATCAACTTCATAAATTCGCGCATCTTGCACATTTTGCATATCAATATTTGCAGTACTGCACATCTTGCACATCAATTTCCTGTACTTTTGCAAGTGAAATGTGCCCCCGGCCTCCTTTCTCGGACATCCGACGCAGGAGCCGGAGGGGGGGGGGCGTGGGGAGGCGGACAAGGCACCTTGGCGCGAGTGATTATGGAAACGTTGTCGAGAGAAGAAGCAGTGATGAAAAGCTGCTTCATTATGACTCCTCCCACGGGCCCGGCTGGGGGACCATGTGTGCGGGGCCGGGAATGGCCTCCCCCTTGCACAACTTTGTCCAGGTGCACCCCCAAGTCATCCAGAAAGGCCAGTGCCCCTTCACTGCTGTCCTGCACCCCTCCCCAGCCCCAATGATGCAAACCTTCAGCATTCCCTTGCCCTCCCGCCTCTTCCCACTTCTCATAACCCAAGCTTCCCACTGTCTGTCAACCCAAGGGTTCCCTGTACTGCCCTCTTGCGCTTCTTCTCCTTCCCATCCTCACTCCCTCGCGAATGCAAGGCTCCGCACCACCCTTTCAACCTGAGCTTAATAATAGCCTGCCTGTATTAAATTGGATCCACTCTCCCCCCGGGGGGGGGGGGTGGTGTGATGAGTGTTACAGGCAGTGCAGGTAGTATGATGAGTCAGTACAAGGAGTTTTGTACTGACTTATCATACTCCTTGTACCGCCTGTCACACTCATACCCAATATACCGCCAACCCATGGTTCTGGTACTGCCCATTCGTACTCCCTGTACCGCCTATTTGTACCTCGTTGTACCATATGTTCTTGCTGCTCAGGCTCATACAGTCCCCCTTTACTTCAGACAACCCCCCTCCCCCCGGCTCCTTGCTTTCCGTCAGCTGCTCCCACACTTCCTCCGTACCAGAAACGCCAACGCCCTCTCATTCCCTTACGCTTCTCCACCACCTGCCCACTCCCCTTCCATACCTGCCCGGCTGCACCACCACCCCCTTTTGCATAAGGGTGCAACTCTCTTCCCATCCGTCTCTTATCTGCCCTTCCCACGCCCGTTCGGTAACACTGCTGTGACAATTGCTGAAGGGGAACCCCCATAGGGTCAAATTACTGGGATATTGGTTAGAAACTGTTGCCGCATTTTTGCCAACCCAACTGTACCATCATTCACGGGACATCACCAACTCAACTTCACCATAAATCACGGCACATCGCCAACTCAACTGCACCATCATACACTGTACATCACCAACTCAACTGCACCATCAGTCATGATACATGGAAAAACTCAACTGCACCATCATGCAAGGTACTACTCCTTCTCTCCTCCACCCACTCTTCCACGCTCTTCAACCCTTCACAACATGTCACATGTGTCATTCTCTCAATGTCCCGCTTCGTTCTTGCCCAACCCCTTGTATGCCTAGCTAAACCCTCTGCCCCGCTTCTTCTGAACGCACCTCACACCTCTCAAGACCAACTTCCCACACCATTCCACTGTGCTCACAGGCATTTCCAACAAACACAGCATAGGAAGACCAGAAAACCCATCTCGTAGGATGGTCTCCTGAAGCCTTGCAGGCCCTCTCCCGAAGGAGCTTACTCCCGCCATCCGCACACATTCAACTCTAACCCTTCTCACCCCCTCGAACAACAAACTAAACCCTACACATGCCCCCCCCCCCAACCTCCCGATCCAACCCTTCTCGCTCGCTTTTACAAACAAAGTATACCCCACAGATTCCCTCCCGCCCCCCTCAACCTCCCATGGGCAGGCAACACATCCGCTACCAGATGCCAGAGTGCGTGCACCCTGCAGCACCCCCCCCCTGGGCCTCTCCCGCCGGGCTCGGTATTCTCGGATGAAAACAAGTGCTATTCCACTCCTCAAGAACTCAAATGCACTTAGAGCCCTCTGTCGCTGCAATGTTGCTGCTGCCCCCTTGATCTGCAGCTGATTGCTGCCACAACTCCAGCCCTTGGTGAGCCCTTGGGGGGCCTTGGCCACTCAAGGGCCCCTATCTCTTTTCCACTCCCCTGCCTCTCCTCGGTGCATGCGTGCGTGCATGTAGGGGTGTGTGTGTGTGTGTGTGTGTGTGTGTGTGTGTGTGTGTGTGTGTGTGTGTGTGTGTGTGTGTGTGTGTGTGTGTGTGTGTGTGTGTGTGTGAGTCTGTGTGTGTGTGTGTGCGTGTGTGTGTGTGTGTGTGTGCGCGCGCCCGCGCGCACCCCTCTGCTAATAAGCCTGGCGTTTGAAGCAGCGCACAATGGTTGTGTTATATTGTCAAAAACAGGATGCGCCTCTCCATGTTATGACTCTGTTATGACTTGCCACATTGCAGTTTCTGCGTACACGAACCGCACAAAACCCCAAACCTGTTTGCTTCAAAGAACGATCCATTTGATCATGCTAGAGACCCCACTGCCCAGAGTCATGTGCGAACCACGAGTGTCGTCACGAGCGCTTCTTGAGATAAACCCTGGCCAGACTTGAGAGTATCCTGAATGAACAGGTCCTTTGTGTCACCCTTATCAAGGGTGAGAGCATTGATGCCAGTGCTGGCTTTTGCGCTGTTCCCTCCCACTCTCTCCTCCTTCTCCAGCAGAATAATGCTCCCAGATGGTCCCTCTGCACAGACAACTAGACATGAGTTTGAATAGAAATATAGGTCGTTCGGAGGAAACATCATGCAACATATAACTAGAACGCCAGAAAGACTTCTGGTGTCCTTTTTCCCCCTTTCTGGTGGGGAAGGGGAAGTGGAATAAGCAGCAGCATAGGATCAGACAGACAGACAGGACACACACACACACACACACACACACACACACACACACACACACACACACACACACACACACACACACACACACACACGCGCACGCACGCACGCACGCACGCACGCACGCACGCACGCACGCACGCACGCACGCACGCACGCACGCAGGCAGGCAGGCAGGCAGGCAGGCAGGCAGGCAGGCAGGCAGGCAGGCAGGCACGCACACACATACCCAGGAAGCAAATTAACAGTGTTGGGCCAGCATACACAAGTCATGTGTTAATGGATATAAGAAGTTTAGAGTACATGATGCCAAAAGGACCAGTCCCCCTTAACCACATTCTTATCTTTAGCAACATCAGGACACCTGATTTCATGGGCTATCCCCACCAGCCGAATTTTCGCTTCAGTTTTAAGAAAGCGTTCCTCAGCATTTGGTGGTTTTGTATTAACCACAACCTAATTTGGTACTTTTGACAAGTGTATAGCAAGCCCCAGCGCCGATTTCCTTCTACATAACTCTTGGATTGTCGAGATTTTACAACAGTAACATTGGATCTTGTCTTCCAGCTTGGGAAGCTGAAAATTATTGTTGTCACTCATTGAGACAAACGGAAAGCATGCCTGCAAGCAGAGGCTGAGCCTCTGCGTTGTTTTCAAGTACGGTAGGTTCCTGCATACTACCAGTGAGCACGAAAACCTCCCAATTTCTGCAACAAATGTTTAGCTCCCTCGGAGAGGAGGTAGAGGTAGAGGAGAAGGAGTGTGAACATATTTTCAGGCAAAAACAACTCTTAAAATACTTCTTTGGTGCAAATTGTGTCCTTATAAACTTGAACAGCTCTCCCTCCTTAACGGTGTCTGCAGACTTACAGAACCAAAGGGAAGATGTAAGATTGAGTATCTTACTTTTGGACAAGCGCCGGCTGGCCTCAATAAGTGCGGCAAGGCCTGCCAATCCCCCACCAATTATAACGAACTTCGGCCTAGAACCACTTTCATGATCGGAAGCCGTTGATGCTTTATGCTCAGACGCAGGCATCTTTAAAGTAGTTGTGCGCCTAAAGTTCTTTCGACGGAAACTTTCTATACGGACATTCCGGTGGGAGCTGCGGGACGGTGGTCGTCCAATGGGAAGACAGACAGGACGCACAGTACAACCAGGTTTCAAACTAGCGTCAATAGGGTTGCAGCGCATGCCACTCGGGAGAAGATTCTGTGGGCCAGCCGGGCCAGACTGGGCTAGTCAACCCACGGTAAGGTCAACCCTGACCTAAAGCCTTACAAAGCCCTGATTATCAGGCAACCCTACGTTTACTCTTCTTATGGACCTCCAATGAGCGTCTGAAGTCTAACTGCGAGACAATGCTGCCGTGCTGCATGACAGTAGCCACACCGACGGAACGATCTCTAACGACCGCACGTGCCACGAGCGTGTGTAGGGGCTGTTTTGCTGATACAGGTATTTGCGACAATGAGAGGCTTGCATTTCAATAATCCTGAAGTCGATGTGTAAGAAGTTTCCTATTGTCATTTTATGAGGCTAAGGCTAAGGCCAGTACAAGTGGAAAAGGCATGGAAAGAAATTACATCGGAACTCCGCTGTAAAGGCAAATAGTATTTACACAACTAGGCTTAGGGAACAATCTTACAGGAGACTGTATACATACATCCTCCCACTGTATTGATAAACAAGCTATGCGATCCCAGTGGCTGAGATATCTGTATACGTGCTTACAATCCTAGAAGTCCAGAGGTGGCGGTGGGTTTTCAGCATCCGACACGAAACTCAAAATACAGACCCCATTGCAGGCCCACCATATGCCACGGTTGTTTTTGGACACATGTGGCACTGCAACTACATTTGCGTCAGCGTCATTGTCAATGAAACTTGCTCACAAAGTTGACAAGCAGAGCTCGGCCCAAAAAGCAGCTCCGCAAAGACAGTGCTTTTGGGCATCCAGAAGCTGTCATTACTGAGCAACCCATCCTACTAATCGCTCTACCTAAAACAATATCAGGCACTACCTTATGATTGCACATATACAAATTAGAGGGCAGCAAAGCACCGCTTCCTCGATGAGTACTTACCACCTCTATCCTCCTCCAGTCAGAATTGTGTCTGACACATAGCTAAAGGGCGCTCAAGGCGCTCTCCCCAAACACCGGCCTTCCCAACACCAGGACAGACACTTGGTCAGCAACGGCAGGCTCATGCATGGGCATACAGACACACACAAACACAGTTTTCAGTTAGCAAAGATAGTGCGGAAGGCAAGCTTTTATAGAGGTTTCCTCATGTCGCACTAAATTAGACAGCAAAGATTACAGTAATTCCTTATTATTAGAAGTGCCCCTTGAGAATTGCACACAAGCAAAACAACAATTGCCAACTCACCAGGAATGATTATTGCATACGTGGAGCAGAACGCCGACAAGCTTCCCAACCCTCAAACAGTTTGGTGCGGTTCAACAGTACTGAACGATGGGCTCACTACCTCATAACCCTGAGCTCCAAGGCATGCCAGGCCGGCCAACGGCACTACGCCTAAGTACACGCCAGCAGAGCCCAAAGCCACACCTTGAGCAGAAGGTTCTAGAAGAGGTCATACGCAACCCCCCCACCCCCCCCTAACATATGGGACTCCAATACACCATCAGACTCTCACTGCTGCAGCTATAACCCAGCCTTGAAACAACATCACGGATTTCACCCCACTGCCGTGCGCCTCTCATCCCACTTTTCACATGCCACATGTTTCACAGTCTCAGACCACTCTTCTCCCTCCGCCATTCTTTCAAGCAGACGACGCCGCAGCACGACTCGGCTTGCATCTTGCCTTAGCTCTGCTTTAAAAAAAAAAAAAAAAAAAAAAAAAAAAACTGCTTTAAAAAAAAAAAAAAAAAAAAAAAAAAAACGACAATGAAAGCCACAGTGTTCTCATTGTACTGGTGGGGATATAAACAGAACAAGAAGTCAGTACTTCAGTCAAATGCCCTTGTCATCACGGAAGTTTGTGGTACACATGCCTTTGATCACAAATCCGTAGAAACACTGACCCACACTTTAGTGAGACGCAGCGGAACACCTAGACAACTCTACAAGATGCTCGCCTTCACAGAAAACTTAATCACAGACTTCACCACAGACATCGATGCCCCTACCATCACAGGCTTGTACATCTGGGTGTTCAAAGTCCCACTTCAACCACAAGAACGAGGCTGTCCCCTTCAACCTACCCCGGCAGTAGGTTTTCTCCCGTCAGAAGCGGCCCACCCTCACCACCTCCCTCCCCAACACACACCCACACATGCACACGCGCACGCTCTCGCACACTCGCGCTCTCGCTCGCGCGCACCCGCTTGTGCGCGCGCGCGCTCTCTCTCTCTCTCTCTCTCTCTCTCTCTCTCTCTCTCTCTCTCTCTCTCTCTCTCTCTCTCTCTCTCTCTCTCTCTCTCTCTCTCTCTCTCTCTCTCTCTCTCTCTCTCTCTCTCTCTCTCTCTCTCTCTATCCTTCTTCCCCCCCCCCACCCCGCCTTTTCCCCTCCCCCCTGCTCCCTCATCCCTTCCTCCGCCGCAACACAGATGCACGCATCTGGGTATGCGGATATAGATAGCCACGCAAAGCGCACCACCATCTAGCTAGAAGCCAGCCGGTCACACAACTGCAGCGGAGCGGTTTAGGCGCTGCAGTTGCGCGGCGACAGCCACATTGATCTGTGCCAGCAGCTTGTCGGGCAGGAGGCCCTGCGCCCCCACCAGATTGGCGATCTTGTCCAGTAGCTGCAGCTGGTTGACAGGCGGCAGGCCCGCCATAGTCACCACCAGCGAAGGCACATCCAGCCCTTCTTCAGCCGCCAAAAAGGTGTTGAAATATAGGTAAGCAAACACCGCCATCACAACCTGCGGCCCTCCGTGTTCAACGGTCATGACGTGCTTTTTACTAGCGTATTTAAGCACCCTACCAGCAATTTGCATTGTAGGCCTCCCACCAGGCCATGTTTCCATGTCAGCAGAATCTAAGGGGCGCATACCTGTTATTCTGGGGTGTGCAGGACGTTCGCTGACGCTTGAATCCTTCCTGGTCTGGAATACCCCGCTTCCATACACCCCACAACCCCTCACAATCCCCACCCCATCAACAACCAGGGAAAAGAAAGGGGCAACGGTTTCTGCCCAAACAGCCACGTTGGCGGAAAGCCACAGCCCTTGCACAATCAGTTCTGAATTGTACTGTCAGGGACAAAAAGACACATGGTTCTTCTTCTTTTGGGGGAAAGGGGGGGGGGGGGTGGCGGGCTTCCTCCACCTCCTCCTCTACCTCCTCCTGCTCCTGTTCTTTCCTCAGTTTTTCCTTCTCGACACCCAACGCATGTATGGGGACCGCCCGGAAAGGGGGGGGGGGGGTGCTGTGGTCATAACAGGTGGTCCTGTCCAGTACAAACTCCCATAAAAAGTTTCCGTTAAAGTTGCGGGCAGATAATACCGATGGAAACAGAATAAAGTGAAGAGCCCGAGCGCCCTCCATTTATACCTCAAGTACGAAACATCAATGCGGGACAAGGAGGCGCAGCGTGGTCTTCAGGTACAAGCACCACCCCACTTCGATGTGTTCGATGAAAGCATGAATGGTACACATCACCCATCAGGATGACTAGATGTAGGTTTCCAGAAACCCAGGAGCCAAGGTGTTGATCGATGGTAGCAGGGCCACGCAGCCTCAGGCGGCTCCCAGTTTGTGATCTTTGCACATGATATGTTACTTTCCCAAGGCAACCACATGCGGGCAATCTTCCAGCCCCAACCAACCCCCCCCCCCCCCCCCGGGCACTGCGTTTTCTTTCCCTACAGAATGCAGCAGGGTTTTCATCCTGCAGGCATGCAGGAGAGGCAACTCAACTCCTGAGGCAGAGACCACTCACCTGGCAATCCATGCGATCCGTCATTCCACCATGCCCAGGGATGCTGTCTCCAAAGTCTTTGATTTTGAAACTCCTTTTGAAGCCCGACGCGAAGAAGCCGCCAAAGGGTGCAATGATGGAGGCAAACATGGCAAGCACCACTGCATGCAGCTGCCCAAGCCCCACACGCGCTTAAATCATTTTTGTAATCTTCTGCGCTGATATCCAAGGAGGCAAGAATCCAAAACAAAATTCCACAACCCAAAACCATCGTCCTTATGCGACATGCTGCTGGCAGGATACGACCTACTGAGCTCCCAATCTTGAGACGGAATCACCGGAGACAGGAATGAAGGCATGAAGCATAAAATCACAAAGCAGAAGCAGCCCATGAAGTGGGTCACATCTGCTGTTTCACGGGCCGACTGCATGGACCCCTATCTTCCAGGAGGAGGGGGCAGGCACGAGCTTGCACTACACAGAGAGGGATTTACAATGAGAAAGTGAGTGATTAGTAATCTCATCCCAGATGGTTTTAGTGTGTTCACCACCGCCCACTCATACCTGCGCGCCAAGTGCGGCATGCACAGGTCAGAGCGCACGCTCAAGACGGGGAAGCCCTTGGGCGGAGCTCAACTTAGATTGTTAGAGGGTGGAGCAAGGCCTGGTGGGGATTGTACCTGCATGGGGCGTGCGATGAAGGTGAAGTTGAGTATTGGAGCGAGGAAGGAGGTGGAGACTGAGGCAGGGATGAGCTGCCCGAGCCACTTGACTGCTTCCAACAAAGGGGCAGGGAGCAGATGGCCGATGTCCGAGATTGCAAAAACATCTTGCACGTAGAGCGGGTCTGGAACGCAGTCCAGATGTCCAAAAGACAAGTCCTGTGAGCACCCTCAAACAAACATGCTACATCAGCGCCCCAAATCCGGCCCAGCCACCATCAGCCATCAAGACCTCTCATTCCGAAGCAGGAAAGCTGTAGATATCGTTCGAGAGAGAATCTGTGTTGGGTAATGCAGCATCTGACCTGTTTGCTGACTAAAACTCAAGTGGAAAGAGGGCAGTCACATAACCCTTTGGCTGTCACATCGGTATTATCTTGACATAACCCCACCTTCCCTCTACATGGATGGGGCAAGCAAACAAGACGAACATCACGCGCGGGATAGCCATGCCCGTCCTGCGATCAGGTCTTACATGATCCGCCAGGAACGCATGGTGCATCATGTGAGCTATGCCAAAGTGTGCCAACCCGACGAATTCGTCTAAGTCTTCTTGGAAATAAAACCCAACCCCCCTTTTTTGTACCACCACGCCTTCAACATCATCCTTGCCAAAGCAGAATTGGAAAAACAATCATGTCATGGCGCTGCAGCCATGAAAGCCCCAAACCGAGGCCGCTCAATGGACATATGCAGGATGAACACACACACACACACACACACACACACACACACACACACACACACACACACACACACACACACACACACACACACACACACACACACACACGTGCGCGTGTGCTCGTGCATGCATAACGTCATGTTTTGTGACCTTGCGCGTCCCCATGCACAACAAACATCAACATGCAGACCCCAAGGAACATAAGATAACAAGTGATGGCCTGATATGTGGCAGCCTTCCTCTGCTACTCCCCTGAGATTGCGAACTGCATCAACGACCTCCCTTTTCCCATGATGTTGTGATTGCATCAACAACCTTCCTGAGATGCATCCAGAGATAATTGGAGCAGGAGAGGGGGCGCACCGTGCGTGGACAGATCATCCATTTGTAGCGTGAAAACAAGTCTGCCAGCAGCCATGATGCCACGCTTGTTATCAACAGACCACCAAAAAAGCCTTCCCACGTCTTCTTTGGAGAGAGTTTTATGAGCGGCGTCCTCCCAAAAAAGAACCCTGCGCAGGTCCACAAAACCCAAACTTCATAGCAGTTTACTGTGAGGCATGTAAGATATCGCAACACCTTCAAGCTTATGAACTGTGTCTTTTGCCTGCCAACTTCATGGAGCTCTCTTCAACGCACCAGTCCTTCGAACAGCACTCCCTCAAAGGACATCACACGTCTGCTTGGTTTGACCCCTAGCTGCGAGGTGGCCATAGAAGGTGACTATGTACAAACATGAGCGACTTCAAGTAGGCTCATCGTGATAAATCCTGACATTAAACGCTGACGTCTGCCTCGTTGGCAACATTCATCGCCACAGTCAAGCGCCGTCGGCCTTTTGCCTTCCCTTCGCCCCAGATAGGGAGGATGGTCAGGCATTGATGATGCGGGGGCGGGTGGGCAGGGAGGGGGGGGGCTCTGTTTTGCATATTTGAGAGGAGGGGTGGGGAGTACGACGAGGCCAGAGGCTCCTTCCTTCCATATGTTCAAGCGTTAACCCCCTGAACACTCCCATCCAACCTCTGAGACAAACCCGCAGAGTTCTACCCAAGAATGACCATTCCATTCAAACGAAGTCAACACAGCCCCCCCCCCCCCAAAAAAAAACCCTTATTCCAAAAAGCCTCCCACACTACATCCCAGTCCTGATGTATCATTGAATCATCCACCAATCCTCCCACACTTTTGTCTCCTTGTTCTTACATGTCATTTTGATATACCAAGCCCCCCACCACACACACACACACACACACACACACACACACACACACACACACACACACACACACACACACACACACACACGCACGCACGCACGCACGCACGCACGCACGCGCGCACGCACGCACACACACACACACACACACACACACACACACACACACACACACACACACACACACACACACACACACACACACACACACACACACACTCACACGCCCACCCCTTGCCCCACACGCTTCCAGATCACCAAGCCAACAGCCCTTTGCAGCCACCCCAAGTCAGGTAGCAGAAAAGGGCACTGGCAACTAGTCGTGGGAGGGAGGCAGAGGGAAGGAGGGAGGGTAGGGGGGCCAGGAGGAAAGCGCTCTGTCAACAAGTACGTGGGAGCGAGGGAGAGGCAGGGAGGGAGGTGGGTAGGTAGGCAGGGAGGGAGCGAGATAGGCAGACAGGGAGGGAGGGAGGGAGAGAGGGGGGAGGGAGGGAGGCAGGCAGAGAGGGAGGCCGGCAGGGAGTGAGGGAGGAAGGAGAGGGCTGTGACACCAAGTACAAACGGAACCCGGGCATGGGGCCCAAACGAGAAACGCCCTGACCAAGTAGAAAGTGCACTGTACCGGCCAAATATGCACCAATGTCGTTGATGATGACCAGCCCACAAGGCAGCAGGAACCAGATGATGCCATCAAAAATGTTGGACACGAAGAATGAGGAGGGGATTTGAATGAACATCAGCGTCAGGTGCGTCCAGGCGTACTGCCCAAACTGGTACAAATAGCAGCCCTTCTGCAATTGCAGGACGAAGGCCATGAAGCCTGCAGCCCCAACCCGCCTGAGACGTTGGCCACCACTCACTTTAACCTTTGACAACGCTTGCCATGCAACAGGGTCGAGTCCAAACCGCAAGAATACTCTCATCCAGGCAACCCAAGTGTCCCAAACCACTCATTTCCAAAGCAGTGTCTTCATGAAGCATTCCGAATCACTTGTGCCGACAATCCGTAAGTCCAATCATGGCCGAAAAGCCCCAAATGTCACATGCCAGTCTTGCAGCGAAGCCTAAAGCACACGGTAGGAAACCGCAAATGTCCCATGCCAGTATTGCAGAGAACCCTAACGCCAAGCCATGGTTAAAAAGCCCCACGTGGCCCCATGCCAGTCTTGTAGCAATGCCTAAAGTCTAGGCATAATTAGCAAAAGCCCTACAATCTCAATATACATGTAACCTTGCTCTTGGCATTCCATCCATAGACATGTCATCCTATGTGTACCTCTGCTGCTTGTGTCCTGTTAAAAAGAATCTCAGCCGACATGTAGCTCTGTCCCTGGTATTCCCTACACAAAATTTCAACCAACATTTTCTCCTGTCCTACATTTTGTTCTGTTCGTATAACCTCATCTTTACCATTTGTTCTGTTGGGTATCCCGTACACACACCCTCAGGCTACTGCCCTCATTCCCTCACACGATTGCCCACCTCCACGTGCACTGCCATGATAAGCCCAGGAGGAGCTTGCACACATCCGCCCCTCACCAGTCCCCATCTTTACCTAGCAGATATTCTCAGAATGCTGACATCCACGCTCTCATCCTCCCATATGTTAGAACCTCCCCCACAAGGTGTATCGCCAGGCACCTCAAAGACAACTTCGGTGTCATCACAGGAGCTGTGCAAACACATGCTTGGTGCATACCTGCAGTATACATGGCAAAGGCCAAAATCGTGTGCCAGCGAAGCAGCCACCCAAACAAACCTGCCAGGCGTGCAGTGGACGTGATTTCTACCGTCAGCTGCTTATGGATAAATCTGCAGAGCCACGCGAGGTAACTGTGAGAACCATCCAGACATACTACGCGGATGCATTCTAAAAAACATATCTCCTGTCCTTCCTCCTTTTCTTCTATTCTGTCAATGTCCAATTCATCATGGAGGCAGCATCCTTTCTAGCAAGATTGTGTGCATCTTGGGGTACTGGCTGTTGTGTCTATCTCTTTTGGGGGTATACCCTCCAGCCTTAGTAAAAGACAATCCATGTGATACCCTTCTCATCCATGATAAATCAATCATTGCCGAGCCCTTGACACCTTCATCCGCAGAGTGAAACTCCCACCAGAATCCAGCCGGCTTTGACATTTGCTTGCAAGCCCTCAAGCAAGGCTTCCAATACCTTGAGCAGTGTCAGCGATATACAGAACTCAACAAAGAAGTCAAGGTGTCAAACCAGACCAGATTTTTTAACATGTACCTACAGGCCCCTGCCAGGAGCAGTGGCAACCTGCGTGTAAACTGTGTAGCCATCACCCAGAACGCCACTGCTCCTGGCAGGAGGAGATTCTGATTCCTTGCGGGGGTCCAGTCAACAATACTAACAGGTGAGGGTCAAAGGGCCAACATAGCACTAATACATGTACCAGGACAATAACCACTTTGGCCCAGCCTCTGTAAAAGTTCAAAGTCTTCCCTTTTCGAAGAAGTCGCCCCTAACTCATGGGCAGAGGGTTAGGAGGCACTTTGGTTAACCCCTACTAGCGTTCAAGACAATGACTTCACACAGTGACAGGGTGAACGGGCTTGCTCAACAGAAGTACGACTCAGTACCTGAAATACACCCAGAAAGTGGACACCACAAAGAAATACCATTGCTGCTTCTTCCCGTGCCCAGGTGGTTTTGGCTGTTGCTTTTGAGCCTTCTCTGCCAACGCAAAAAGTTCTCGGACCATAGTTGTCTGCGTCCCAACAACAATACCTGGATAAACCTTGTACAGCCATATTATTCCTGCTGTTTGTTATGTTTTCATGAGTACTAGGCAGATCTCAGCCCTGTTAAACCTCAAAGCTTAACGAGATTTGAGCGGCATTGGCTGCTGCAGAATCTACAACAGTGCCCACAGACGAGTACAGGCCATACATGCCGTTAAATTCCCTCCGAATACACTTTTTGGAAATAGACAGTGCGTCTTGAAATTCCGGTCAGCACAATTCCATTTTTTTATCACTTCTAGTTCCACAGGCAAACAGTTTGGAGACCTTGTAAAATTACCTGGATGCAGAAAACCATCATTGTCAGAGGCACATGCCCCAAATAGACTATCACAAAGAAGCCGCCAACGAGAACCAGCGTGCTTAGAGTTCTGATTCTGAAAGATCGGTATTTGCTCTTCTGCGCATTATACCCAAAGCAACAACGTTGACTGAATCTTGTGTTGCTAAAAATGAATGGCTTGCAATACGATGAGGAAAAGCATTATTACAGGGCATGCAAGTACTTATGTTGCACCGTTACAAACCTGACAATAGCAGGACTACAAAAAAGTCACATTACCTGATTCACAAGAAGAACAGTGCCTTCCCCATCTTCCTGCTGGAAACAAGATAGCTTAAGAATGAGGCCAGACAAGAGGTACAAGAACGTTTCATTGTTCAAGGCGTCTACCATTAATCATTTCAAATAGCCAACATTAGGTTTTCCCATGGCAAAATTGCATGTATGGGCCGTGTACGTGAGAGGATGCGCACCTGTGCACCGCTGCTCGTTGGTTCTCCGTCCTCTTTATCTTCTTCCACCATCACGCAAGGCCCCACTTACCCAGAACAATGTTCAAGGAACGTTTCCGTCTACGTATGCCTAAGGGCCATGCAGATCACTTGAGACAAACAAATCTACGGGGTGGAATTAAGGGGTTCGATCTGAACCGACTGTTCTGGAAGTGCAATAATGTAAATACATTGCTGGGAGATGCTGAAATTGTTGATGAACCGCATCAAGAATTAGTTACTGCACGAGCAGTCTTCTGCAGTACAACGTATGCCAGCGAAGTTCGAAGCGGGTGTGAGCTAACTTCGGACACATGTTCATGAATTATCAGTGGCCGTACCCACTGGTACTGAAAACATTCGCCGCTGCACGTGCCAACCTGTGTAAGAAGCACCATTAAGATCTGTAAGAATCTTTTACTTACTAAGATCAGGAATTTCTACCAGTATCAGTGTCAGCATTGCTGATTATATTACATGACTTCATAGTACGAAGCTCAAAACTGGTTTGGAACGTGTGGCTGTGGGTGACCAGAGCTGTAACCCCCCTTCTCCCCTTTCCCAAACCCCACCGTGCTTCTCATTCTCCTCTACCCATCCCATATCAACAGGTGCACGCGCGCTCATGTGTGTGTGTGTGTGTGTGTGTGTGTGTGTGTGTGTGTGTGTGTGTGTGTGTGTGTGTGTGTGTGGGGGTGGGTGTGTGTGTGTGTGTGTGTGTGTGTGTGTGTGTGTGTGTGTGTGTGTGTGTGTGTGTGTGTGTGTGTGTGTGTGTGTGTGTTGTCGAGCAACCCTGCGTAACCACAGCAGTACACATGTTCTCCACTAGAGTACACTAGTGCCCTCGCACCCTCTCTGTCTCTATCCCTGCGTGCTATCTACACGTCATACTTCTTGCTTTTCCGTTGTCGCAAGGGGTTCTCCTTCCTGTGTCACCCCCACCCCTCTCTCTGGACATATATACTGTCTACATATACTGCACATACATGTACTCTCTCTGTATATACTACATTAACATTATATCAGGAGATTCGTAGCATGTAGCATGCATGCTACATATGTGCACAGCTTGGTAAGGGGTCCTTCAACCTCAACATCGTGGGCCAAACGGAACGGGGTGGCCCACTTTTAAGGACCCTTAATCTCAGACGCCCCCATCGCAAAGGTGGACGGTGGATACGCATACATGTTACCCCTTTGAGGCAAGTCTGCCCCCATGCGTTCCTTTTCTAGGACGCTTGTTGGCCCCTTCAAAAGTATACTGCATCCAGCCTGAAGCAGTTACAATGCAAGAGGGCATAAAACTCAGACCCCGTTGTATGAGCTGGCAAGAAATGTGCACCCCACTCAGTGTTGACTGGACCTCTTTTGGACGCCCAAAGTTGACTGGAGCTCGTGTGGACCTAAAAAGTTGACTGGAGACTGTGCAGACATCCACCTGGATTAGTACAACCTCGCGAAAAATCAGGGGAAGGATCGAAAATCCACTGCTGATTGCGCTTACTGTACTGGAGGTATCGGGCGTCTTCGCGTCGTAGTTTCAGACGTAACGTCATGCAGGCCCACGTTGAGGTGCCCGACGAAACGACCCCTCGATTAATCTCAAGGGGCTTATGGGGGTTTCCTAGGAGGATCAGGGCTAATCCAGGCTTACACTTCTGCTAGTAACTACAGGTTCGCCAGGCCAGCACTTCTTCTTACGACCTCAGGATGTCATCGCTTGTCCCCTGAGTTCCGACTCAGCGTACCAGCAGAAGGTTATAGGATGAAGTTTCAGGTGAGATTTCTTGTGATGGCCCACCCCCTGCCTGGGTTTTGGGATGAGTCTCCTGATACTTCACGTTGCTTTCAAAGCTCAATGGAATTGACTTTACCGAGCCTGAGTTCTCCCCGTAAAGGGGCCAATGCGGTCGAATGAGCGTGTGAATCATCCAAAATTGAGGCTGACAAAAATATGTACAGCCAACAGCATGTACACCCAAGCCCATAACGCAGCAGACGTTTGATTCGCAGGGGGACTTCCGCATTACGCACTTTGGACCTTCAGATCAATATCAGGAAAAAAGTAGAGGTCAAAGTCAATAGCTATCTACTTCCCGGGATGCCCAAGTTGCTCAGGAGAACTAAACCACTGTCAGTCGGCGCAAAAGCGCATATTGCAATGGAGAGACGCAGTGTGACTTGCAAAAGCAGGGGAAAGCGCATTGTTAAAGGTTTACAAACTCGCACCCTGCGGAAGAAGCATAAACCGACCAAATCTCGTGCACAGATCAAGCAATTGAGTGCCAAAGTCGATGCGTTGTTGCAAATTACTGCGGCATGCCGAGCTGAACTCTTTGATGTCACTAAAGCTATGGTGAGTAGATCCCTGATATGTTCCTGATCGGAGGGTGCAACCAAACCCGGTTGATCAAGATACTAAGTGTTTGTGGTCGCGCAGGAGCAAGTCGGAGCTCTGCTGGACAAAGCCCGGGAGTTGGCCAATGCGACAGCTACAATGTGAACCCCTTTTCAAGAAGTCTTACGGCCTTGATCTTGATTTTGCGGGCATTTGGAGCACCCTGCCGCGCAACGGCAACGATCTGTAACGCGGTACAAAGTCGTTATCAGGTTCTTCCTGCCTCTAAACCATGGTTGAATCGCGATAGCGTCATGATTCTCCTTCATATGGACAAGTGCCGTCTCGACCTTCGCGGGGTCGTGATATCCTGCTTTGCACGCGCCGGAACCACGCTCTGGCTACCGCAGCGACAAACTACTATGAAGGGTTCTAAAGTTGGGAGGTGATGTAAACGTAGGGCGTTTGTACTATTTTTTGCTTTGTCTAACGCGTACTGGCATTGAGATAGCTCTTGACAGTGAAGGCTCGTTATCCATTCCTTTCAGGCATCCCTGACCAGGAATTCAAGCAATCAGCTTTCACCGGTCTTCTATGTCTATGTGCAGTGGTCTTCCTTGCAGGCTGCTGAGATGCATAATTCCAGCACTTTTAATGTTCAGACTGTGCTTTGGCTGTGTTACCCCTGTTTGAAGCATAGACGCAGCCCTCTAACATGAAGTGTGTTTAGGTTGTTTTCAGAAGATGGGTGCAGTTAAGTCCTGTGTGGCTTAGCATGTATGAAGGTGCATTTGAACTGGAAGGTTGTTGTCTCTTGACCATGTTGCTCAGATTTTGAAAAGCATTTGCCAGTGACAAACAGAATTTTTATAGACGGTTCTCTTTTGTTGCTGCAGCATTTTGGTTTGTATGATGCACCACTTGCTGGTATCATATTATCCAGGCGTGGTCAAATTTTCTCACCCCAGGTCATTTTGGCCCTTTGACCCTCAAGTCCCTGTCAGCTTGCCTTAAGGGACTCTCTGAAAGAACCGCTGGGAGAAACAGTTAAAAGAATGTGAGTGCTTAATGTAATGGACTGCCATGCATCCTTTGTGGTGCTTGGATTGATTGGTTCCTGACCTGTAGGAGTAGGCTGCACTACACTACAATAAATATCCAGAAGTGGAATAATGGCTGACAATGGCATTGTTCCTTGTGGCCAAAGACTGTCTTTACAAGCAGGATAGTTTTGCCAGAACAGAAGTGTATGCTCCTGCATTTTTGTTGAATCTAAACACAGCAAAATAGCAGCTGCTCTCACAGATTGTGAATTTCAATGAGCATGCAGGTCCCGTTCTGGTTAACGTCTTCAAGAGGTTCCAGAGGTTTTGTGCCATGTGTGGCTATTAACGTTTAAAAACATATTGGGTGCGTTTGTGATGAGTCGAAAGGTTTCCTGAGCTGGGGCCACTAAATGAGCAGTTTTTCATGGAGAAGTGTCCAGTTGGCCACTTGGCCACTTGGCATCTGATCTGAGGTTCAAGGGTGCCCCTTTTGTGAGGTATCATGCAGTCACATGATATCCGCACTGCCTTTCCAAGCAGGTTGAGTCACCAAAGATTCTCAACCCTCCATAATCTGACAAACACAGGCTTTACCGTTTGTTTGCTGAGCCATGCTGATGAACTACTGACTTCTTTCCCCGCTTGTCTGTGCAACCATCTCTGACCACTTTTTTAGGACGTTATTGTGTTCATACATCTACAGGAGTACATTTCTAGAGCTGTTGAGCCCGTCACTGTGTAAAGCTATGTTATGGGACTGTGTTTAGGTGTCACTTTCTCAAGGGTAGTTGTTCGAGCGGGTGGAAGAGGGCAATTGGCACACCGGCCCATAGTTGCTGACCAGCCAGCTCATGCAAGCATTTTGGCTATCCATGCGAGGAACAGTTTGTATTAGCATTTTCAGCCAGGCTTGTCACATTGTACAGAACTGTGACAGACCTGTTTGTGCTGAGAGTGCCGGGCCCGGGATGTCAAACAACTGAGATTTGACCACGTGCGGGGTGCACTTCTCATATGGCCATATGATGCATCAGTAGCTGCCTATTCAGAGTGTGGTGGTATCTCGGTGCATTCTCTGTTTTTTTGAAATACTCAGGCTTAGTCTTCAAAATAAAGTTAAAGCATGTTAGCTTCCAAAAGGATCCTGCTTTGCCTGTCAATGTCATGTTGTCAGCTTTACTGATAATGATGGCAGAGATACATGGACATCTGAGTTCGAGCAGAGAGCTCAGTGACTTTCCAAAAGTCGTGGTACATTACTGATCCTTCATAAGTAGGTTTTGTGGTGATAAGGCCGGCCAGTTCTGTTCAGGCCTGCACCAAGGTACACCCTACCTGCTGGGTTGCTTTTTATGGTATTCGTGTCCCTACAGACGATGGCAATAATCAGGCAGATGACTTGGAGACATGCTATGTATGAGGTATAACGTAAGACGTTATCCTTAGGACATGAATGTTGCCCCGTTGCATGCATGCGGGGTTGCCGGTTATGAAATGACATATAAGTTGTGTTACATCCTTTGGTTATCTAGGACGGGCAACGTTAACGCCAGGTCTTCTAAGGTTTGTAAGATAATTTTTACGCACTCACAATTGCTTTGACCAGTTCGGCCATGTCATGTAGGAATTGGTGGTGGTTTGTACGCGGATATGTATGCATATTTATATGTATGTCGACGTCCTACCATATAGTGGTACGACGTCCGTGTCAACAATGCATGCATGCATGTCCATCTACCGCGCATACGTATGTATACAAGTACGTACAACAAGGTCGGATATATGAATACTATATAGTCTTCACAAATACATGTTGCTCTACCACATATTTCAGAAATAAATTGTATTGATAGTCGTACGACCAGTGATGGACAAGTACTGCTTGAAGCTTTTAATTGCATGCCCATGGGGTCATAAATTTCCCCTGGCAGAAATTTCTGACATTAAGATGGCCATGCCTCGCCAATATTCTAATTTGTCCGTCAAATTTGCAACGGTATTTGCAGCTCTTTATCAAATGCCTTAGTATATATGTATCACAAATGCACGGCACCTATTCGGTCCACGAAGAAGAAGAAGAAGATGTTCTACACAGGTCGTACATACTTTAAAACTCTACCATTTTTGGACGCAGCAAGGATGTGAATGAATGTGCTAAATGTTGATATGCAGCTTGCAGCTGCCTTTGCTCATGCATGAGCAGTAGACAAGCAGTACATAAACGTCGAGCACCTTCAATACACAGTCTTACAATATTGTAAGACTATGCATATGCATCTAAAAGTGTAGGACCAATGAGTCTACCATATTAAGGATGGTTAAGGAATGTAACCAGGCACTGCAGTACATTAGACATGTCGCATATATGTACGACTCTGGATCCAAAGCATGCAAAAGTGTGGAAAATTCAGAAAAGGGATAAAAAGGATGCGACATTCACGAATTTTAAAACTTAGAGCACGAGAAATATATATATGGGCTGCACGTGATCACTTTCTCATTTTCTTGGGGTCTATAAATGACGTGTACGTTATAACTACCGTACCGTCGCAAAATATTGACCCATATTTTTATTTTGACCCCCCAAAAATTCCCGTTATTTTTTCCTTCCCTGCGGGAAATCAGAATATTTTTAATGTTGACCCCCCATTCCTGGGTCAATATTTTGCGACTGTACGGTATCATATGTAGGTGAGAAGGGGAGAGAGGGGGGGAGGATGTATGTGCTGCAAACTGCAGTCTATTTGAAGCGAACTAGGTAGATGTCATCCAGTGTCGTTGCAGTTACGTAACGTACAGTAATTACGTACAATGTATGCATTATACTGAAAAAAAAAAAAAAAAAAAAAAAAAAACCTTGTGGCAACCTTGCCATCATGAACTTCAAACGACGAACCGTGCTGCATGCATGCATTGCAGCACTGTTGCTTGTTTCACGCTAGGGCCTGGCCAGCAGTTTGTACAGACCAACAGCTGATGTTATGTTCGGCTGCATACCCGGGCAGGGATGATCATGAGGGCTAGGGCTTGCACTCTGGACACAGATTTTGTACGGGTTCGGCTATTTTCCACCCTGGGATGTCCCTCCTTTGCTGGCCAGGTGAAGGAAGGAAGAAGAAAGAAGCACACAACGAAAGTTTTAGTCCATACCGCCCTCAGATGTCCAGAGTAACAGTGTTCCTGACACGTGCAATGACTCCGGAGTCCAAGTGCAGCGACGGTGACCACAGTCTGGGTCCCCGTCGGGTTCCCCTTCGGACTCCCCGAGCCGGGCTGGAAGGGAAGAATATCGGTTGAAAGTCAAATTGCTCCCGTTACTATTCCTGCACACCTAATGCAAAACCGAGTAGTCAGCAGCCAACAGAGTGTCGCAGGGCAACCAAATACCCTGTTATTATGATACATTCACGAAAGTTACTGAGCCCCTGCTATTCAGGAAGATAATCAATTGCTAGCATCCAGTCTTAGGTAAACTGTTCGATCAGCTGTCAATATCCAACTTGGTACTACGGGGAAGGTTGATCTCTCAAATACTTGATTGTTAAGATATAAACTAATAAGATAATTATGGCTGAAAGTCCTGGGTTCCTCGTGGGTCTTGCGAAAGCCTACAGACATCTTGATGCTGGGCCCGACGTGAGCACGCAAGAGTTCGCCGAAGCCTGCCTAGCTATTATGCCAATTTTTGATCACTTAGGTAAAAGTCTTCATGAAGTAATGAATCTCGTTTGCGACCTTGCTATCTCTCGTTTGAGGGGTAGTGTCTCTGTGTTTTACAATTGAGTACTTGCCAATTCGGGTCACTGGCAATGATAATGTAGCCCAATTGTGAGCTGAAGTTGGTTGTTTTTACCATACCACACATTGCACCTGCACATTTTGTCGATGAAAAATGGCAGAGGTAGTGTGATTTCGCCCACAGGGTTTCAAGCTTGATAACATATGAATGTGGGCAGCATGAATCAGACCCCTGACATAAGATGCTCTGCAAGCAAGTTGATTTCGCTAATTGCAGAAAATGTCTGCAGGTACAGTGTTTATCGTTGCGAAGCACGAACTGAATGCGAAGGTATGCATCATGTCGGCGTGACTTCAAAATGGCATTAATTTGATCTGAGGCCTTTTCATGATATTTGAGTCTGACTTAGACTACAGCTGCATGAATGATTCTCCCATTTGCATTGCCAAACTTGCGCAACATGTCTGTCAGTGCCTGACAGTGGTTGTGGATGATGGTCCAGCGAGAAAGCTTAGTTAGACTCCAAGACAAGCTGCCTACTTTGGAAGCTGTCGTGCAAGCTGATATCAGGGTGGGTGAAAACATGTCTTTCTTCAGCCGGTCCCATCTCCCCCCCCCCCCCCTTCCCTCCCTTTTTCCTGTACGGTCTTTCTCATTTATTATATTTGGTGTCTTCCCCAATGCAGGCTTTATCAATCTTTGTTTGTCTCAGAGCGCATTGGCCACCAATCAAATTAACAAAGATCCTCACTCAACAATATGCTCCATAGTACTTCACTTATAATCACATGCCTACTTCCTTTCTTCCTTTCATGCCTGGTATTCGATAATGTTGATGTTGATGTTGGAACTCACGGTGTACAAACATGTAACTCATTTTCTGGGAAGGAGCTGCTGTATATGGTTGTGAAGGACTCCTCTGCATATCTTGGAGCCAGGTTAGAAGGTCCTTAATATGCTGGTTCACAGTCCTAGCTGACCTATTCAAGAAGTAACAGATTCTTTGCAAGAATGCAGACGGGAACTGTCACCGTAAAGAACAGCGGGGCACGAAATCTGTACCGCCTTTTGTCTGGGCTGTTGTTTATAACAACCCTGCTGGAGATCTTGGCTGATGACGCGACTATCACATTGCGCAGTGCTGCGACAGAGGTTGGGTCACGCAGCACCCCCAGGCTCTTTTTCTCTGCATTGTTCTTACCCTCTTGGCACTTCGAAGTGCCAGGAATTCCTGCACAAATGAAGCGCGTCGTGGGTTTGTCAAATTGAACACGCCCCCCCCCTGCTCCCCCTCTCTCCCCAACCTAAATGTGTATATGACAAGAATGATTGGGAATATATGTTCTGATTCTGATTCAGTTCATCAGAATATACTGTGATGTTAAATATCCCGGAACTGTGAATGAGCACATTGTTTAGGGCTGCGTGCTTCCACAATGCTGTTGCGTAAGCGATAGGGCTAGGGTTCCCTTTGAAGCTTAAGGGATGAATGGGGCAAGGGCTGCTTGTAGAGAATGCGTCAGGGGTCGCAATTGATGTGCAGTGATTTTTTTTTCCCCTTTTTTTTATGCAGGCTTACAACAGAAATCTAGCATCCATGCACTCCTACATGGTCCGAACAGCTATCAAAGCATCCATGTATCTGCTCCCCAATCGGGATGACTTTATGAAGAGCATTGGTGAAACTGGTGAGTATAATACAGCTGTGGCTTGCTTCATACACCCTTTCTCTTGGGGCCCACAGCAAATACGCTAAGTTCGTTGCCTCCTACACACAATGATTTGCGCGCGCGCGCGCACACACACACACACACACACACACACACACACACACACACACACACACACAGACACACACACACCCACACCCACACACACACACACACACACACACACACACACACACACACACACACACACACACACACACAAAACTGGGCAGATGATACTGGTGTGGGTTGCGTATTGTGAAAATGGGGGGGGGGGGGAGTCACAGGTATGTCTGGGTGTGCTGTAGCAGTGTTTGTGAAGTGCAATGTAGTATTGAGTATGCATACCATGCCCCTGCTTTAGGGAAATGTTGATTTAGTGTGCTGTATATTGTAGGTTTGTGCTCGTATGCAAGAGCTGTCTGCATCTAGACTGAGGTTCAAATGCTGGCCACAATGTTGTGCACCTCTGAGGGGGCAGTGAGTTCTTTGCAAGACTGACCCACGTCTGTGATGCGGGGTTTTGCTTTGGGTGGCCCAGAGGCGACGGCGAGGGTGCATGCGGAAGAGTTTGTGGTGCCAGTCAAAGTATTGGTACACAGGGTACTGGAGCTGTACAGAGGCACAGAGATGCCCCGATCAGACTCGGGTTGGCCCGCTCTTGCCTCTTGAGGCAACCATTGCCCACATGCGATGAGGCTGGTCTGGTGTGGCAGATGCATGTCTGCGCCACATGTGAATGCCACAATGGGACCTTTGTGATCAAGAAGGTTCTGCCGATTGGTACTAAGGCGGGATTGCAGGGTTTACTGGGTTTCTCGTTTCGCATGTCTGTCTTTTCATTGGCGAAGGGGCAGGGTTCATGAGCACAGGGTGGATGTGGCATAGGAGCTTCTACCTTGCAAGGATCTTACCCAGTCAGACAAACCCAGCATTCAGTTTAGCTGTGTGCTGGTGTACTCAATGCTGTAGAAGGAACCATGCCCTGCTTTTGTTGTCCATCCTTCATTTGAATTTTGCTGAGGTTAGTGCGATCAAGTTCTCCGTGCCCTGAAGCAAACGGGATGCGGTTGAGCTTTTCCACTCTTAGGTGCGATGCTTGCCTCACACAGCGGAACTCAGCGCAGGCTCAGGGAGCTGAGATGTGCTGTCGAGGGCTGACTGGCATTGATATACAGGCTTGTTAGGCTTCAATGTGCTGGGTAGACTTTGGCTGCAGTAAATTCATTTGTTTGGGTGCATTTGTCTAAGATACTCACAGGAAGTCCTTACGAGGTAGGGAACTTTGTGATGGTGCACACGTGCTGACTTTAATTGGGTCGGTGGAGGTAGCCCTGGCCTGTGCCGCAAGCTTCTTCCGAAGTGTGAAGGCTGTACAGGAATGTTTGCTTAATGAACATCAGAAGGGCCTATATTGCTTCGACAGTGCCTTTCAGGCGTGTTGCTCAATACAGATACGGAAGGAGAGGATGGGGAGCTGAGAGGCTAGCCATTCTTGACGAGGGATTGCTGATGTTGGCTATAGGCGACCATCAGCAGGGTCATAGCCTCATAGGAGGACTGCTCCAACAGCAAGACTCTTTGAAGATGGTTCGAGCCACCATTAGGCTAGCCCAGTGCCACAATCATTGAAGGAACTCCGTGGCATTGGGCCGGAAGCGCATGCATAAGCCTGTGGCAGCAGGTAAGGGAAGGAAGGATGGCGGGGGGTTAAATAACATTGTGCGTGGCGAGATAGCTGTTTGTGGACTTAACAGGGAATATGTGGTATGTTTGTGGTGGGAAGGGAGAGGGTAGAGAAAAAGGGGGGATAGCGATAGTGTGTGGGTACAAGAAGAGCCTTGTTGGAAGAGTCTTTTCTGTGCATTGTTGGCCCACTCTTGCTTTTACATTGCGTGTGACTTTATAAAAATTTAATTAAATATTATTTTCAAAATTTGGCCAAATTTGCATAATATCGTTTTATGCGCAAGGCGATATCGTTGGCCCTGTGCCTGAATAATCTAAGCGGGCGAGCACGCACAAGGGAGGGAAGAGGGGGGAGGAGAAAGAGAGAGAGAGAGAGAGAGAGAGAGAGAGAGAGAGAGAGAGAGAGAGAGAGAGAGAGAGAGAGAGAGCACGCGCGCAATATGATAGTGAAATTTGAACCCCAATGCGGCAGCCATCCCTTCTTGGTTTAACCAAGCTGTCCTCAGGAGTTTCCAATGCCTGTGAGCTAGTTACTTTCTACCGATACACATGTTTCCTTAGTATCGGTGAGGACCACTCCACCAATATGTATTTTACTGTACGTCTTTGGCTCTCAGGCCCAGAGCATGTAATTTGAGTCTATAGGTCCGCGCGTTGGTGGTCAAAACCTTTGTGCCATGGGTATAGGTTACAGTGCGACAATCTCCACCCTCGTAGAGTGTTCTACGTAGGTAATGAGCAAAAGTACTGTAAGGATTTGAAGGCATAGTGAGATGTTTGTGGACACCACAGGTGGTAACACAACGCCACCATGAAGATGCAGTGAGAAGTCATCATTGAGGGGGTTGACGTGCCAGCGTGGACACGGCAGAGTTCTGTGGATATCTGACGGCAATGCAAAGCCTTGAAACGATTTGTCACGAGGAAATGTGTCATGGCAAGTGACGCTCCCTACGGAATTGTCGGACATCCTCTACCGCCTTCTCGATGGCCCTTTCAGGGCTCTCGCGCGCAGTGCTGACAAGCAGAGAACGGATGGCTACGGTCCTTTCTTTGGCGTCCATCTCTGGCACCCCTGCCTGCATGCCAGCGCTAACCCTCTCATCAAGGTGTTGTATTCTGCATCCCCAATGCAGGTCAACTCTTTGTGCAAGGAAAGTGCTTGCAGCTCATGTTGACCAAAACTTCAGCTTCCGATATTCCCATTGCAAGTGCCAGAGCGATCAATGGAGTGTGTGGGGTACTTAGTGAGTCCCAGCGGTTATGGGCCTGTAAGTCTGACCATCGCTTGTTCTATACGAAGCCTTCCAATCCGTTCTGGACGTTTTAGCTCGGAGGGCGCCTGTCTTCCTCCTCCCCTGCGTGTCTAGTGCAACTACAAAATCTATCTATGTATACATGGGCATACTCACATTCATGGCCGCATATGCAAGTGGTGACCCTAAAGTGCCACAGTGCACGGTTAGATGGTAGCCCCAAACTGGCCTACGGACCCTGCCCTTTAGCACGTGGATGTGTATGCATCCCTAATACATCTCCACATCAGTAAATCCCCAAGAGCACAGCCGGCAGGGTAGCCCATCATCTCTGCCGTTGCCGGAATCCTCTGCATGCAAGAATGTTCCAACTAAAGCTACCAGGGAAAGTGAAGATGCCATTTGAGCACTGTAGGCCAACTGAGTCTGATCAGTTGGGAAACATCCATAACGTGACAAAAATGGGTCAAAAAGAAATTTCAAGGTAACGATTTCCGATATCAGAGGGCCTTTGCCCCTAGAGGGAGCATCTTGTCAGCAGGGCTCTGTTAACGGGTGGCTAAGGAGGGGTCAGGAAGGGCAGAGTGAGGCCACCTGCAGTAATCCATCATCCACAAGGCCCAGCATGGCCTGCCATTCGGGGTCAAGCATGTCTTGGTCATAGGCTGACATCAGCACTGCCACGGACTGCAAAATTCACCCAAATAAAAGTTCAAGACTTCATCAAATTTCCTTTCTCAAGCCTTTAACTTATGCCACTTTTCGATCAGTCAGTAACCCCCCCCCCCCAAAACACACAAACAGAAAACGTTGTGTGTCCATATGTTCTCCCCTTCTCCACCCCTCTCCCCGCCCCAAAAGAATAAGATAGGGGGTTAAACAGCTTACAGTATACCTATCCCTCCAAACCCCATCCCCCTGACAAGCGTCTTTCCCTGCAGTGATTTCTTTTTACCCCCTTCCAGCATCAGGTTGCCGAAAATCCCCAGTTTCATGGAGCAACCAGGAGTTTTTGGTGTGGTTGTGCAAAACTGTGTACTGCGTATGGATTCAGCGGCATCGGCGCAAGGTTTCCAAGCTAATCCAGGGCAAAACTGCCACAGACCCTGAAGCATCTCCAACCTTTGTGATCGGCTGGTTTATTTGTGAGATATACTATATATAAAGACTGTGGTAATATAGATATGTATAGTGAATTGTCCATCCAGTCGTTCCCATGATGCATGTATTGGAGACCTACACAAGACATCAAAACTGTTTTTATGAGCGCCTCAAATTACTTGACCAAAGGGGCAGCATCCCCACAAACTGCCATGAGTTGTCACCATCCTGAGTTCCCAGCCAGTGGCAAAAAAGCTAACTCCTCAAATCCTAGGACAAAATTGTGTTAACAGGGAGACACACCATCCACCCCACACCATGTTACCGCAAGGCACACACACGCGCGCGCGCGCACACACACACACACACACAGAGGGGGGGGGGGCATTGTGTGTGTGTGTGTGTGTGTGTGTGTGTTTTGGGAGGGGGGGGGTGAATAGGGATGATCTTGTTTTGTTGTTAATGACGACGATCAGGGAAGCTGAAGCTGGGGTTCCAAGTGCACCTTTTGCTTGGCATGAGGTTCAACGCAACTAGCTGTTGCAGTGGATGGACGGTTTCCCTGGTCTGACATCAAAATTGCTTGCTCTGCCTGATATAATGTATCCAAGACCTGACTATGGCTCATCTCCCGTGAGCCTGCCATGTGCAAACCATGTGTGAGATTGCAACGACGCCTGCCCTGCAATTCATTATGTAGGGGCAGCTCACGATCCGCCCCCGGGTGGGACCTTCGTAGTGGCTGCACCATGTGCACTGCGGGGATTACGTCCTCCTGCAGTAATCCGCAACATGACTTTCAGCACCTGTCGGGCAAACCTTGGCCTTTGCTTCCCTCCACCTCCTGGGAGCGAACGTGCAGGAAATAAGCTATGTGTGTGTGTGTGTGTGTGTGTGTGTGTGTGGCTGGGTTAGGATTTTCAAACGTAGGGTTTCATACAGTGTACGGTGTACGGATCGTACCCCCGATACGTACCATACCCTTAGCCAGGGTACAGCTAAGTGTATGGTTCGTCCGTTACCTTTCCGGTACACTTCTAGCACTGCACTACCAATTGCAGTAGAGTTCCTGGCACCAGGGGCCAGAAAAACCAGAAAATTCATGTAAATAAATAAGTTTCTTGCTATTTTTAGAGAATAATTGCCTCAAGTTCGAAAGGTTGTTAATTGTCGCAAATCAGTTAGAAGATCAACCTGGATTTGCAAAATCTCAGGAATTTTGCCTGCACTTCCAGTAAACATTTTGGAACTTGATTTGAGAATGAAGATGATAAAATTGCTACTATATACCGTGGTCCATCATGATCAGTATTGCATGCTTGTTCCATTGGTGTGGTTCGCTACTTCCGTATAGCTGTACATACCGTACTCCGTATACATATGCACCGTACACTAGGCCAAAATACAGCAATTTGCCAACCCTAGTGTGTGTGTGTGTGTGTTGGGGGGGGGGGGGGGGGGGAGGGGGCTTGAAGTGGACAAACCAGCCGAGGGGAAGGCGGCCCACTAATGAATGGGGAGCCCCACACATTCCGGTTCCAATTGTACCGCTCGTTTTCTGTGTTGGTGCTGATGGGCGAGAGCGCCACCCTTGTAGCCGGGGGTGTGCCATCCAGATTCACGCTTTCCCAGGCATCCAAAGAGAGTTGAACTGCCGTTGGCACTTTTGATCGGGGTTCCATCCTCAGCACGGTCCCTGCAAGGCGGGCAGCATCCCCTTTTCTATTCTTCCCGTTACCTTTCTCCACAAAAATCACCTTCCCTGACAAGGGGAGTAGATGTGGAGGGAGGGAAGGGAGGGAGGAGAGCGGGAGGGAGGCAGGGAGTCAAAGGGGGGGGGGATGAGAGAGAGAGAGAGAGAGAGAGAGAGAGAGAGAGAGAGAGAGAGAGAGAGAGAGAGAGAGAGAGAGAGAGAGAGAGAGAGCTCTGACAAACACGCACACAAAGCTTACAAATGCATCCTGGAGAGTTAGCCTTAAACATGGCACTGCCCCAAGTTAACTCAAAGCCTGGAGAAGGCTGAAGACTTCATCAGACCTCGAGCCCCATAGGGACCCATGTATAAAGTGAACATGAATGTGCTGCATCACACTAGTAACGCTCAGAGCCGGGTCAGACTTAATGAGACTATGGGATCTACTAATTGTACCAACCATCAAAGCAGGAAAATGAAGAGCTCATGCCACTTTGCAGGCTTTAACAAAGCTTGAAATACAGTCCAAGTTGCATGGAGCACACACTCCCACCCGAAAGTCACAGAAAACTCGGGCCATTGGGGATCCCTTTCAAAAGGGCACTACTATTTTTTTGGGGGAAGGGGGGAGAGATCAGAGAGAGAGGGGGGGGGGGGGGATCTCATACACTCATTTTTGTTCAGATCATGGGACCAGAGGTAATGCTTCAATGTTCTTGTTTAGAGAGGCATGCCTTGGTGAGCAAGCCCAACAGCCAGCGGACCCTGAGATCCGGAAATTTTGGAATATGGCTTGTTTCGGACACATCCCACTTGCTCCAAATGCTGCAGTTGCCACCAGCCCCACAGAACCTCTGATCTCACAGTTGTCTTCAAATGTATATGAAGCGGGCGCAGGAAGGCTATGACACGCCTAACAGTTTCCAGGCCCGATGCCCCACACTTGCACGTCTTGTGGATCCCCAAACATTCAGGTATGACGGAGAGTCCCAAAATCTCTCTCTCTCTCTCGCTCTCGCTCTCTCTCTCTCTCTCTCTCTCTCTCTCTCTCTCTCTCTCTCTCTCCCCCCTTACTCCCCTCTGCATAAGCGCGCACACAAAGAGAAAGGGGTAGGGGACGGGCAAGAAAAGAGCGGGGAGAGAGAGGGCGAGTGAGGAGAGAGGGAGGGAGAGGGGGGGGGGGAGAGAGAGAGAGAGAGAGAGAGAGAGAGAGAGAGAGAGAGAGAGAGAGAGAGAGAGAGAGAGAATGTGTTTAGGTGAGGACGGAGGTGAGTGTGAAACAGACAGACACACCCACGCACCACAGAGAGAGAGAGAGAGAGAGAGAGAGAGAGAGAGAGAGAGAGAGAGAGAGAGAGAGAGAGAGAGAGCGCGCGCGCACGCGAGAGAGAGCGCGCACGCGAGAGAGAGAAAGATAGATAGAGAGAGAGAGAGAGAGAGAGAGAGAGAGAGAGAGAGAGAGAGAGAGAGAGAGAGAGAGAGAGAGAGAGAGAGAGAGTGGGGGGGCGTTTGAGTATGTGTGTCTATGGGGTGGGTGTGTATGGGCGCACGTGTGTGCGCGTGTGCCATTTTTCTAGTCTACAAAATGTAAGTTGTACCCAACCCATGCTGCAACCCACCCAGAAAGGATCATCTTTTCCCTTTCCTCAATTCCCGCATTTTTATTGCCAACACCCACAAGGCCTGGCTATGTGACCTGGAGGGTGGGCAAACACGTGACAAAAGGGACTCAAGGCTTTGATGCTCAGGCAAGTAGCTGCAGCCTTAATGATTGTTTGACAAAGACCGCACTGAATTAAGGGGGGTGTGGGAATGGATATGAGACAGGACAGGAGATGTACATCTTAGGAAGAAATCATAATGCTTCACCCACCATCACACAGTGCTATGCAGAGAGCAAATAATCCACCCACCATCGCATCGAATCCCTTCTGCTCGTGTTGGACTTGGTTCCATTCTCGCTTGCCACGACCACATGCCTTCCATGCACAATATAAGGTGCAGGCTAGCAAAAGACCAAGCAGGAAGCTTGCAAGCGCTATAATGGTGATTGCTCCCCACACAGGTAGAATTCCAACAGCAGAATCATCCTGCATTCCAAAGAAATTCTGCCTACTCCCAATATGCGGTTTGGTAGTTCAGGACGGAAAGCTCTGGTCTCGACTGCAAAACTTCTCCACAAATTCTAAACAAAAATGTATTTTTATTGTGTGATAATTCATATAGATTATGATTCGACATTAGTTCTGCTGATAGCTGGCCCTAATCCCTAAAGCTTGCACTAGACGTGGAGGTGGACGTCCCGACCGACAATTTACCTGCAAAAGGTGTCGGGGTCCCCCGTCCTGGACCATGCAATTCACGGTCCAGTACCAAGTGCGAAATTTCTACCGTCTGCAGCTGATATCAACATCTCTCGAGTGCCATGTCGGCTCGGAAGGAACGACTGTGCCTGTCGTCACGTGCTAGTACACTCCCACGCAACTACACACAGGTTCAGCACTTCAGCCCTCCTTTACCACTATTTCTGCTTTTCCTATAGAAGGGATGTTACCGGAGCAATGCGCGAGACGGCCTTGACCCTGGTGACCAGGGCCTGGTCCTGGACTCCACGAGCTCAACCTGGAATTTGAATCCGGGGGACGTGGTGTCAGTGTTGATACCGTATCATCGGACTCGCCCTGTACCTCCCGGATATTAAGACCTGCACGGTAGTCTGGAAGTCAGCCGGCAGATCAGCGGCGCAGCACAAATCAGGGGTCAATACAATAGGATTTTCATACAGACGAACTTTACTCGACAGGCCTTATCGTATTTAAGGGTTGTTGGGAACGCCATATCTGCGGTAGTCGTCTCTTTCACAAGTGGAGACCCTTCCTGACTCGAGAAGCTCTGCTTCGATTGCATACCGAATTTACACATTTCTGTTTCCATCTCGAGGCGATAACATATACTTCGATTTCCCATCCCTTAAGGGCCACATCGTCTGTCAGAGTGTTATAAATAGGCGGAACATTTCGTTTAACCCTCCTTTGCTTGAAGAATTCCATGGCAGATTTCCGGCAATGGAGAGTCGATTTCGAAAGCAATGAGTCCGGGCTAGTGGATAGAAACCACGTTCCAGACCCGCCAGGTTTTGATCCAAGCATCGGCAGAGAAGTGGTAAGCCGCTGCAGTTGAGTCTCAAGGTCCAAGCATATGAGATTTTTATTTAGTATTTTGAGCCATGCAGGTTGTTGTAACCTCTGGAGCTGCCAGGAGAGGCGGCAACCTTGCAGTCAAGCAACAGGTGTGTACTGGTTCTGCGCAGATCGCGCTACACCTCGCAGTTACAAGGCGGTAGCTTAACAGCAGGGTGAAGCACACATTATACTAAAGGATGTGTGGAGCCCAACTGTGCAATTCCATCTGCTTGCCGGCCACTGCCGTGATCACTACGTTGATGTCAATTGCTGCTGAAGTTTGCATGCCTCTGTAAAAGATTGCCATCATGGAGGTTTAAACGATATCTGAATATCTGTGATGGGTTGCAAATGTAGGCACTATATGGGAGGGCTACAGGCCAGATAAAGCAGATTGGATTTATGGCATTCATGATGTACATGAGTGGAAGTCAAATACATCTGTTCAGTATCATGATGACCGCTTCTGGCATTTATCAGCCATTGATGGCCATCCTTAAATCAGGAGAAGGTGATTTCATTACTTCTAAACTCCGCATCCTATTGCCCCTTTTACCCTGCCGCATATTTTTGTCTGCCGCATATATCCTGCTGCAAGGTTTTGCTTCAATGACAGTGGCCCCGCACTTCATTGTTCTTAGAATAAAGTACCGCAGGTCGCCTGCAAGGCACCGTCCCCACTTCACATCATTTTGTTATGAAAGGACCCCTGTTGTCAGTTTAGGCGCTGTTCTGTATAACTTGACCTTTTGCGAGTTGACCGAAATCCCCACAACCACCTGTTCCAGGCCCTTAATTACAGGGATAATCCTCAGCACGTGCTGTGTCTCTGCAGTGTTCCCGGCAGAAGCATCTGAGGAAGGCAAATTGGACATAATGCTGCCAAGGCTATTATACATATTGATACAGGCGGGTGGTCTGGCCTTTGGGCTTTGGAAGCTACATGGCATGGGCTTGCTACCGACACATGCGTCCGACTTCGTGTCAGCTATGTCCGTTCCAAAGCCCCTTCAACTCTCAGCTCAAGCACTGCCCCTTGGATCATGACCCATTTCTGCAGACGCAATACTGCTGCAGGCAGGCCACTCTGTTGCTTCAACTGCGGTTATTATTGAAGGGTCTCGGGAGCCCAGAACCATTAACCACGGGTTCGAACCCATAATTGGGTGGGCTCACATTGGACAGCATGGTGGCTCTTAATGTTCCGGGTGTTAATGCCAGCTCATGTGAATTTACCAGTTGAAGCTGTGCTTTGCCTTCCACAGCCCCCCCCCCCCCCCCTTTTCAGGACACCACACCCTGTACAAACGCATTCGCCTCCTGGTGGTGTTACCTAGCTCATACAAAGTCAATGCATCCTACAGTCTAGTTGTACTGATATAGGTTTCGGGTGGCCAGGATGGACCTCATGGAGGTCTTGCCCCTTGGTGCACTAAAACTAGGCTTTATCAATGGTATGGGTCTCTCTACAGGGATGTACCTATTTCCAAAACGGTCTTGGGAAGATTTGTGCATATCCCGATAACACATATCACTGCCAGCGGATTGGACACATGAGCATCAGCGATTAGGGGTAGGAGCTGCCCACGGGGTACATTACAGTCATCAAGACCTTGGGAAGGTTTATCCACGAAAACCAATGTTATGCGGGAGGTCGTTATTGCTCTTTGCAAAAGCTGAGCCATGGCAATCGCTGAGGATTGTTGTAGATGTGTGTGCAAGGCCTATGAAGGAGTTTCCAGACCTCACGCTGGTCGGAGCCCTCATGCCTCGATGTAAATGTTGGGACGGTGAATCACCTCTCTTCCGTGGTACACGGATGGAGTTGGTGGTGAGCTTTGTGGAGTTGCAAGAGGGATTACTGATTGAAGAAGAAGAAGGAGAAGAAGACGAAGAAGAAGAAGAAGAAGAATATCTGTTCCAATTGGATACCTGGAGATGTCACACGCGTGTGACATCTCCAGTACGGTGCAATACATCCAGTACACACAAGCAATAGTAACCATTAAATCCTAAGAATCCGAGAGAAACAACACACAATTGGTAACTTACGAGTGAACCTACGTTTTCGGAGCACTTTGCGTACTACCATCATAAAGTACTGGTAAATCTACGAACGTTAAGCACCGAAGTACTTCGGCGAAGTGCCCCTTCATAGATCTAGAACTGATATGCGATTCTATGAGAGCAACTTCCCAGGCGAGTGTCTGTTGCCCATGACTATTGAAATGAGCTAGCTACAAGTAGAATCCACATAACACTTCCACTTCACATCCTGGGCCACTTACATGATGTGGTGGGGGAAAAAAAATGAAGCCACCCTAGTAGCAATTGCGCAACCAGCAATTGCAGCTGCCAGTCAAGCTTTCAAAGGCCCTTGATCCTATCATTTGACGCCAAAAACGTCCCCACACATGCTCAGCAGCATTTAGTTTACGCACGACTTAGGCCTCCTCCGATACACATCTTCTTGAAGGCGTTAAGGCCTTCAAAAAGACGCATTTTTTGCGGAGCCTCTCCCCTCCGTCCCACCTATGGAGTGAAAAAATGTAACAAATTGAAGAAGATACAAAAAAGAAGAGCAGTATTGCATATCAGTTGTAAGCCCGCCTTAATGCCACTCCTACTGCAATACCACACCACATTCTAACCAATTGCTTTCTGCATGAACGCTGCTTGAGCTTGTCCGGCCTGTCACACATACTGGGTGATGACCTGTCGACGAAAGCCACATCCAGCTTACCCATGATTTGTTCAAATCGGGGTTTCAGGACGTTCTGTCATGATATCATGTAACAAACACAGCACTAACTCGCAAATCCCAAACACAGACGAAAGATCAGGCGACCCAGCGACTGTGATCACATGAACATCATGCAATCTTTCCCAACTTTTGCGTGCGTAGTCATCAGCATTCATGAGTAGTATACATATGTAGTTGCAAACATACACAGGAGATATATCACCGACTATGTATCCTGTACAGGACACATGTGTCCTTGCAAAGCTCCAGCAGATCCGTGCAGACGTCCGTTATACAACTATATGCTAAAAAATGGGAGAGTTTATCGCAAGCCTGCTGATATTAGCCATGCGAAGAGTTTCATTGGGCTCAAGCTCTGACCCCAATAGAAATTCAATAACGCAAGCATCACTCAGTGTAGATTTACCGAGCCTTGCTCCTGACCCACGGACTAACCCCCTACTTCTAGAAAGCCCCGTATACACAATATACCTTTATTCAAGTAGCAGACGCTCATTCCTTGTCCTGCAAAACTTCTTCACATTTGCGAAGTCAGTCCAAGAATATTGTTGTCACTTGCTCTGGAGACTTGCCATCACATCAACCTCGCTAGGAGGGATGGATACTGCATCCTTCTTCATATACTCCTACAACACAGTTGGGCTACCCCTCTGACACACAGGCAATGTAGCCCAGCACCTCTAAACATAATACATCCGCCACCCCAGTACAATGCTGCGCAGACAGAAGAGACATTCAATGCAATGTCCAACATGCAGCATTGTCTTCAGCAGCCCTTGCCACACGTAATTACGCTTATAACCTGCTATTTGTAAAATACGCTTGTAAGCTGCCTGCTACAGAGCAGCACTGCCTACTCCTGCCCAGGGCCAGGGAAATGCAGTGGATGGGCGCTGCACAACAGATGGTGGCCCATACATGGACTATACCTTAGCTTGACTTACACATGGTACAGCAAGTCAAAGCAAACGCATGGCAATATAGAAGAAGCTGTTTTACCTCATGTGGCAGCAATTACAAACTGCACAACTCGTGCCTAAAGCCCCAAAGCCTTCTGGGGTAGGTTTAAAAGTCTTCGTCATCTTCTCTTAGCTTCCCGCACCTTGAGCTGCCAGGCAAGCCTCTGAACTCACCAAGCGGTACACTTCCCAGGCAATTGCCTGTTAAAAACAGTGTTCAGGCCGGCGGTAGTCACTCAATGCTATGGAAGTACACATGCCTGGCAGGTGGCCAGCGTGGATTGGTTTGTTACTTCACACATGGCCTGCAGAGATGACTTCCACCGAGGTTTGACGCGAGTCTCGCCAACATCCCAGCTGCATTCTGCAACGAGGCTAAGCCGGCAAATCTGCTCAGGGATCTGCAGTGATTTCTGCGGTACTCGTTTTCTGCAGACTTTGCGTGTAAATTACAAGCCTGTGTTCCTCGTCACAGCAGTGTGAGCTGTGGCTCCTGGTGAATCCAGTCCCAGAGAGCACTCAGACACTGTCGAAGAGGAGGGCCACCCCAAAACCCCTGCAGCTCCTTCCTCTTGACAATGTCCTCTTCCAAAACATAACTCTAACATAACTAAAACATAACCTAAAAGGCACAGGTGATGCTTTGGACAGAATGCCTGCAAGCGGAGTAAGGCATGGATCCCTGGCTCTCCTAAATCTCTCCTTTCGCGACCTAGGCTCCCTGCATCCTGACAAGCCGCTTCTGCAAGTGTGCAACATGGCGCAAAGCCACAGAAGTTCAAGCACAATAAACTGCAAATACATGCCGCATACACCCGGGAAGGGCATGCGACTGCTGAGGTACAGCGGCACCTGCTTTTAATGACTTCTTTGTTGCCAACGACATGCTGGCCAGGACTGGCCGCTGTACGGGCTCCTGCCAAGCTGCATTTGAGGAGCTGTACAGAAGTACCGAGGATTGACTGTGTCTGAATTCTAATTCGCACTAGTGACAGGAAGTGGTTGCGGTACAGCTTCGCCCAGCGTGCACTCAAGGAGCTGGACAGCAGTACTGCTGGCTGCTGTTCTCTCTCATGTCCCCATTCACACACTAGCAGGAACTGGCTGAGGTCCCGCAGGGGGTGCCAAAGTCCACTTGAGGAGTTGCAGAGCCGTGATGCTGGTAATGGGGACACCCAGAATGCTTCCCTGGCTGTCAGCCTGCCTCTGGACCGGGCTAATGGTGCCAGAGCCTTCTCCAAGGGAAATCCTGATGTAGGGCCATGCCCTCTGCCTAGCTGCCAGCTCCTCCTCTTTGCCATCACCTGCACCACCGAGCAAGCTGTTCTTGAGGGACTCCACCCCAACGCAGATGCAGAATCTGGCGCACATCAGGGACCCTATCCTAAAGGCAAATGCAGGATCTGGCATCCTCTCATGCAGCGCAAAATGGACACAAGTGTGGCCCACGGACACCGCAGACCTTGCTGCGAGTGGAGGAATCCGGAAGAGGATGAGGAGCAGAGGGGGGAGGGGGTAGAATTAGAGGATTAAGGAGGTAAGGACAGGGTAGAAAAAGATATGAAATGCTGAGGTAGAAGCTTAGCAAACCATCTGCACCAGACAATCAAGCATTTTGGATTTGTGTTCCTCCCTGTGTGCTACACAAATCCAAAACGAAATTTACTGAACAAATGAGACAGAAAACCCAATGCAAAACAGGTATTTGCGAAAATGCCAGTGAGAGCAAGGCTTCTCCAGTATGGATGAGTTTCTGTTTATAAACTTCCAGCTTGAAAGGGTGCATGCGTCCAAAGCGCTAGACAGAAACCGGTACGTCCAGAAATTGCACCAGAGAGAAAACTTTTTAAAAACCCCGTAAGGTTTTAAAAAAAAAAAAAAAAAAACACACACACACACACGGAAATCCAAAACACATTACCAAAGCACATGTTGAGCACCAGAGCAGACGCAAAGGTAGAAAAAAGCAAAGCATAACCCTTTCCAAAATGGGAGCCGTACCAATGACGCAAAATTTTGCGGCCTCTCCAAATCGAAGCCATATGCGGTCAAAGCAGGCCGATTTCCCAATTTTCCTTGCCGAGTACACATTCTCAGGGGATATCAATCCAGAGAGCTTGAACAGCATCAGCTTAGCCAAAGTGGGGATCAGCTGGCCCGTCGTCACCACCACATGTGTCACCTTCAGACCTACATGAGATGCCGCAGACCCGTTCACTGGAGCGAAATACTTAGTTGCCAAGCATTTCTGGCATGATCGCAGAGAGTCAGGCGAGCCACGCATTGCCAACACCTTCTGCTGCTTCCAATATGTTATGTTGTTTCTCCTTTTTTCAAAGGGAGAAACATCAGGGGAAAAAATCGAAGGGGGGACAAAAGGAGAGTTGATACCTGGAGCTCCTAAAGAGCATCCAACTTGGAACCAGAATCTTCGAGTCGATATTGCGAGATAGACCCACGCAGGGACCTCCGCCCATCTAGAATTGAAGAAGATTAAAAATGGATATGTTTAAGAAACCACAGCCAGGGAGGCATGCTGCCCCTTGTAAAGTTTACCAAGAGGACTCTCTGTTTGCAAAAGCAATAGCTATAGCAGAAGACATACTACCATATGTGCGGCAACCCAATCCATGTGCTCGTAAACATGCCCTGTGCTCTGGAACCATCCCCCGGCCCCTAAATTCGGCCCCCAACCCCTCCGCGCCTTTCCCTCCCCCTCCTCTACCTCAATCTCTACCAAACAAAGCGTTATGTAAAATAGGCAACCCTAAGAATGGTCCGTTTCCACCTGCTCGCATGCACCTTGCTACAGCTTTTTCTATGATGAGAACGGGCTGGACCGCGGGCATGCGTGGTGTAAGCACGGGGTTGCATATACGCACAGCGGTACGATGAGTAATATGGATGTAATACGGTGCTGCCTCTCTCAGCACCATGATAGGCAAGGATATCCAGATTTGTAACGCCCCTCGGTCTGCATCTTCCATACTTCTGCACTTGACCTACCCATCAACCTCCATTCTCCAAAGAAAAAGAGAAAGGGAAGAAACCCAACAATAAAACCAAAAAGAGATCCAACAAACAAACAAACTGCACAGCCCAAATACCAGAAAACTGCCCTTCCCCTGGTCTGGCAGGTCCGACAGAGGCTTGACTCTGCAGCAAAGCCGAGGTGAGTGCACTTACCCGGCAGATCAGAAGAAGCGGAGCTGGATGCTTGGGCTTGCTGTGCTGCTTGGGACTCCTCCTTCGTGGCTCCGCCTTCCAGATCCCGCATGGTAATCCCGGATGATGCCAACTGATTCGGCAGGGAGGAGCAGTCTTTCAGCAACCATGCCCCGGCCGACAGCCAGTGCCGACAAAACCGGTCCTCCTCGTCGTACAATCGATCCCACTGGCGGGCCTGTTATCAGGCTCTGCCCCATGTCAGGATCAAACTCCTGCAGTATGGAGGGCATGGGAATAGAATGTGGGAAGCATAGTGGGGGGCCATCAATGTGTGGTGCTGAATGTGTAGCTCTGAGGGTTTGTGTGTGTGAGGCTGTGTGTGTGTGTGTGTGTGTGTGTGTGTGTGTGTGTGTGTGTGTGTGTGTGTGCGTGTGTGTGTGTGTGTGTGTGTGTGTGTGTGTGTGTGTGTGTGGTGTGTGTGTGTGTGTGTGTGTCTGTGTGTGTGACTGTGTGTAAGGCTGTGTGTGTGTGTGTGTGTTGGGGGGGGGGGGGAGGGGGAGGGGGGGAGGGGGGAAGAGGGAGTGGGAGAGAGAGAGAGAGAGAGAGAGAGAGAGAGAGAGAGAGGAGAGAGAGAGAGAGAGAGAGAGAGAGAGAGAGAGAGAGAGAGAGAGAGAGAGAGAGGAGAGAGAGAGAGAGAGAGAGAGAGAGAGAGAGAGAGGGGGGGGGGGGGGAGGGGGGGGGAGGGAGGGAGAGGGAGAGGGAGAGGGAGAGAGAGAGAGAGAGAGAGAGAGAGAGAGAGAGAGAGAGAGAGAGAGAGAGAGAGAGAGAGAGAGAGAGAGAGAGAGAGAGAGAGAGAGAGAGAGAGAGAGAGAGAGAGAGAGAGAGAGAGCGAGAGAGAGAGAGAGAGAGAGAGAGAGAGAGAGAGAGAGAGAGAGAGAGAGAGAGAGAGAGAGAGAGAGAGAGAGAGGCGCGGAGGGAGGGGGAGGGGCAGAGAAGAGGGGGACGGGATGGGATGGGTAAAAGAGGCAGTGTGTGGTGAGGGATTCTTGGTACTCGAATGAAGCCCTCGATGGGAGTAGATATAAACACTGCTAACGTTAGGTGGAGCAAGATGGAAAAGTGACCTTTTCAGAGCCGGCAATTGCTTGCAGCCCCTGCAGGTACCGCTGGCGAATGATGCGGTAC
>KV908496.1:145575-147973 GCA_002005505.1 Botryococcus braunii
CTGCGGTGCAATGATCCCTGCCTCATGTAACCCGGCCATGACCTTGCCAGCCAACCCCTGATTGCTTTGGGGATCAACAGGGGGAATTTCCGCATTGGCCACTGGAAGGCCTGACACTGACGTGGCCTGAATTCTCTGTCCAGGACTAGAATCTCTAGTACTTCCAATTGGGTATCTTCTAGCGGGGGGTAGCACTCCAGCAGTGCCATTCATTGTTTCGTGCGCATTATGGGGTTGAAATGCGGGGTCGAATGGAGGGTTGTGCACATCCTTATCAGAGCCGACAGGCCATGACCCTACTTCCTTGTGTTGCACAGATGCCGACATGGGCATTTGCACTTCGCTTGCAGAAGGTCGGCCGGCAGCAGAGTGATTAAACGCCTGGCTGGTGTTGCCTTTAAAGAATACTGCATCCGCAGGAGCTTTGTGATTTGATCGATGTTTGCTCCTGCCAGAGTCCCCTGTCAACCAGGGGACAGGGAACAGGAATTCCCATCCATGTGGTGGCCAGAAGCTCGCTCGGCTCCCACTGTGCCCTCTGCGGGATTCTCCAACAGTGGGAGCCTGGTTTGGTCTCACTCCGCTGATCCCTGCAGGGTTTGCTGGAGAGGCTGGCTCTTGTGGGTGCATGGCTGGGGAAGCATGTGCAAGCTGACCCTGCTGTGCCAGTGGCTGCAGTGGAGGAGCAGGAATGACTGGTCCTGCATAAACGTAGGAGCACTGAGTTTCGCAACCCAAGCATGGTGTCTTACTCTTGTGGAGCAGAGTTGAGCCATGAGTTTGCTTGCAGATCTCAAAATGCAGGCCTAAAGGGAAAAACTGTCCAATTAGCCATCCCTGAGCCCTGACGACATGGGGGGGGCATTTTCAACAGAATGATGTTCTGGATTATATTTATTGTAAATCCAAGCTTGCAGTGGCCTGAACTCAGATATGGAATTATGACTCCCTTGCAATCCTGCTTCATGGTGAACGCGTGGCTGCTGTGCAGCACGTTTTCAGAACACCTGTGAGTGCGTTTAGATTGAAGCCATGTTTTGCAGGAATAATGCAACAATGGGAACAGTTTCTCCACAGCCTGATCAGCCCTGTAAGTTAGTGATGAACCTTGCATCAAGTCTGTGGTTATTTGCTGACCCTCCAGTTGGCCGAACGATCGCTTTTTTCCATAAACGCTGGCGTAGGGCGACTCGACGCCAGTGTCCAGTGTGCTGTTCTTGATCAGTCCGTCCTGAGCACCACCCAAAACCCGGAGATTGTCGGCGAGCAATACCATGGCAAGATTCTTAACAATAGGACAAAAGATGCCCTCCCAGTCATAGCACAGCGATAGTGAGAATTTATCGCCCCAACATGCGGGCCTCTGACGAACGTGAACCCGAGACAACTTTCCCACGACGCAATAACAAAGTCCCAGAAAAGAAACAGCTGCTATAAGCTACTGGATCGATGAGCCACCCTCGTCTTCTCCCTTTGGGTTTTAAGGAGTCGCAGGACAAGTGAACGAACGGGGAGGACAGGCTTGAGAAGCAGCTGCAATACCTGAGACATTCCGTCATCATGATGCGCTCCAGAACACACAGTGAAAGCGTTGACTCAATCCCTAGAGCTCTGATTGCTCCTCTAGATCAAGGGCAGCCCCCCCTGTATCCAAGGTGTATCCGTCTCGGGCGATGAAATTCCTAGCTTCACGGCACTACACTGCCGACCAGGGTGCAGACTGCCAGAGTCACTCCGGCAGGTGGCACTCAGCAAGCAGCTGGGAGTCCCAGTGGGTCCCAGCCTCTGGAGTCCTGATGTTAAGGGAAAAGGTTCCCACCTTTTCCGACATTTCTGCAACGATTTAGTCATAAGGCAACATGATCGGATTGCAACCTATTTGAGAAGGTAGCAAGGAAGGGCTGGTGAGTCACCAGTGGTGACTATTAGTTGTAAGGCAGCTGAACCGGCTTGCGACGTCTCTGAGATGGCAGCAAGGAAGGGCTGACCAGTGATCACCCCGTTAGTGGCAGTATAGCTCGCGGGCAAGGCAGTACAGCTTGGCTAGCACTGTCACGGACATGCTATCCCAACACTTCCCACACAAATATGATGAAGCGGTCAATTTCGACGACCTTGGCAGAAGGTAGTATGCATATACAGAGAGACTTACATAAGCCATGTACAGAGGCCCCATATATGCAAGAACGTCGGGTGCGCGACCACACACGCGCGTGCACACACACACACACACACACACACACACACACACACACACACACACACACACAAACACACACACACACACACACACACACACACACGCACGCACGCACGCACACACACACCCACTCACACACACCCATGCACACGCACGCACGCACACGCATACGCAGACGCACGCACACACACAGCACAC
>KV908496.1:163444-165944 GCA_002005505.1 Botryococcus braunii
CATCCCCAGCAACCTGTGGATGTACACGGAAACAGGGACGTGGTGTAGAAGTGAAGGTTTTATTACCTAACAGGGGGATGCTTACACTCGGATATGAGTGAGTACACGTTTAAAATAGTGAAAGCTGTTATTGGAACATGCCTAGGGGGTCTGCACCGTACCTGTGTCTATAGGTTTGGGTGGGAATTCTGATTGCAGATGTGATCAGTATCTGAACCAGAATCCCGTGTACGTGGATGCAAGTCAATATCGTGTTTGTGTGTCTTGGCAATACCCTCTGTATGCATTCATTGGTATTTAAGTGGTCAGTCAAAGGAGCTTTTGGCAATATGTATGGGCCACAATAACTCTGATGTTCGACAGAATGAAAACTAAATAGCCCTTGTTCCACTATGTAGGGCGGAGAAAGTAGTTTGCAACCGACATGGTTGATCTGTCCGACTCGGAGAAATTCAGTACAGTCCTACGCGTCCAACCCTACTACGTGCGGCATGACATGCCCGGCCCATACGGTCATCCAAGAGCACCCCTCGACTCAGATGAGTACTTCAACATCCTATTATATTCAAAAGTCTGCGAAGGGTTGTATCTTTCCCCCTAAAATACTCCTTGAATGGTTGCTGCGGTGCCCCGTCTTTGTCGTACAAGGACATGTCTGGTTGACGTACAGACCTTTTTGTCGCTAGAAAAATACAAGTCCCTTGTTTCAGTAGGTTCTAGATCTGTTCATGGTATTGATTTTGACATTGACTGTTCTAGTGTTAAGCAACCTTCAGGTAGCTTTCCCAACTGCACCTCTTGATCCGGCCGATCTGCACGTATCGACGAGCTCAGAGCTTGCAGCAGGGCTTGAAAATACCTCTGTTTCTAAGATTTTCCTTTCTTCTAGAGCTGGAGGGGTGCGTCTCTAGACAGTGCGGAATGCCAAGAAAACTTGTACTGCCGGACCTTGATATGGGAATATGCCAAGACTGGAAGGGAGACACCTGTTGTCATGATGTATCAAACACGAAAGACTTAAACTCAGAATATAAATGTGGACATATGGCAGCTATTTCCAGTTGAACCGGTACAAATTGTGTTTAAGGGACCCGCGAAGTGATTGCGCCATGACCACCAGTTACTTACTAATTCAACCTGTATTTCTTCAACAGTATTTGCATGTCAATTATCGAGTACTCTGGCTCTAAAATCTCCAAGGTTTTCTTCGTCGTTCTGATTCACTGCAAAGAACAATCACGTGTGGACATCAGACCTACATTGCCCCTTTGTTACTCCACAGGCAACTGAGCCGGCTGGACGCTGTGACAGGGAAGCTCTTCAAACTTTGTACTGAGCCCTGGAGACTTCGAAGAGACTATTTTTATAAGCAGCGGTCGGAATGTGACCCTTGCATCTGGTGTGCCCATTGCCTCAATGAAGTGTACAGCATCAATGTACTCCAAAACCAAGTAAGAGTATTGAATACTCTCTCACAGTACCTATTCACTATATTTCTTAAATGCTGAGCTGGAGACCATCTGCCAAAACCTCCGTTAATGTCCAAACGCCAGAGGGAGGCTGATGCAGAGAAAAAGCTTCTGACATGGCATGCTACGGCACTCCCTTCCCGCTTCGTTCATTTGTGAGAATGTGTGTGTGTGTGTGTGTGTGTGTGTGTGTGTGTGTGTGTGTGTGTGTGTGTGTGTGTGTGTGTGTGTGTGTGTGTGTGTGTGTGTGTGTGGGTGGGTGGTTGGGGGCGGCAGCTGTGTGTGCATGAATGTGTGTGTGTGGGTGGGGGGGGGGGGGGCGTTTGTGGGTTTGTAGTGTGTCGCGGGTGATATGTGGAGTAAGAAGCTATTAGCCATGTGCTTATCATCAAGTTTGGCTGTCATAGAAATGGATAGATTTAAAAAAAAAGAAGAAGAAGAAGAATCAAAACTTACACTTTGTTGAAATTAATCAGGGCTGATTGTTGCGTGACTGGGATGCCCGGGTCTAATAGTGCTGCACTGGCCTGCTCGTTGCATGACATGACACCCACTTTATGAATTTACATATTTCAAACACACAGCTGCGATCTCTTTCTCGTGCGGCTACAAAGCAGATTAAAGGAAGCAAGCGTCTCGCTTGGGAAGGAGTGTAAGAATAAGTAAAGGTAGCAAGCTGGCTGACTTGGAGGTGGAAAACTGAAGAAGAGGGAAAGAAGTGACAAAGCCTGTGTGCTTGAGACTTTCAAGTTGAGAGGCTAGGCGCACAGAAGGGGGAAGCTGGTAGGATTGGCCTCGAAATAAGCAGGGAATCAAAGGCAAGCTTGTACTCGTGAGACAGAAAGACGGATGGGATTCACTTGAACGGGTAGCTTGCGGAGCCCGAAAAAAACCAGTGCCAGAGACCTGGAGTCACTAGCAGTTCGGGCACCGGGATCCCAGGGGGACCAGGAACCCTCACGGTGCTGGACTTCAACGGGACTGTGGGGGCCATTTTGCTGGAGCCGGGCAGTTCCTTGATGCTACGCAAC
>KV908496.1:170944-188444 GCA_002005505.1 Botryococcus braunii
CTCGCCCTTAATATACTGGTCCATTTGCGACATGTCTATTGGCTAGCCCTGTGCTAAAAAGGAGCTTGTTCAGCTCAGTCAGTCTGCGGCTAAGCTGGCATTTATTGCCTTGCATGTGCTGTCATGCATCAATAGATATTCCCCGTGGGGTAGACTGGTATTGCCAAAGGACGGAAAGGGTGGGTTGGGGGGCTTCAGTTCATGAGCCTGAGCCCATCTCCGCGTTATCGTTTAGGATCTCACAGCGTGGTTATGTGAAAGCCTTGGTCGTCATTGTTTTGGTGGCTTGGTCGTCTTACAATTCTGGGCGGCATGAAACGTGGGATCGAGTTCCATCCTATTTCAGGGGCCATGGTGGGTCCTAAATCTAAAAAGCATGCCTGTTAGTTTTCATTATAATTGATGCATCGGGGATATTGAAGTATTGAGATTGACCCTGAAGAAGCGTGTGCAACTTGATGCGGGTTCTCTTTTGCTTAGCGTATGTGTTCCTATGGATCTTGCAGGAATGCAATATCTGCACTCCGTGGGAGTGTTGCATGGGGATCTGAAACCAGGAAATGTACTGCTGAAATCCACAACCACCGATGCTCGCGGGTTTATCTGTAAGGTAACTTGTCTCTTTTATACATGGCTTCCGTGAAGGCAGGCCTAGTTTTCAGGTTATTCATGGCTCTAAATTGTGTCACATGAGTTTCAAGGGACGTGCGTTCTTGGGCGGGGGGAGGGGGAAGACGGGCAGAGGTTGGGAAGGAAGGATGGTAGCTGGGTGTGTGGGTGGGTCGGGTGGGAGCCTTTTTTTTGGGGGGGGGGGGGGGCTAGGTATGGAGGGGGATTGTGTGTCTGTGTGTGTGTGTGTGTGTGTGTGTGTGTGTGTGTGTGTGTGTGTGTGTGTGTGTGTGTCTGTCTGTGCGTGTGCGCGCGCGTGTGTGTGTGTGTGTGTGGTGTGTGTGTGTGTGTGTGTGTGTGTGCGTGTGCGTGTGCGTGTGCGTGTGCGCGCGCGCGTGCCCGTGTGTGTGTGTGTGTGTGTGTGTGTGTGTGTGTGTGTGTGTGTGTGTGTGTGTGCGCCCGCGCGCGTGCGTGCGTGCCGTATGTGTGCGGCCTTGCAGTGCGTGCGCGCTCAGTTGAGTTTGAGCATAGGAGGCTTTGCGCATTGGCTTTGAAGCTGATATCCGTTTCGGGACTCGATGAGCACAGCTGGCAGACTTTGGAGTGAGTCGGATTTTGGACCTGGAGCAGCAAACACACGTTGTCACACAAAACTATGGAACTGCGACTTTCATGCCACCTGAAATTTTGAAATCGGGGCATCTGTCGACTGCTGCTGACATTTACTCTTTCGGAATGGTCATGTACCAGCTCCTCACCCGGCAGGTAACTCCGACATTGCATCATCGTTTGACGAAAGCAGTACTGCAGTTTTAGTTCTGCAATCTCACAGGCGAGCATACGACTGAGAGGATCTCAGATGAAAAGATGATTAATTCAATATTGTTTCCTCCGCCCACATTTGGAGTTTGTTCAGATAGGGGCGAATATAAGATTGGTGGTTGTCTATAGAAGGAAGATGATCAAGAGAAGGATTGGGAACTCCTCACTCCTCAAGGGGAACTCGTAGTGCAGGAAACTCACGACATGTCGCCACATGACCTGATGGGAATCTAGGACGGTGGAGAGGTACAACACAGAAGGCATGTGATTTCGAAGAGCACATGGTACATGTGCACATGATCATGTACTAGCGAAGTCTCATGCCTTGCATGTAATCCTTACGTGAGAACCTCGTGATTTAGGACTTTTCCTCTGGGCTTGCACACAGAGGATAATAGAATCACTCTGCAAACTCAAAGGGATTGAGAATATTCCTCCATTGCTGACCTTTAGCCCGTAACCATCTTTGCAGACTGCATGGCCCTGGAATCAATTTTGATACTAGTGGATCCGCTTGGCCCGAAATCCGGATTGGCAAGCGAAATGCCTTGTCAATTCTCAGAAAGGAGGGCTATGTTAAGTATGCAAATTAGCAGCCTGGTATGTTCATAAACTTGCCGTTCTCGTCCACTCAACCTGCATGGTCATTGCATGAGATGTTACCAGGATCATCAATGTCAGGGGTCATGCCTCACCTGTGGCGCATGCAGATGCCATTTCAAGGAATGGCGATTGGGCAAGTCTTTTGGGCCGTTGCGGTGAACGATCAGCGGCCGGATGTACCGCTGAGTTGCCCACAGGCGTACCGGGAGCTGATGACGTCATGCTGGGCCACGGAGCCAGCAGCACGCCCCGCCTTCGCCGAGGTTTGGCGCACACTCCAAGCCATGTTTAAAATCTTTCGCGATCCCTCTGAGTCCCCTCGAGCTCCTGCATCACCTGCAGTCCCTCATGTGCCTATAAGCAGACCCCACGTGGACGGGGTTGATGGTCAGGTGATTGTTCCTCGGCCCAATTCTGCTGTTCCCGAAGAGGCTAATGCCGATGCTCCGAAGGAGTAACCAACGGACTTTATATTGAACCCGTGTGTTTAAGAGTCTGCACCATGGCTGGCCAGCACAGCTCTGCAGATTTCACGGCAGATGCCGCCGTTAAAGGTGTCTCGGCAGAGGGACAGGGGACACGCTGCCGAAGTATTGGCAGCAGCGAAACAAGTCGCTTGAAAGAGCAATTCAATCCGTTGTATTAAATTCCCCACCTTTAGCAGTCAGGCTGTGCACAGAGTCATGATGAGTGGTATCAGAAAGAGCGGGAAGCAGATGCGACGTCGATGCCATTCTAGTAAGTGAGGCTGCATAATGCATTCCATTGTGCAGCAGAGGGATTCAAGTTTGTTAGGGCGCCAATATTGTGTTGCAGATAATGAAAACTAAAGTGTCCTCGACGACTTATGTCCATCGTTTAGGACAAGAAACTATGTTGTCGCTCAGAGAGTGGAACATGCATGTCCCGACATATCAAGGCTGGTAGAGAAATGACTTTTAAGGTGACGAGGGTTACAGCAGAGCCACTTGGCCAGAGCTTAGAGGCTTGTTGCTGGGTGCAAGCAGAGTTTGTGATGTACCAGGTCCAGGTGTACCAGGTGAGGTACCACGTTTTTTTAGGTCCCCATCGTGCTCATGTTCCACAGACGGCGCCAATGTTCTGTGTGTGTGTGTGTGTGTGTGTGTGTGTGTGTGTGTGTGTGTGTGTGTGTGTGTGTGTGTGTGTGTGTGTGTGTGTGTGTGTTTGTGTGTGTGTGTGTGTGTGTGTGTGCGTGTGTGTGCGTGTGTGTGTGTGTGCTCGCGTGTCTACTGGTCTGACCTTTTGAGTCTTTTCAAGCAGTGCCTGCAGAGGGTTCTTGGAGTGTGGGCAAGGTGGACATAGGGCGTTTGTTCTGGACGGTAAAGGAGGGCCTGCCTCTGTTCTGCAAGTCGTGAGTCGTGAGTCTGTGAGTCGTGGACAATTTTGGAAACCACCATTTGTGCTTGTTCAAGGGCATGCCTTTCAACTTCACTAGCTCACTGGAAGTTTCAAGAAAGGAAAAGCGGTGCTTATGTTGATCGAAATCAGCGAGAATGCCCAGAAGCTGGCTATATAGCTACTCTGGTTGGTGCCAGCCTGTAAGAGCATATCTCTTGTACCCGATGGGGATGGGGGGGGGGGTGTGGGGGGGGGCTCTCACAGACCTAAGTTCGGTGGCAACTAGACGTCCTGCAGGACGTCTAATGGGTGGCATGTTTACATCATATCAGTATGGTATAGAAAATCATATCATATCATTATGAATAGTCACCCCTCCTGTCAGAGGGAAGGGGTTGGGCGGCGCCTGAGGAGGGAGGGAGCTCGAGAGACTGCATTAGCCTTCTGGTACCAGATAACTAACGCACCGGTGCGTATACACGTTTATAAGCATATTACACCCATCCTGATCATCCTCATGAGGAATCGTTTATGGTAGAGGGACTACATAAGGGAATGGATCGTTACATTTGAATATTTCGGTTCAAGTATGGGTTTGAACTTGCCTCTGCATAGCATACATATGTGCACCGGTTTCATGCCACATCGTTTGCGGAAGTGTCCTTGCTTGGGCGCGATTGATATTTTCAGCATTCGCGCGCGCCATCTACAAACGCAGCTCTTTGGGTCGTTAAGCCCTTAACATCAAGTTGCTTGATATGTAGCTTCTTTAGGTTGTACATGTAGCCAGGTGGATATCTTTCTGTCAAACTTTGAGTACGAACCTCGCCACACGATACAACGTGCGACAGTTGCTTTGCCGATATACAGAGGAAACCCAGGCACCGTGTCTCTATCGGTCGCTGGGACCAGCATGCTAGGTACGGTAGCTTCTTTCTTTTGTCATTGCTTTCATCGAGTGTATGGCTTCAACCGTCTTTGCAAACTGTAAAAGTCGTCGTGAGGGTTTAACCCCCCACAGGGCTCGCACATACTATCAATAGCTATTGCTGCAGCATTGTAACTGATAAATGCTCTGGAAGCGTTGAACACGTCTGCAATGTTTTGCAGAATATCCACATTAATGCACCGGTCGATATGGTGTAGCTGCACCTGATGTAGCTCCACCCCATTCCTATAGAATTCTAGATGTCTATAGACGAAGATCTTCACGGCGCTTCTATTTCCAAAGAAGTCTGTACATGTAGTGTACATGTGCCATGGGCGTCATGATCAAACCGTTATGATGGTCATGGCATGCACACGCAGTAAACTGTTGGTTGCATGCAGTGTGCACTTCATCATTGTTTGCACGCTATTCATGGATCCACAGCGTGCGACCACTGCACAGCATGTACATGTGCACGCACACGGGGTAACGTTACCCCGTATATTTAGCACGTGCGGTTGGAGAGAGTGTAGAGCCACGCGGCTAGCTTTAGCGATAATCCACCTCCATGCCTTGGCGGCTGTTCACTCCTTTTTTTAAATGCGGTTCGCTCCCGGAAGGGTAGCTACGGGAGCCTAAAGCGAGACTCAGCAGCTCTTTGAACCCATGAAGCGACTCTGAGGAAAAGACATTCGATGTAGAAGGCTGCGCATAAGCGATATACAAGCTTGTTCGGCGGGTGCTTGCTCGTCGGTTGTAGGTGTGTGTGTGTGTGTGTGTGTGTGTGTGTGTGTGTGTGTGTGTGTGTGTGTGTGTGTGTGTGTGTGTGTGTGCGCGCGCGCGCGTGCGTTCGTGCGTGTGGCTGTGGCTGTGGCTGTGGCTGTGGCTGTGGCTGTGGCTGTGGCTGTGGCTGTGGCTGTGTGAATCCTAGCCCGAAGATGCCAGCATGAGCAACATGAGAGTCTCGAAAACTCTTTAAAGGTTTTCAAGAGATTCGTTTTGACATGGCTTGGTTCTACACATGCTTCGGCCCGCACATATGTGCTGTGTCAATTGAGGCCACATTTTTCGGCATGGATGTGTAAGTTAGATGAAATCACTGCTGGGTTCCCAGATCCTAGAATATATAGTGCATGGGGCTGCTGTGCCAGCTGCGGTGCTTTCAGCTTACGTAAGCTTCAGCTTACGTCATACCTGTCTAGCAGGCTGCAGCTAGCTGTCTGGCTGCTGCTGTTATGACTGACATCCGGGAAGGGTAGCTAGCTGCGTTTTAAATGCAACTCATGGCTGCATCTGGTGCATCTGAGGATAATGTTTGACGGCCTCCCGATGATGATTTAACTTTTACTTATATTTTGTGTAGCTATATAGATCGGTTAGAGCGTTCTGTAGATGATGCTCTTTAGAGCGTTCGCATGCACCGCGCAGACATTGCAACTGCGAATTTGAGGCAGGATGTGTGAAGCAGCACTATTGTACTTCAGTATACAGTACTTTAAGCACTGATCAGTACTTCAGGATGCAAATGACAAGGCTTATCCTGCATGCTGAATCTTGCTATGCTTACACCAGAATGTTGACTGCGATGACATCGTCATACTCCCTTGACACTAAACTTTACAAGGGTACGTATGTATACACGTACGTCAGGAAATATGCCATGGCAATCGCATTTTCCACTTCGGAGCCAAAAGTGATGGCCATGGATATCCTAGGCTATCGAAAGTTGCCAGGTGTTCAGGCTTAGTAAGGGGCCTCTGCACCTGCACGTGTTGCAGTGTTGTGCTCCGTAGCCCTACGAGGCTGCTTCGCATGTTCTGGAAGTTCCGGTTATAATGGTTCTGCAACATTTCTTGCAGGTTGTTGCTGCTGGCCAAGAATTGCGTGCGGCGTATATTGTTCGTATCGCAGGTATATCCACATTGTACAAAAGAGGACTGCGTCCAACATATCGAGAAATTACTGCTTTCCTGTCAGTTCTGAGCGTTGTTCAGATGGTCTATGCATGAGCTATGCGTGCTCCGGGTCGGTTCTGATGGACAAAATTAGCAAACTATATTAAATAAAACGGATGAGGCCGTGTTTAATGATTATCCATGATATTCAGTGGTACATTAATTGGATGCTTCTCCGAACCCATTTGGGCAAGCCCACCGTTGGAGGGTACCCTGATGGAGGCTTTTTGTTTTGACAATGCATGCATGTTTTGACAACGCATCCGTATGGGTCCATGGATCATCTGGATCCGGATATTTGTGTTAACGTTGCCTTTGATTTTGAGAAACATTGCAATCGCGCAATGTCATCCTGCGTACATCATTATAAATGGAAGCTAGTCGGCAGCCTGCAAGATCGTCTGAAGGTACTGCGCACTTATGAGCTATTGAAAGGAATACATTTGATTGATCGATCAAACTGCGATGGTTTGAGAGTGCACACGCGCTGCAATCACGTGCTGCAGCTGGGCACTCGCACTTCCAGTTGGCCAACTCCATGGACTGACTCTCTGCGGATCCCGATCTGGATCGATGTACCGGGTATTCGGAGCGTCCGACCACATTTGTACAGGATGCCATCATGGAATATTCATGTCACAGAAATGCATGGCTGATCAGACTCATGAGGGGTTTGGTCTTGCAGAACTCCCAAGGTTTTGTTGTTGTATCGGTCCTAGTTCCTGCGTATCCCTCTGACTTGTCCGTGTCCGCGTCCCTCTGGGTCCAGCACCGTCACAATAATTTCAGAAGTGTCATGTGACAGCAAGTCCAGGTGTTGATTTCTAAACGGCTGGCAGTGTTGACACTCGTTTGATCTCAAACATGGCCTTCTGAAAGAGGAGGGGAGGTTTTGAGCGGGTGTCTATCGGGCCCGGGCACCGGTTGTGCTGATGAACATTGCAATAATTGTGATGTACGATTACAGTACCAATGGATACAACTCACAATCATGGCCAGTATATGGTAAACTTAACAATAATATCTCTGCTCCGTGAGGAACGTTTAGTGTCCACCCAAATATGACTGGTACAGCACAGAGACCCAGTTGGTCGTACTCCAATACTTATGCCTGTATGATATCAATAGTTATGTTATAACATTGTGAATATCATCAGTGCTACATGTCTTTCTGGCTGTAGTACTGTGTGGCATCCTTTTACAGGGTACCCGTGCCCAACGGTATCCAAATTTTTTTTCGTGTTTAAATGGCTGAATATTATCAGGGTTTTGAATCGGGGTTGTACTGCTGCGGTCAATTACTGTTAAAGGTACGTCTAGACAGGATCGCCACCCAGGGATTACGGCCCTGAGACCTAGCTGTTAGAGGGACTTACTGGACTGCTCTCGGTCCTGCGACCGGTCTTTCGGACGATAACCGGAGGTTGGCTCCGATGGCTTTCAGGCTCGTTCGGCTCCGAGCTGCGGGGCTGGACTCGTGCTGGGTCTGGTGGTTTAAGTGTTATTAGTTTACTAACGGTTTTATCAAAAGGATTTTGTTCTCCAGGATGTGTGTTTTCTTCCTATGGTGTTTTCTTGAAGTCCGTCGGGGTCTTGCGGATCAGTGTTTAGGCGGCTTACGGCTACCTCGCGGCTATTGTTCAGATATTGCTCTGCGGTTGTGAGTACCTAGAATATGAGTATTTTGAGGTTTCTGTGGAGTCGAAAGGTGGTGTGTGTTTGATCTCGTGGCGTGGTTGGTATTCCCGCGGAGGGGGTCTGTATAACGACTAAATTACTTTGATATTTTAATGTTCCCACAGAATTTCTACTATGACAAGTCAATTCTATCAATATTCTTTCACAATAAATACAATTTCACGTGTTACAATGCAAGTTAACGGTTATCACCGGGACGATCAATGGCCTAACTCGGCAAGACAGTGGTGTCACAAAAGCACAATAATACTGCAAGGGCAGTGTCACAATTACGATTCAAATAACAGGTCAAACAAATACCATCCCTATTCGCCGGGGGCCGCGGACAGAGTTCAGTTCTTGGTGCGAGAGTCTTACATGCACGTTGGAAACTTGGAAACAACTGTAAACTTGTGGGCCGGAGGCTGAGCCCCTAATATACACTCCCCTCTCGTAATACGGACAGCCGTATTAACACATCCCATCACCTGATCAGGAGCGGTTAAGGCGTCGCCAACTCACTGATCAACGGACGGCTGAAAGACAAATTTCCTGGTGCCCGACTGCATGGCACCTACCGAGTAGCGAAGTTTCCACGAACATTCAGTTTCAACCGTTGCTTCGAATGAAGTCACCCGAATACACAATTTGGCCCTCAGGACCTAAATCAGGGATAAATACCCCAACCCAGGTACAAAAGGGTAAAGACAAGCGCCATTTTTCCACGACTTTATGAATTGTCAAATAAGAGCCATAATAAAAGCTGTACAAGTCCGATTGAGGGTCGTATACCAGTCACTTTTGTGGTTACGCCAAATATACACATTATCACTTAAATCATTCGGATGGCCACCAATATACACGGTCACACTCCAGTTCACGACATATGTGGCATCCTTTCCCCCCCCCTTAAAGGAGAGAAAGTCTGGAACGACTTTCGAGAGTGTTTGTCGAGAGGACTAAAGAGCATAAAGTACAATGCCTATGACATAAGGTACAAGTAGTACGGGTATTCAATTCTGTCTTGTACTCACGCATGTAGGAATTCTTTCCTCCCCTAAGGGTTGGTCTTACTAATATCTTCGTGATATCATAATGTATTGAACTTAATATAATTTACTGAATAAGGTACAACATGTACTGCATCAAGTGTACTGCCTATGGTCATCAAGGGATGCCCATTTTACACCACCAGAGTTCGAATGCATCAGATTGCTTCCACCTTGAAGGTGTACATGTCTGATAAAAGCAAGTTTCTCGGGACTAGAGCCGGTGTGACATCCTTTCTCCATCTTTGGGCTTCCAAACCCTCCAAACTCAATGGGTCCAGCCAGATTATTGCTCGGATGCGCCGAGGTATTGCATATTCCCTGTTGATATATCCATGATAGTAGAACGACTCCAATTGTGTCGGCTGCATGCGGCACGCTTGGTCCTTGTCCATTGTTCCTTGAACAGCTCCTTGTACTTCGTCCTTGCCGCAAGGTACTTTGTAGGTATCGTTGTCCATTGCTGCGCGTTGGGAAGGTGATTCATAATGCACCGCCTTTGCGGCATCACCGTTGTTCATCGGGGACCCTTGGCCCATGAGTATAGATGCGCGGGGCTGAATTGCTCTTCGCTTACATATGCCATCCAATTCCAAACTCCAACATTCCCTCAAGATACTGCTTTGGCTCAAGTCCTTTGAAGCAAGCTTCTTCTCATTCACGGTCTTTCTTCGTAGGAAGGATGCGACCTTCAGCACTCTACCGGTAGTGGTATAACTTACTTTAAACATTTTCAATGCGTGCAATACTATTCCTTTTCTAATTATTTCCTTTAGTCCTTTTAGTGGTGGCTGGGATGGTACTTCCCAACAGTGGGTATTGATTCCCTCCAGGTCTTTCCTTTAGAATTTTGGGTAACAAGCGTGCTGCCGTCGTAGTACTCCTTAACAATGTCAAGTCGGCCCTCGTACCATGGTACTGTCCTTGGGCCAAATCCTCTGGTGGCCTTTCGTACAAGTGGCCAGTTGCGGGTCCTTCATTCAATAGGGAATTCTTTGGCGGCAAAATAGTAGTTCTGGGCCCGGCGTGCTATTCGCTAGCATCCTTGCGGCTTGTCCCAGGTTGGTGTCGTTTGTCGGCGGCTAGGTAGTCAAGTACTTCTTCATCGTCCACAATGTCACGAGAGGGGACGGCATCTGCAATGTGGTCACATAAAGGGCATAGCCAGGGTCCCCTGGGTACCCGGGACAGTGCAGGCTCCAAACAGTCGATGTGGTATCCGTGGTTGCAGAGATCACACAGTAGCATGGTCTCCTCATCATCTCTTCCAGTGCATACTTGGCACGGTACATCCTCCATAAGCGGCGGGCTGTCGATACGCGTACGCGGTGTAGTCATAGGTTCTTGGCTGGCCAGAGCGACAGAAGGGCCAAATAAGGTCTCCGGAGGTAGCGGCAGGTCTCGAATTGGTGGGGGTTCAACCCTTGTCTCCGAATGTCGGCGTAAAGGTTGTGGTACTATCATCTCTTCATGTTGCGTGGCGTCTTGAGTAGGCGGCAAGTAGGGCTGGTCCAAGTCCATTCTGTCCTCAACGGGCGGCATATTCTCTTTGTCAAGGGTCATGGTGTAGCAGCAGTGCATGTGGTTCTCCTCAATGTTCTCTTCTTCTAGCAGCGGCGGCGGCGGCGGCTCTTCACTGTAGTCTTCTTCAGGGGGCGGCAATAGGCGTAGACGAGAAAGGCAGTCCACATTCCCATGCAAGGTCCCCGAGCGGTGCTGGATGTCAAAGTCATATTCTTGCAGTTCGATGGCGTATCGTGCTAGCTTGCCGGACAAGTTGCGTGTGGTGAGTAACCACTTTAAAGCTTTGTGGTCTGTTACTATAGTAAATTGAACTCCATAGAGGTAGGGGCGGAATAGCTTCACGGCCCACACTATGGCAAGTAGCTCCCCATCCGTTGGAGAGTAGTTGAGCTCTGCTCCTTGTAGAGTTTTGCTGGCGTATGCGATCACATGGTCACCATCCTCAAGCTCCTGGCCCAGAATAGCGGCGGCGGCTCCGGGCTGCCAATCAGTGTATAGGGTGAATTTCTTGCTGAAGTCGGGGTATCGTAGAAGCGGTGCATCCACTAGCATAGCCTTGATGGCTTCGAAGGCGGCTTGGCAGTCAGTAGTCCAATTGAAAACAATCCCCTTTTTCGTAAGCCGCGTCAGTGGGGCAGATATGGCGGCCATGTTGTGCAGAAATCTCCTGTAGTAGTTTGCAAGTCCCAAAAAGGACCTGACTTCGGTAACGTTCGTCGGCGGTGCTGCGTTGAGTACTGCCTCAACCTTGGAAGAGTTGGGCTTTATGCCTTGGGGCGTAATAATGTATCCTAAGTACAACACTTCACTGCAACATAACTCACACTTGGCTGGGTTGGCTCTAAAGCCCACCGCACGGAAGCGTTCAAGCACTAATTTCAGATGTGTGAGGTGGTCCTCAAATGTGCGGCTGTATATCAAACAGTCATCTAGATAAATGACACAACACTTTCCTATTAAGTCTTGCAACAGAGTGTTAACAAATCTCTGTAGCGTAGCCGGGGCGTTACGCAAGCCGAACGGCATTGACACAAACTCGAATAAACCTTCTTTGGTAGTAAAAGCGGTCTTTGCACGGTCCTCTGGGGCTACTGGTATTAACCAAAAGGCTGACTTGCAATCAATCTTACTCAAATATTCCACCCCCTGACCTAAGGAATCTAGGGTCTCATCTATCCTAGGCATGGGGTAGTTGTCACGTCTGGTAACTGCATTTAGTGGACGGTAGTCAATACAAAACCGGACAGAGCCATCCGGCTTGCCTACTAACACAGGTGAACTAGACCAAGGAGAGCTGGAAGGCACTATCACTCCAGCCTCTAGCATTTTGTGAACTTCTTCCTCGATCACCTGATCCTCCGAACGGGACAAGCGATAAGGGCGTGTTTTAATGGGGACCGCATCCCCAGTGTCTATGCGGTGGTGCATTAAGGTGGTTCTTTCTTGTACTATACCTGGGGTAAATACATCCTTATACTCCTGTACTAATCTCTCAATCTCTTCTTCTCTCTTAGGACCCAATTTTCGCATCCCGGTGGTGATTTTTAACATGGGATCGGGGTCCTGTTTCATCTTTTCAGTATTTGTAATCTCTCTCAACCTCTGCATACCAGGATCTTCCTTTCTAAGTGAAGTGGGTATTCGCACGATTATGACAGGCCATCTAGTTGGGCCAATACGAAGCCGGGGACCTGCCGGATCCTCTCCAGGAGCCGTGAACAACTGTACTCCAGGAGGGAATTGCCGGATAATTTCGAGTTGCTCAATAACCGTTGGAAACCAAGGGGCAGAAGGCCACCATGGGAGAACAAGTACGGCACTAGTGGTGAAGGGACTCGCCGTGAAGCATGCAAGGCAATGTTCAACTATGTTACTAATTAAAGAAAAAGGAGGGTTGCAATATACACTCATGTGGGTCCAGTTTTGCATTAAGCAGTCGGTTTCGCTAGACCAATACAAAGGAAGTTGAGAGTTGTAGCCTTGGGTGTCACAACATGCGTCGATGTCAAAGGGACCCCACTGAGCTTCAATCTCTTTAAAAATATTAACTTCTAACATCCAGTCCTCAGTTAAGTTGGAATGTGCAGCAAACATGAGTTCCTCCCCCTCGTCTCTAACAAGGGCATTGAAGATCTCCACTTCGGATTCGGACGAGGTGACCTCCTCGTCCCCCGAATACTCTTCCTCAGATTGATCAGTACTCTCTATTTCTTCGTCACTTGCGGCATTAAGGTCCATGTCCTCCTCTAATTCTCCTGGTAGGTCATCTCCGTCGTTCATATTAACGTCCGGTAGATCGGGTACCTCCGGTACCCCAGGGCCCGCAGGAGGCCCCGCGGGACCGCCAAGGTCTAGCTCGGGGAGGCGAGCAACACAGTATCGATTACTACTCTTGCTAGCAGGCATAACAGTGATGGGAACCCTTCCCATGATTTGTGGTTCTATTCGGAAAGACATCTCTTGCTTGGCAAAGCTTATTTCAGCGTGGGCTTGAGTTAACCAATCAGTTCCTAAGAGTACATCGTACGAAGTGGCCCCACTAACAAATACATCAATAGGAATTACTAAACCTTCCACTCCCACAGGTAACTTGCGAATGATACCCCAAGGAGTGGACATTTTACCATCTGCGCAAGAATATCTAAGGCGAGAAGGCTCAATCTGGTCCATCAAGTTCAATTGTCGCGCGGCTGACTGTGAAATCATGGTGTTTGTGGCACCAGTGTCAATGATTCCATCCTCAAACACCAAGTCATTAATAAGAATAGGGACAGTAGCTACAGTAGTGTTTACAAGGTGCCTTTGTAGGTTCAATTGAGGGGGTTGCAACTGTGGTGTCCCCTCAGGCGAGTCGCTGGCTGAGGGACCTTCTGAGGTGTCACTGGAAAGCACTACCATTTCAGCTTCCACCTCTCTAGGTCGTGGTGGGTTATTCTGTCGGGCCTGAAGGAAATGGCGGCGTGACTCCTGGAGCTCCTGGATGGACCTCTGAAATTCTTCTTCACTGACGTGGTTCAAATAGGATTGCACGGTAAGCTTCATAGGCAGCCCTTTTATTTGTTGAATAGGCTCCGTGGTTGTCGGCGCGATAGCTCCTGGTCTTCTATACGCGGCGGGACGAGCTACATGAGGTAGGGGTGGCAGTCCCCCTAGGTCCACTGGAGGGCGCGCTGCTGGCCCTCTCGCAGGTACTGGCTGAGGTGCGGCTGGAGTTCTTGGTTCATGTGGTTGATGTTGTGCTGGGGTAGGCCGTGGGGCGGCAGGCCTAGGTGGGTTCCTTGGGTCCACTGTAGTTTGCTCCAGATTGTTGGGGCGACGGCGTAGCGGCGCGGGGTCTGCTTCGGGTGGATTTTCTGCAGGCCTCTTAGTTGCATATATAGGGTATACCGGGAATGGGTCTGTAAACCCATCATACATTATTCTGGCCTGGGGCTGATCTTCCATGGTCCGATCCTCTTGAAATTGGGTGAAATTAGCAGCTGGCGGGGGCCTCTGTAGTTCTGCAATTTGAATTCTCAATCTCTCCATCTCCCTTGTGAGGGTGTCAATTTCATTAGCCGGAGGTAGCGCAGGTGCCTCCCTTGGTGGGTTGATTGGGGCAGTTTGTCTAGGCGGTGCTGCTTGCTGCTGGTTGCGTCGCTCCGGAAAGTCTCGCTGACGCTGCCAATTCCTGTTGTCTCTATTATCTCTATTGTTCTCTCTTTGATTTTGCTGCTGCGGCGGGCGTGTTGCGCGCTGATCCACATTGTCATTGGCGCGGCGGTTCCATTGCTCAATCCTCTCGCGCACCGGTACTTCTGTGTTTTCATTAAGGTACATTCCTCCTAATGGGGCATGCCCAAAGGTTTGCTCATAGTTGGCAGCCAAACGTATAATTTCCGCCAAAGCTCCATTGCCTGGGTATGTCATTTGTACCCTCTCCTTAAGGTGGGGAACTAGTCCTTTCACAAATAATTTTGTAACCATCCTGACTGGTAATGGATTCTGCAGGTATCCCATCAGTTTTCTAAATCTGTCAGCATAACTTCGTACATTTTCGTTGGGTTGCTGCATGCAAGAATCTACTTTGGACATAAGTGTGTCTTCATCAAGGCCGAACCGTTCGAGAAAGGCCTCTTTACAATCTTCCCAATCTAATATGTCATCCTGATTTGCTCGAAACCAAGTATAGGCCTCTTCCCTCATTGCATGCTTAACAAATCTCAATACCCGATCTCCTTCTACCCGGTTAACCTCTATGAACAGCTCAAACGATTCCAGCCACTGAAAAGGATCCTCAGTGGGCCTTCCATAGAAGAATTCTAAACGAACAGGGGCTTGCGCGTCCGCCATGTCAGTGCTTGATGTGGTCCTACCTAGATGGGCCTAACACACACTTAGAGATGAGGCTCGTGACATTTCGTTACAGCGGTTGCCTTTACTTACTGTAGAATGTAGTGGCTGGTGCAGTCCTGAGGGCTGTAGGGTACCTGCTCAAACAACAGTGGTATAGTCAGACCCCTCCTAATGGGGTGGACCCACAACTTGAATTGCTCAGGTGCAAACCGAAATTTCCACCCAAACAAGGTGTTCCTTAATTCCTCCTCACTATTTAATTTCAAATATAAGCAGTTTAATGATGGGTGCTTCCACCAATGCTGTAACTCAAGTTTCCACTAACGATGTGCTACTCCTTTGGAACTTTCAAATATTGTTTTGCAACACACACGGGTGTACTCTGATTTTTCTTAAAACAGCACAGCAATCACTACTTATCGGTTATCAAACCGTAGCGTCAAATATTCCTACCGTTATGATTCAGATTCCCGCGATCTTTGAGGCAACCGGAACTTCGATAAGGAAACAAAACGACAAACGCGGTGGTAAATTACTCTTACCAAATATTTACGACAAGCAAGAAAACAGTTTACAAGTGCTCAAAGTATACCAATTGTTACAACTGTCTAGGCAGTACAATGGATGATGCGCTATCAACTGGTCTATTCCTACAATACTGTTTTAAAGCTGATTATCGTTGCTGTAGCTTTGATATCAGTACCTGTGACAAACGGAAAGTAATCAGACCCCTCCTAAGGGGTATACCCAATTCTATGTATTAAAACGATGCACCCCAACTTTGGACTTTCCTAGTTACAAAATGCAGGTAAACCAGGAGTACTATAATACCTCTTCTAATATATTAACAATCACTTTTTCAAAGGCTCAGGTCAATTGCCAATGTGTTTCTTACAGATTTGTATTGCACTCTCGCGATCTTTGGTGCTGCAAGAACTTCGTTAAAGAAACAGTGAGGCAATCGCGATTGGAAATTTACTCCCTTAGTATATATGTAAATCAATCAGACAGAAAGCAAGGGCTCAAGGTATATATTTTGCTTCAATCAACTCTGCAGGACAGGTGGTGTTGTACAATAAAGTGCTCTATGCCTACTGTGTAGTATTACGGCTGATTTTTGTTGCTGTTGGTGTGCTGCTGGTACCTGCAACAAAATGAAAGGAATCAGGCCCCTCCTAAAGGGGTATACCCAATTCTAGGTATTGAGGTCCTGAAGCGCAACCTTGGACCTCCCAAATAACAAATGCAAAGAACACTAAAGTACTTTAATTCTGCTTTTAAAATTATGACAATAAATTCTTCGGACTCTCAGATCATGTACCACTGTATCTCTGTAGATTTGTATCAAACTGTCGCGATCTTTGGTGCTACAGAACCTTCGATAAAGAAACAATCAAGCAATCGCGATTTGCAAAGTATGGTCTAAAATATTTTTAAGATTAACACAAACAGACAGCAAGTGCTGCAATCAATCAAATTGTCTCAACTAACTGTGCAGTACAGACGATGATGTGCTATAAACTGAACTTTCCTAAAGTATGGTTTCGCTTCAAACGGTTAATGCTGATGCTTCTGCTGTCAACTCCTGCGACAAACGGAATGCAATCAAGCCCCTCCTGAAGGGGTATACCCAGTCCTATATGCGGACAAAGCTCAACTGATTCAAGTTACGGTACAACTTTGTACAAGAAACACGGCAAACTCTGCGCAGAAAGACCAGCTTCGAAGAGCCTAGGGTTAACAAACTTAACACGCTAATGACTCCCTGGACGGATCGCCATACAGGGTACCCGTGCCCAACGGTATCCAAATTTTTTTTCGTGTTTAAATGGCTGAATATTATCAGGGTTTTGAATCGGGGTTGTACTGCTGCGGTCAATTACTGTTAAAGGTACGTCTAGACAGGATCGCCACCCAGGGATTACGGCCCTGAGACCTAGCTGTTAGAGGGACTTACTGGACTGCTCTCGGTCCTGCGACCGGTCTTTCGGACGATAACCGGAGGTTGGCTCCGATGGCTTTCAGGCTCGTTCGGCTCCGAGCTGCGGGGCTGGACTCGTGCTGGGTCTGGTGGTTTAAGTGTTATTAGTTTACTAACGGTTTTATCAAAAGGATTTTGTTCTCCAGGATGTGTGTTTTCTTCCTATGGTGTTTTCTTGAAGTCCGTCGGGGTCTTGCGGATCAGTGTTTAGGCGGCTTACGGCTACCTCGCGGCTATTGTTCAGATATTGCTCTGCGGTTGTGAGTACCTAGAATATGAGTATTTTGAGGTTTCTGTGGAGTCGAAAGGTGGTGTGTGTTTGATCTCGTGGCGTGGTTGGTATTCCCGCGGAGGGGGTCTGTATAACGACTAAATTACTTTGATATTTTAATGTTCCCACAGAATTTCTACTATGACAAGTCAATTCTATCAATATTCTTTCACAATAAATACAATTTCACGTGTTACAATGCAAGTTAACGGTTATCACCGGGACGATCAATGGCCTAACTCGGCAAGACAGTGGTGTCACAAAAGCACAATAATACTGCAAGGGCAGTGTCACAATTACGATTCAAATAACAGGTCAAACAAATACCATCCCTATTCGCCGGGGGCCGCGGACAGAGTTCAGTTCTTGGTGCGAGAGTCTTACATG
>KV908496.1:193444-198444 GCA_002005505.1 Botryococcus braunii
CTGCCCTTCCAATTGAACTGAGCTGCGTTACCCCACCCCCCTCGAGGCTCCCATTGCACGTCTTCCCTCCCCCTCCGGAGATCCTCTCTATCGCTCTCTGGGTATATGAAACATGTTCACATGTACATATTTCAAGCGTCCGGTAACATCAATGTCGTACACAATCACACAACAAGGAGTGAATGCATGGGTTTCATATCTATATAGATATTAAACCCATGCAGTCACTTGATATGCACTATATATAGTGCATATCAAGTTGCGTGTACTGTAAACGTTGGTTACCGAGGCTTCAGGATTATGGGAGTCAAAATGCTTAAGACGCAGGCAATTTCATTGAATGTTGCAACATATATGCAACGCATATACACTTAATAAACTGATCCACATTTCACAGCCCATAGGTACCAAGAGGACCACATGTACATGATAAATGTGTTAAGTAGTAGTAGTTTGTGTAAATGGATACATCACCCACCATATGGTGGGTGCTGGTACCACCATGGTGGTCATAGCGGTGGTTAAGTACCCATCCACAAGGAGCTCATTTAACTAACCAAGCTTCTTGTCGAAGGGTGGTTACCCACCAGCATCCACCATTGACACAATCGACAACTGTTTTTTTAACATATTTATAATGTACATGTGGTTTAACTCTTGGAAATGAGTGTGGATCAGTTAATTTGTAAGTCCATGCATGATAGGCTTAAGATAAGCTTTGAAGCAATGTCCATTGTGTAACGTATCATGCCTCTTATACTGTATACAAGTATATTCTACGTAGTGATTCTACGTAGAATCACCCACTAATGCCAGTGACTAAAGCACATCAAGTTGCCAGCCCTGGGTAGTTATGAAGTTGAAATAAGTAGTTGTCATGTGGGCAGAAAGATCTAATCAAATGGAAGTAGATTTTAGACATCGTAAACAGCAAACAGGGCTCACCAAGATCCCACTAAAGCTCTGCTTTATCCCTAGTAAGGCAACCATCATGAGCTGGAACAAGACTAGAGCTGCAATGACTTGTTCAAAGAATATTGGCCACACCTGCAAGTAAACCCAAAATAAATTCATGCCGTAATGAAAATCATTTAAGCTTATTGATGACGTTGCCAACAACGGAGAAATTACAGGCTAAATCGGATGTAATGGTAGTAGTGGTGGTACAATAACCAATCACCAATATGTATTGGTTTGCATGTATACTGCTCTACATGTATTTTACTCAGACATGTGACTATGTCAGACACAACACAAGGGCTTTCCGGCAGCAAAGAACTTTCGCTTCAGTCTTGATCATCACTAATCAAAATAATAATAGCAAAGAAGAATAATCAGGTAGTTCACATGCATTCCAAGCCAACAAGCGTTACAGAGTGAGTTTTTCTGCCCATCATGCTCAGGACAGCACTCATTAATGAGAAGTTTTACGAGAAGGTGCAATGAAGAAAATGTAGGTGATGTTACCTTGCCTCCGCTCTGAAAGGCAGCACGATTAACGTACATAAGATTGTATTTCTCTGTCATCGATACAATAATCATGTACAAAAGCGCCATGGGTGGTAGTAAAGGATTTATCACGCTGAAAACCACTCCCAATAGAATAGTGATACTGTGAGCAGGTACCTGCATGTACTCCACAGCTAGCTTCAATCGTTCTGACCAGATATACGGTGTCTTACAGAATAATATCATTAACAGTAAGCAATATTGAGGAAAGAATACCATGTGAGAATGTCAAATCCAGAATGACTTGGATGTTGAACAATTGTCTGCCGGAGTTGTGACTGTGAGAATGAAAAACAAAAAGAATGTCAGAGTCATTCGTGCAAACAATTTGCTTAAGAATAAAGAGTAACCATCCCATCTCTTTTCTATCACAAGTCCCATGGACATACAACAGTGCTTCCCACCATCATCATCCATTCGCCCTCGAGGAGCTCCTCAACCGGTTCGCCTTCCTCAACCGGTACCGTGAGCCGGGGGGGGGGGGGGGGCGGACGAGTTTGCGTTTGAACAAACTTGGCCTTTCCCGCCTACCATTGCCCCTCTTCGCTAGCCTTCAAGCTAGTGGAACTTGAGCCTACTAGAATGCTTTTTATCTGCTACAAACATTGACCAAGAACGCCTGCTTCTTGGTAGAAGAAAAGTGGAAGGTTCTCAGGACCTACCGCGGTACCGTAGGTCATGTACTGGTTCTGCCATAACCGTCCTTTTGACCTTTCGGTGGCAGACAAATTCGATAATAGAGTAAACATAAGAAGAGGTACAACCCGCAGAAACGCCAGAGGTACGCTCGAGAGCGCCTGTGGACACGGAAGCCACTCATAGGAAGCCACTCGGTGAGAATCTGAGGTTGCGGTCTTAAGACGATGTAAACGTTCACATATTTAACTGGAAAGAGTACCTTGAAGATGCTAGTGCATGCGAAGGCGCACACTGGGAATAAATCCCGCGGTTTTATTTGTATGGATGTACACTCTGCAGATACCGCTGTAGTCTGTTTTCCTCTCTCGTGTTGCTTTGCATTAAAAACAAGTGTCTAGTCTCATGCACGACACTATATCTAGCAAGTCATCACCACAGTCATGGTACGTATCGGTAGGCATCTACTTGCTGTGAGAGGTGGTTATAGCTTCCAAGATCATAACAAACAAAGTTTGACAGTATTGTAATTAGTTGACTTAAATACTACGCATGCGCATCAAGCAGTTAAACGCATGCCCTTGCGAGGGATGTCAAAAGCGAAGCCTGAATCAGGGGAAACAAGTGAATGATTTCAGGGGAACGAAGTGAAACGCCGGACACGTACATTTAACTGGATGTACGTCAGAAAGAAAATGGATGTGAGAGGTGCTGCTGTCCCCAGGATGTTAATGGCTGAGGTCGGGTGCTGGATCCACTGGTTGAACTGTGAAAAGAAGGATCCAGCGATGAACGATCCAAAGAATACAGTTACCACCTGCAACCACATGATCATATGATTAGCATCTGCATGGCTGGCATGCATGGAGCAACCTTGATATACAACTGCAAATTGTCCGGAAAGAGCATGAATGCATTCTAGAATGCATAATTAGATCTCTAGAGATTTGTTAACGTTGTTGCCACGCATGTGCTTGACCCAGATGTGCTTCAACCATTAACCCAACACATGGCAGAGGTACCCCAGCACTAAAATGGAAGAGGTACACCAAAGAAGCCGACCATGATTTCGAAGCATCAGGAAAAGCAACTCACATCGACTCAGTCTATATGGGCAGAGTGGGAACATTGAGATACAAAATACCGTTAGCGTCCAACGGTGGGTACCACCTATGGATATAACCGGGCCAGGTATCATGTAAAAGGTTACATGTATGCACAGATGTGAATAGTGAATCACTTGAGAAACCAAAGTTCCGCGAGAGGACTTGACGAAGAACCGGATACGTGTGGAAGTGATCCATCCAAGAAGTTTAATAGCTATATACAGGCAGGTGTTCCCAGAGTTCAGGGGCCCCAGGGTTACTTAAGGTAAGACTCTAATAAGCTTAATTTAGGGTCGGCTTCAAATCTACGACTCTGAAACAATGCATAACATTGACCCCATGATACTAAAGTCCTAGGCCGTATACCTGGAAAATGAAGTACTTGCGGACCACGCCGAAATCAACTCCACTGAGAGCCACTGTTCCCTCCATTTTGTTCATTAATCGCAACACGGGCGGCACCAAGGCCAGAAAAACGTTCAGAATAAGTCCTGCAATCTCGCATCCCCCGTTTGATTGGCTTCGCTTCGTTTGTTTTGGCCATTGCATGTTGAACAAGCAGTCATCAACTTATGTCAAAGGGTAAACCATGCGTGTTAATCCGTCCATGTTGTATCACCATGAAACTTCATGGGCACACACGTTTAAAAGACCCCGGCCCCACCTGGGGAAAAATCTTGCATTTCTTGGGGGCACACACAAATTTGAAGTTTAAATTCTCAAAGGTCCGAAGAAGTTACTTCGATCATGCAATGCCACCATTCTTTCAAGCTTGCATGAACATCGCTAATTATCTTATAAAACTACTGATGTTGACTCAGCTGGGCCTAGGCCCTAAGCTTATCCTTGCTAGAAGATGCAAAATATGCATATGCATGCATGCGATGCAACATTATATTTGTGAACAATTTTGTTTTGTTCAAACAATGAGAGGGATACTAACACAAACTCGTGTGCAAGGTCATCCAATGCATGGCAGCACGTCTGTGCAGACACAGCTCATTTTCACTAGACAGCTCATGAACTGCCAAGTGAAAATTACGAAATACAGCTTCATCTGATCAGCTTTAGCTGTAGTTCGTAAATACTGAACTTGGGTAACAACCCAACTTACAAATACCTATATAGGTACTGCACAAAGCTAAATCAGTTTCACTGCAAGTCTGATAACCTCGATCATTTCGGGATCATGATACACGCTCTGAAAGTAAATTCAAATGACTCCAAAGGGGACGCAAGTTTCTCGTTCAGACGATGCGTGATACTCACCGGGAAGAATTGCCGTAATGATAGACCGCAGGAACGGGTAATTGACAAGGGTGCTGAAAAAAGGTACTTTCTCTAAGCGCTCCACTTCCAACAACGACTGGACAGCACCCACTGGTACCATAAAGAACAAGGTCATGAAGACAAATGCCGTCCAGACCAGGGCAAAGCGTATCTTCCTCTCCCAAGTTCTCCACCTGCGCCACGACAGGAAGCAATCTCCAACCAGAATCCTGTCGGTGGAGGACACCACACTTCCTCATTGAATCGCTTATCCGTTTTAAAAGGATTAGGGCTCCATGGAACGAGCACCAGCAACGACCGAATGACTGCAAATAACAACATTTTCCTCTCAGTTGTTACATGTCAAGGTAGCCATCGAGTGCTAGGCAGGATAGCCCATACGAAGAGGGGAATGAAGGGCTGACAGAATCCAACAAGGAAAAATTCCTCTCTGGAGCACGGGGCTCAATTTTGCCATAT
>KV908496.1:205944-208444 GCA_002005505.1 Botryococcus braunii
TGCCTTCTCATCTCCCCCGTCCTGCCTTAACCCCCGGGCAGCCGCCCCACTCCGTTCTCCCCCCGCCCCCTCGCTACATTTTTGCGCCTTCCCAACTTCCGGACGTTTTCTTGGTACCTCCTCAAATCAGCCAATCATAGGAAGTACATTTACCTGGGACATCCCTCACGAGCACAGTATGCGTTTGAGCCCCTTTCCGCGAGCTCGTCAGGAAGCGAATCCGCAAGTTGACAGCCTCTCTACTGTACATCCACAGCAGCTACCCACAACAGACCATCGCATTAGGTATCAACTAAATCAGACCACAAGGTTAATGTAAATGGAAAGATCACCATTCCTTTTTAACCAACGACGTTCATATCAAGGTCCTCCAAGACAATTGACATCTGCCAATGCCAACATATCCGTTTTGGATTGAAGGATCAGGTATGCTTTCTGCATGCAGAAGCTTGACTAGGCCTCCAGACATGAAAGTTAGAGGTACCTAAATCACGTGTGGCTTGTCTTTAAGAAAAACTTTCCGAAAAAGACTCTTTACCGTCAGATTCTCTCAGAGCATGCAATTCCAGACTGGTTCAGAGTGTGGATGGTGAGATGTTAAATGTAAATCGACCCGGACTATAACGAGAAGGTCGGCTGAGAAAACTCTCGCGTTGGGTTCACGAAGGATGCGTCCTCCCGATGGGTGGGGGCCTTTAAACTCGCAGGTGTGTGGGGTATTTATCCTCAAAATGGGAAGATATATCTACCACACGTATACTTACGTCGACCACATGCCCAGGAATAAGGAGCTGTATGTCCATCCATGGGTCCGTCAGATCTTTTTGCTGACTTTAGAGGGGCTTACCCGGAAGGCGTAGAGGGACACGATCCAGGTCGCTAGGCAGTGAACCCACAGGGTCTTGCTCCTCGGAGCCACATTACTCATTGTAGCCTGCACATATGCAAAAGACAGTAAGAAAAGTACCGTAGCCTGTGACCCAGCCCCAGCCCCAGCATAGCTGTCCAAGCATACGTGAGGGAGACCCCAGCCGATGCCTATAGCAGCAGGGACCCACAGAGCCCTAGACCACGTGCACAAGCCCCAGCCCTTCAACAGCGGCGGGGTCTCCCCACGCACGTTTATTTACGTGATTTGATGTGTCCGAAGGGCACAAGTTCTGCGTTCCCTTCATTGGACTAAGGTCCTGACAATGCACGGGTGGCAACATTATCTTTTCTTTGTATGTACATTCATTGGCATTGAAGATCAAGTGACACAACATTACCGGCCGGCTGGTAACCCCGGTGTCCCATCATTTATCAGTCCCCTTTCCACCCAGCCCTTCATTTGCCAAACAGAAAGTGTCATGTTGCGCAGGGGGTAGTGAGGAATCTTCTTCTCACAAGTAATTCACAAGTCCCCGCTGATAATTCTTGATTGCCAACAAACGCAAATTAGACATTGTTAACAGTATCGAATTTGGAAATATAGTGGAAAAATTGTCCGCGTCAAAACCTAATGTTCCCGGCCACCATGGTGCCCAGATTCTCTCTACAATTAGCAGGAGATTTCAAGTAGAAAGCGTGACTACATTTAGACGGCACACCAACACACAGAGACGCTGAACTTCGCAGACTATAACAGACAACCAAACTTCGTAATATAAAACATGCAAGGCCTAGCGCTAACAACAAGCCATAGCACGCTCCAGCTGAAACTCCCTTTCATGCCCCCGCCCCCCCCCCCCTTTCCGGGAACACAGCTATTTGTACGACCATCCTAGGACCTTCAACCCCAATGCAATTACGTAATCGTATACGTTCTGTATGATAAATTACAATACATATTGTCTCACCAGATTTACGAGTGCAAATGATGCAGTGCTTGCGGGAGGAGCGTGTGTATGCTTTAAGCTCCTACGTGGGAATTGGTACTCAAAGTTTTAAATAAAAGTAGAGCTGCACACACTAACCTGTAAGGGGACTTATAAGACAAGGTAATTACCTTGTCTAAATTGGAAAAGACGTAGTTCTGCGTCTGGTAGTCGGCTTGATACCGCCATCCATACCTGGCATAGAGAGGGCCCAACACAAGCCCAGGATCTGGCAAAATAGGCACGTTATTCGCATACTGCCACCACTCAATGCCTGGAGGAGCTGGCGGCACAGGCACGTAGAAATCCGGTGCCTGAGTGACACACGACACCCCGGTTCTAACCTTTAGCCACGAAGTTGTGGACGGGTACATGAGCACAGGCACACAGGGATGCGCATGCGCGCACACACACGCGCGCACAAACACAACACGCACGCACGCGCACACACACACACACACACACACACACACACACACACACACACACACGCGCGCGCGCGCGCACGCACGCACGCACGCACGCACGCACGCACGCACGCACGCACGCACGCACGCACGCACGCACGCACACACACACACACACACACACACGCACACGCCCACGCGCGCGCGTGCGTGCGTGCGTGCGCGTGGACATCCCCC
>KV908496.1:213444-233444 GCA_002005505.1 Botryococcus braunii
CTCAAACAAATTCGCCTGAAGTCACTATAGCATATATGTCTCTATGGTTCAACTCGCTCTTCTCACCAATTGCCAAAAAGAAAAAAGGGGCTGTGACTAATGTTCCCAATTCTCCAGAATATTCAACAGTTTTCCTCTGTGTGCAGGTTTCCGCTGGGGATAGTTGTCCATCTCATCAGAGTCCGTTTGGGCTGCAAGATTGTGGTTTCTTCACATATATTTGTTGCTTGAAAATTACCAATATAGCCGGAGTTCAGCCCTTATCCCCCAACATGCATGCTACTACGTGATCACACCACCGAGCGGTGACATGGCGGCCCATTGCAGCAGCAGTACGGGAAGTACTTCGACGAAAAAGGTCAATATCCCAGCACATCAATCGTACGCGTGTGCAATATGGCTTGATATAGAAGCTTTTGCGGACCCTTCAACATAGACGCCCTGGCATCCGTGTCCAGGCCCCAACGGTTTCAGGAGAAAATGCCTGGGAGCTTCCTGTTGAGTTCTGAACATTATTATTGAATGCCTTGTGCTTTAAGTGATCTTCATGTGTGCACTATTAGGATATGGGTCCATTGAGAACATAAGGTACCTTGAGACACGGCAGATTCTGGACGTTTTTCGAACATAAGGTACAATCCTATCTAGATCACACGTTTGTCGGATGAACTCTTAAGGCTGCCCCACCGGAGTGAATACCAACTGGTTGTGAAAGATGCTGGGCATCACCAGATGCTAGTCTTGTCCAACAGTTGTGTGTGGCACTCAGCAGACAGTCGTACGGACTGTAGCTGGAGTAACTTCGTCTATTGACGACCTGTCTGCTTTGTACAGGTACGGTGCGGCAGTGTGTGTTGTATCATTGTTGCTATTGTGAGAGTGAACAAGCTTAGTGTACCCTGTAGTCACTCAAACAGATAAGGGACAGTGACTTCAGGGAGTACAGGCATGTACTTGAACGTAGCCGTCTAGAGCCTTATCTGGTGATTGCTTGATCGGTGCTTGTGTACAAGATAATGATGTAACGGAACTGGTTGTGAAAGATGCTGGGCATCACCAGATGCTAGTCTTGTCCAACATTTGTGTGTGGCACTAAGCAGACAGTCGTACGGACTGTAGCTGGAGTAACTTCGTCTATTGACGACCTGTCTGCTTTGTACAGGGAAAGCCGATTGCCCATAACCTTTCACAGGTTATGGGCCCACGCCCTTCCAGCTGAGCCAAGTAGAAGCACTGAGTGAGTCGGGCCGGACTCCGGCGCAAACTTCTGAGGGGAACATATCTGCTACTACTGTGCAAGACTGGCTGGTAAATTTCCACGACATGGAGGGAATTGTAGGGTATGGCTGCATTCCAGAAGTTTATGAGTAAGTGTTGTGTTTGGTATCAGTACAGAACGGAATCCGAAGATTAAAGTTGGAATTAGTGAGCTAGACGGCTCCCTGCCGTCCCAAGGCCTTCGGCCTTGGCGTCCTTTGGGATCCTTTAGGACAGGCGTCCAGTAGGATCCTACTTACGGGATCCTTTGGACTAGTCCGATAACCCCTCCTGAGTTTCAGGACATGCACGCCAGCTGTCCGCCAGCTGGAGAGATGCTTCAAGACTAGGCCATGGCCACGTCAGCCTTGGATTCGCTGATCGATCGCACCCTCGAGATCGTGGTTCCCAAATCGGGTACCCACAATCTCGCTGGTACCCACAGCACAACATCCCTCCCCACTTAAGCAGTTGCCCTCCTGGCAACTCCAGTGGCACCTTCTGGCGGTGGGAGACCACCAGAGACCAACCCAACGGTCGCACCGTTGTCAGCGTATCCCGTACGCTCGATCTCGCCATGAGACCTAGCCTTCCCAAAGGCTAACGCATTGCTTGCTACCTGCCATTGACAGCCACAAGCCCCCCAATGCACAAGAACCCAGATTAATGCCCAAGAAACTGGAGACTCTGCTCCAGCCACAGTGGCCAAGCCGAATGATGGTGGGTCAGGCGCTAGGAGCGAGGCGGCCAGCATGACCCTGATTTCAGGCGGTACTATACCTCCGTTAATGCCCCCAGCACACATTCGCAAGACCGGTCCAGCCCACGAGCGAGACAACGCAAAGGCTTTTCTAGGGCGTCGCAGGGCGTCCCCCGCGTTGGGACGCCAGGCTACAAGAGCACCCCGCAATTGCCGGACAAGTGGGTATGGGTATACAAACTACACACTTGCAATCTGACACCCGCATTTCGTTCATTCTCACAGTGTTCATCGTTTGACAGGCATGACACACTGTCTACCGTTGAGGTTTGGATTTTGCACGCACAGGTTTTCTACCCCTGCTCTGCGTATGGGCTCTTGGCTGACCCCAATATTCATTCACCAAATCCTCGCAATGCTCGAGAAGGGCTTCAGCTGGCTCCCAGCTATTGTGCTCTTGTGAGTATCCTTTCCAATGGACAAGGAACTCCAGTTGAGCACCCCGAAGTCGATCCCCTAAAATCTTTTCCACCTCATACTGAGGTTCGCCATTGACAATCTCAGGCATGGGGGGAGGTTTTACACGCCCCCCCTGCACATAAGTATTGAGCAACGACACATGGAAGACATTATGCCAATTCAGGGTTTCAGGGAGAGACAGCCGATACGCGACCTCGTTCACCTTCTCCGTCACCACAAAAGGCCCCATCCACCGTGGCAAGAGTTTCTTCCCAATCACACTCTTTGGCCGAGCATACCTCGTTGAGAGCAACACATGCTCCCCAACTTCAAACGAGATTGGAGACCTGCGCGCATCGACGTAGGCCTTCTGCCGGCTCACCGCTGCGTCCAGGCACTCCTTGGCCCGCTTCCACAGCTCTTGCATTCTGCGCTCAACCCCTTGTGCTTGAGGAACCTTGCTCACAAAGTCTGGGTGCCCAGGCACCCGCGGGTGCTTGCCATACACCAAGAAGAATGGCGTACACTTCATGGAGTCATGCCAGGCATTATTAATTGCAAATTCGCACATGGGCAAGTGTAAGTTCCAATCTTTCCCATCTGGTGCAACATAGTGCCTCAACACATCCTCCACCACCCGGTTCGCCCGCTCAGTCTGGCCGTCGGTTTGCGGATGATACGCCGACGAGAAGGACTGAGTGACTTTGAGCAATTTACACAAGTCCACAAAGAATTTACCCGTGAACCGGGGGTCTCTGTCAGACACAATGGTCTTAGGCATGCCAAAATCCTTAAACACATTGTTGAGAAACAACCTTGCAGCACCCGCTGCCGTAACCGTGACTGTTGTTGGCATGAGCCTCACCATTTTAGAGAACCGATCCACCACCACAAGTACAGCATCATGCCCATCCCTCGTTTTTGGCAAGCCCATCACAAAATCCATTGAGATATGTTCCCAAGGGCGTTCTGCAACGGGCAAGGGTGTAAGAAGACCGTGAGGCTTACCAGACAAGGGCTTATTTCTCTGGCAGGAGTCACAAGATGCCACATAATTGCAAACATCAGCGTACAAACTATGCCAGAAGAATCCCCTTTGCACCAACCTCGTAGTCTTGCGCTGTCCGAAATGGCCTGCATAGGTGCTATCATGGCAAATTGCCGTCACCTCTTGTCGCAGCCCCGGCGCATCCGGCACAAATACGCGCTGATCACCATCCCTGTTGTCACACCAAAACATGCCGTCCTTCTCCACCAGCCCTTTCAGTCCCTCTAGCTCGTCCCCGGTGAGTCCCTCGCTTGCACTTCTAATCTTGGCGAGTATATCCGGTGTTTCCTCAGACCACAACCGCAAAGAGCCCTCATCCTCACGCTCTGACCTAGCAGTAACCCTAGTTCTAGCAGTAACCCTAGACCCATCAGTAACTGATGGACCCCCTCCTGCCGCCTTGGGAGAGCGGCCGGCAGCCGACCGTAGAGCACTGCGTATACTATTAAGACTAACAGAGGGTCGGCGCGAGAGAGGATCTGCACAATTCGTGCGACCAGGACGATACTCCCAAACAAAATCAAAGCGTTGCAGGAACTCTGACCAGCGAGCTTGACGAGGAGACAAGGCAACCTTGGTAGGCATGAAAACATTTGGTTTATGATCCGTAACAACGGTGAATTTCACACCCTCCACATAACAACGCCAAATTTGCAGGGCATGAATGACCGCTAACAACTCTTGCTCACCGACAGGGTAGTTACGTTCTGCAGGAGACAACACGCGTGATTCAAAAGCCACAGGCTGATCCTCCTGCAGAAGAATGGCCCCCAAAGCGGTCCCCGATGCGTCAGCCACAACCACAAAAGGTTTTGAAAAGTCAGGTATACGGAGAACAGGTGCAGTTATTAAGGCCTGCTTCAAATTGTTGAAGGCTTCCTCCTGCACTTGCGTCCATGCCCATGGCGCCTGATCTTTCAACAAATCCATGAGGGGCGTGCAATGCTTGAGTACCCCAGGATGAATTTTCTGAAGTAGTTAGTCAGGCCCAGAAAACAACGAATGTCATGGACCGTGCGAGGGGTAGGCCATGCCCGTACTGCCTCAACCTTTTGAGGATCAGCGCGGACGCCTGCTCCACTAACCAGGTGTCCAAGAAATGCCACTTCTGACTGAAAGAAAGAGCATTTCTTCAGTTTGCAGTACAATTTGTGCTCTCTAAGCAATTGTAGTACCGCACGAAGATGCTCGTCATGTTCAGCTGCATTCTTGCTATACACCAAAATATCATCCATATACACAAGTACACACTTCCCTAACAATGGCTGAAGCACATCATTCATCACCTTCTGAAAGGTAGCAGGGGCGTTGGTGAGGCCAAATGGTAACACCTTAAATTGATACAACCCCTGCGGCGTGCGAAAAGCCGTTTTCGGAATGTCCTCCTCCGTGATTCGTACCTGATGGTACCCTGACATGAGATCCAAAGAGGAGAACACCTGTGCTCCATTCAAGTGGTCTAAAAGGTCATCAATCCTTGGCAGTGGGTATTGATTGCGCTTCGTGAGTTTATTTATCCCTCTATAATCAATGACCATCCTTAGTGTGCCTTCTTTCTTTCTGACAAAGAGGATGGGGGACGCAAATGGAGATGTACTGGGTTCTATAAATCCTTTACTCAACAACTCCTCAAGCGTTTTGACAACCTCAGCCCGCTCTGCTGGACTCAGGCGGTACATGGGACGGGAAGGAGGCACACTGTCATTAACTATAGGGATCGCATGGGAGATATTACGAGGAGGGGGCAAGCCAGAAGGCAATTCATCAGGAAAGACATCAGAGAAATCATTTACAATTCGTTCTTTCCTATGATTTTCAGCCATGCTGCATCCCTCATCCCCAGTATTTTCCATCGCTTCCGCCATCGCGGAAATATGTTCAGGCAAAACAAGGAAACCCACACCCCCTCCCTTCACCCAACGGATTCCTACTGCAGCACTTACAACTGGCACATTAGGATCTGTACACTCTGTCATTGCAACCTTAAATGCCTGCCCATTCAGCTTGAAATGCGCCGTCTTGGTCTCCCATAACAATGCCGCTTTTGAGCGAGCAAGAAATGGTTCACCCAAAATAACCTCGTGCGCATCCAATGTACAAACAAGACATGGCACTGAAACATCATGGCCACGGATGCGCAAGGGCACTTCACACAACATGTTGGATTCCTCGGTACTGCCATCTGGCAGAACAATATTACGCGGCGAGACAGCAAGCAATTTAAAGCCTAGCCGTTTTGCCACTCGCCGAGAAATGAAACAACTGCTTGCTCCACTGTCAAGAAGACATCTCACGCGGCTGTTGCGTCCTTGGATCCCTGCACCCATCACGAAGGTCAACTTCGTGATTCTTGGTGCCAATCCCTCGGGCGCCCGCGAGGCAGAGCAGGTGTACAACATGTCATGTGAATTAACGTCAAGCTGGGCATCATCAAAGGAACGCTTAACACCAGTTTTTGCTGCAGAGGGCACCGGGGAAGGGGGGTGTACCTTCTTGGAAGGGCAGAACTTCGCAATATGGCCAACGACGCCGCATTCATAGCACTTGGGTGGACCCTTCTCTTGCTTAGTCCGGGGGTCCTTTGGTTTGCCTGCATGGGGGGGCTTGGTAATCCCCGCATCCTTAACCCCCAGGTCCGGCTTGGCCTTTTTCGCCTTGGGCGAGGCCGGCACCCGGTCTGGCAAAGCACAAAGAGCGTCAATGTAACTTTGCACCGGCGCATTACTGCCTGCAAACTTAAGACGCAGTTGTGTCGCCATCGAATATGGCAAACCCTTCAGGAACCTATGCACATCCTCAGTCCCCGAGTGCCCCGCCCCCATCCGTGCACGGAGTTGTTGGAATTTGCTCACATATATGGTAATGCTACCAGCGGTTTCCAAGGTTAAGGCATCAAACAACGGCAACAACACTTCAGGCGACTCAAGCCGACCGAAATGTGCCGTCATAAAGGACTCAACCTGATCCCAGCGCAGCAAAGTGCCAACACCCATGGCCGACACAAACGCATTCCATAACATGAGAGCAGATCCTGTGAAGCTTGCTGTTGCACGTCGAACACAAGAATCTTCCACGTGCAAGTTTGCCGTAAGTGGAAACTTCGAACGTGCAGCAATGACCCACTCCTTGGGTGAGAGCTCACTCTCATATCCTGAAAACTCCGGCACCTTAGATATGGCGGGCATACTCACTCGAGGAGAGGAATCACCTGCCAGGTTTGCCATAGTTGTGGTACAAGCCCTCATGAAGTCGGCTTGTGCCTGCCAAGCGGGTTCCATGTAAGCCCGCATGGCGGCTATCACATCCGCATTTTGGCGACTAGCTCTCTCCGCCTCAGTCTCTGCTACTTCACGTTCCACAGGTGCTTCACGATCAATAGCTATAGGTGCTTCACGATCAATAGGTGGGTTGAACTCCCCACGTGGTGCACCCTCATTAGGAACAATATCGGACATAGCTTATGCGGAAGAGTATTAAGCTTTTAACACACGAGAGAGGACGACTTTAACGTCGCCGATACCAAATGTTGTGTTTGGTATCAGTACAGAACGGAATCCGAAGATTAAAGTTGGAATTAGTGAGCTAGACGGCTCCCTGCCGTCCCAAGGCCTTCGGCCTTGGCGTCCTTTGGGATCCTTTAGGACAGGCGTCCAGTAGGATCCTACTTACGGGATCCTTTGGACTAGTCCGATAACCCCTCCTGAGTTTCAGGACATGCACGCCAGCTGTCCGCCAGCTGGAGAGATGCTTCAAGACTAGGCCATGGCCACGTCAGCCTTGGATTCGCTGATCGATCGCACCCTCGAGATCGTGGTTCCCAAATCGGGTACCCACAATCTCGCTGGTACCCACAGCACAACAGTAAGTTTGGCTGGTGAAGTGACAATAGTATGACAAAAAGGGGCAAAGAAAAGGAAAGTAGCAGTGAAACAGCAATGTCTCAACCTGGAGAAGTCAGTGGGGCCACTCCAGGGCAGTCTATGACCGGGACACAATCAGCCACTGCAGAACCAAAGGTGGAGATTGACAAGGCAGCCTACATCCCCAATACCTCTAATCCAAAGATGACTGTCATGCTTGATGATGGAGGGCGCAATTTTGAATTTTGGTATGAAGCTTTGGAGGCGTGCGCAAACACCAAGGGGGTCAGAGCGGCTTTGGAGAGGCCAATGCCAGGGTCGGTGGAGAACTCAGCCATCAAGTAGTGGCTGATCCAGTCAGTTCCAGTCATCTGGCATTCTCAGATCTCATGCCACAAAGCAGCGTTCGACTTCATCACGTGGGTGAAGAACAGTCACACTGGAGGGAGCAACCAAGACATCAACCTTGAGTGGTACAAGGAAATGGAGCAGGGCATCAAGACAGGGGAGACACTCAAGGTCTACCTCTACAGAATGATGGATCTGGCTACAAGTCTCAGAAACAACGCGTTCATCCTCTTGGACCACAATGTTGGGGAGCTGATGGTGAAGGGCCTCCCTCCTGTGCTGAGGCTCGAGTCCCTGGAGGTTATGGCAACCGACAAGCCGCCATTGGAGCTGATTCAAAGAATCCTGCGCGCCGCAGCCAGCCGTGGGTACAAGGACCCACCTGCAGAGGGAACACCTCAGGCCATGGCAGCTGCAGCAGTGGCTGGTCCCTCTGGGGGGGTAGCTGGAGCGTCATCAAGCGCTGGAGCTGCACCAGGAGTGGGAGCAGTACCGGGAGTTGGAGCAGCACTACCAGCAAACGAACAGCCTCCCGCTGGCCCCTCTGCAACTACTTTTGGTGGCAGGGGGCGTGGACCTGGCAGGCCAAGAAGGCCCAGAGAGGAGCTTACATGCCACTTCTGCAAGGCAAAGGACCACTTCATGACTGACTGCGGACCGCTCAGGCAGCTGCAGGCTCTGCATCAAAACATGCAAGCGGCAAGCGTTGGGCCTGCAGCTTACTGGGGCCAGGGAGGCCCACAGTCGTCTCCTCAAGCCTGGTGGGACCATGGATCTGGCCGGGGTGGCCCGCCTTCATCCGCTTCCAGCCCTGGACCACCTTCAGCATATAACTATCCAACAAGTCAACACACGTTTCCGGGGTGGCATTTACCACCTCCACCCCCTCCTTCTGGTGAGGCGATGTTTATCTCTCTCAATGTGCTTGCCCCAACTTCGCATGGAGCTAGCAGCACATCTTGGTTAATAGATAGTGGTGCCTCTGTGCATATAGTCAATGATCTCTCATTGCTCCATAATCCAGTTATGCATGGACAACCTCTTCCTCTACACTTGGCAACCTCAGACGCCAAGGGAGGAATCATTGCATCTGGGTCTGTATGCCTTGTGGATGCAAGGCACGAAGTATTCTGGCTGCACAATGTGCAGTGTGTTCCTTCTGCGCATACCAACCTCATTTCAGTCACTGGTGCAATTCAGGATGGAGCATCTTTCCTGACTGACACTGCAGGTGGTTACACAGCCATGAAGGGACCTGAAGGGTGGTGTGGAGATATCACCCGCGCACGAGGTCTGTTTTTTTTGGAGTTTGTTAGTCCTGTCAGAGGGCAGCAAGTTGGCTGCAGACATATTGATCACATGGCTGAGGCGTCTCATCTTAGGAAAGGACACGTGTGTAGCGAGAGATCTCTGTGGCATGCTAGGTTAGGTCATCCTGGTGCCAGCAGCATGCAGAGGTTCTCCAAGGAAGATCTGGTTACAGGAATCAATATCTCCCTTGCTCCCTGCTCTGAGTGCCCCAAGCACTGTGAATCGTGTATACAAGGGAAACACTCCAGACCTCCTTTCCCTGTATCTTCCAGGCCTGCACATAACCCACTTGATAGAGTCCATGTGGATACTGTGGGTCCCATATCACCTCCTGCCATCACAGGTGAACGATATTGGGTCACTGTAGTGGATGAAAGTTCACACCAAGTTGCCTCCCTGCCTGTGAAGTCAAAGGATTGCATCCCAAAGGCTGTGATAGACCTGCTCCGTTTTTGGCAGACCCAACGAGGCACGGTTGTGAAGTGTGTGAGGACTGACAGGGGTTCAGAGTTCCTGAACCAGCAATTCAAAGAGTTTTGTGCTCAGCAGGGCACTAAGATGGAGTCCTCAGCGCCCTACACGCCTCAGCAGAATGGGGTGGCGGAGAGGATGAATAGGACCCTGAAGGAGCGAACAAGGACTTGGTCCATGCTGCAGCAGACCCTTCCCTTTGGAAGGAGGCGCTTGAGACAGCTACCCTCCTCTACAATGTGGGTCCTACTTCAGGCAGGTCCCTGACCCCCATGGAATTATTCTTTGGTGTCAAACCTGATGTGTCTGTGCTGCGCACGTTTGGCTGTGTAGCCCATGTGCACATTCCCAGTGGCCAAAGGTCTGTTTTTGGGCCCAAGACCATCCCTGGGATGTTTACTGGTTATTGTCCCCAGTCTAAAGCGTATCGTGTGTACGTGGGGAATGGAGTGTGGAAGGAGAGTAGGGACGTCAGCTTTATCGAGCACTTGAGGGGGGCTGAGAGAGTGGGTCTATCAAAGGTCCAGCCTGGGTCTGTCTATGATTCTAGGATATCCCCCCCCCCCCCCTTGGCAGTGAGAATCTGGCAACGCCTCAAGCAATTCCCTCTGCTGCTCCACCCACGTTCTGGGATGAGGAGGATGACCATGGAGTGGAGACGCTTTCCACTGGGGCTCCTGGGACCTCTGGACTTTGTGCTGGGGATCAGTCTGGAGACGGGACCATAGCAGCACATGACCAAGGAACCCCCACCAGCCTGGATTCTACTGTTGGGACCCCAGAACCATCTCAGCACTCGTGGTCGGTGCTTGAGCATATGCAGAATCTGGCCAGGGGGGGTGTAGAAACTCAATCCCAGGTAGAAAAAATGCAGAAGGTACAAGAGGGGTTGCGAATGCAGGGGAAGTCACAAATTCCCCTTCCTCCAGGGACCACCCTTACAAGGGAGCAGCGTTATGTACAGCGCGTGGCTAGGAGAGAGCATTCTGACATCCCATTGCATGCCCCTGACCCAGGTCAGGCAATTGTGAGTGAGCCAAACATGGTTGGTCTCCCTGATATGCAGGGGCAGGTTGAGACAGTCGAGGCTTCGTTCGGTGCAGATGTAAGAGATGAAAGCAGTGGGTTAGACATGCCAGCAGTAGGGGAAGCTGGTGCCCAATCCCAGTCACTGGCTAGTCATGCTTATGGTGTGCAGGCTGACATTGTAGGCGCAGCTCAGGCAAGTCTGGGTAGTGTGCCCAAGTGTGAGTCCAGGAGAGAGAGAGCTGCTGCTCCCCTCTGCATTGCGGAAGGTGCGAGAATGTAAGGGTGCTGCACATGAGTCCAGTAGTCAAGGAGAGAGAGAGACTTGAGAAGGAATCAGATAATCCCGGCAGTACTGCCCAGTCCCAGCATAAGGTACATAATGTACCTTATTCTGGCAACCAGGGAGAGAGAGAGAAAGAAGGGAACAGCACCAGTAAGGCTGACAGCCCTGCTGCACCACAGCATAAGGTACAGAGTGTACCTTCTGTCACGTTGGGAAAAGTTCACGTGCCCTCAAACTTGAGGGAAGCCCAGCGCTCACATCAGTGGGAGTTTTGGCAGCAGGCAATGCAAGAGGAGATGGAGTCTTTAGACACCCATGAGGTTATGCAGTATGTGGAAAGACCCCATGGGCAGAAAGTTATCCCTGTTCATTGGATTTTTTCTACAAAAAACGATGCACATGGGAATGTCACTCGGTTTAAAGCAAGATTGGTTGCCCAGGGTTGCAGACAGATTCCTGGTATAGATGTTGGTGAGGTTTTTGCACCTACCAGCAGCTATGGTGCTAGGAGAGCTGTGCTGGCAGTGGCTGCCACACAAAATCTTGAGATCCACCAAGTGGATATCAAGACAGCTTTTCTCAATGGGGAGTTGGAGGAAGAGGTCTATGTGACCCAACCACCAGGATTTGAGAATGGCAACACGAGAGTTGTGTGCAAGCTCAGGAAGGCACTCTACGGTCTTAAGCAAGCCCCACGGGCTTGGCACAAGACCTTGAGCGACAAGTTGAGCGTGATGGGGTATAGTGTGTGCAAGAGCGACGCTGGGGTATACATCAGGAGGGCCCCTGATGGTAATCTGTCGTTTATTCTTGTTTATGTCGATGATCTTCTCATAGTTGCCAGAGTGGTTGCAGAGATTGAGTGGGGGAAAGAGTTATTGAAGAAGGACTTCACCATCCATGATTTGGGAGAGGTGAATGATTTCCTGGGGTGTCAGGTCCTACGCAATAGAGTTCAGGGCACTATTTCCATGAGTTGCACTCCCAAGATTGATGCTCTTGTGGAGAAGTTTGGCGTTGCTGATGATGGACGTGGGGTTGATACCCTCATGTCCAAGGACTTCGTGGCTAGCAGCAGACCCGAGTCCTCAGATGGTATGTCACATGGGGCTGGTACCCCTCTGCCACCTGGTCATCGATACTGCGAGTTAATTGGATCGTTACTGTACATAGCCAATACGACCCGGCCTGACATTTCTCAGGCTGTTGGAGTGTTGTCAAGGTATAGAATGACACCCACTACCTCACACTGGAATGAGGCCATTCGAGTGCTGAAGTACTTGAGAGATACCAGAGAGTTAGCTCTTACTCTGGGTGGAAAGGGCCCTGAGCTAGAAGGCTATGTTGATGCCGACTATGCTGGGGACCTGGACCACAGGTATTCCACCACTGGCTATGTTCTATCAGTCTATGGTAGTGCCGTGGTTTGGGGAAGCAAGAAGCAGAGCTCAGTTGCTACCTTAACTGTGCAAGCTGAGTTTATGGCAGCTGGCCATATTGTGAAGGAAGCCAACTGGCTAAGGGGCTTCTTGGAAGAGATAGGGGCTGCACCTTGGAGGGTCAAAATTTTCTGTGACAACCAAGGATGCATTTCTAATTTACGGAACCCCCTGTATTCCAAATTCACAAAGCACGTTGCAGTAAGCTTCCACTACGCTAGGGAAGCTATGGCACTTGGGCAGGTAGATATCCTCTATGTGGAATCTGCTCGCAATGTGGCTGACATTATGACCAAGCCACTTGCCAAGCCCGTGTTTGTTAGTCATCGTGATTCAGTAGGTTTGAGAAGATACACTTAAAGCATGCAGGCAAGGGGAAGTGTTGAGTTCTGAACATTATTATTGAATGCCTTGTGCTTTAAGTGATCTTCATGTGTGCATTATTAGGATATGGGTCCATTGAGAACATAAGGTACCTTGAGACACGGCAGATTCTGGACGTTTTCGAACATAAGGTACAATCCTATCTAGATCACACGTTTGTCGGATGAACTCTTAAGGCTGCCCCACCGGAGTGAATACCAACTGGTTGTGAAAGATGCTGGGCATCACCAGATGCTAGTCTTGTCCAACAGTTGTGTGTGGCACTCAGCAAACAGTCGTACGGACTGTAGCTGGAGTAACTTCGTCTATTGACGACCTGTCTGCTTTGTACAGGTACGGTGCGGCAGTGTGTGTTGTATCATTGTTGCTATTGTGAGAGTGAACAAGCTTAGTGTACCCTGTAGTCACTCAAACAGATAAGGGACAGTGACTTCAGGGAGTATAGGCATGTACTTGAACGTAGCCGTCTAGAGCCTTATCTAGTGATTGCTTGATCGGTGCTTGTGTACAAGATAATGATGTAACGGAACTGGTTGTGAAAGATGCTGGGCATCACCAGATGCTAGTCTTGTCCAACAGTTGTGTGTGGCACTCAGCAGACAGTCGTACGGACTGTAGCTGGAGTAACTTCGTCTATTGACGACCTGTCTGCTTTGTACAGGGAAAGCCGATTGCCCATAACCTTTCACACTTCCCAGCTGTCTACAGCTGCTGCCGTCTTTCGGGCACGGCAGCTTAAGCAGGATGCCGTCTTTCTGGCACGGCAGCAGACACCTGGGAACCTCCCAGGCATTTTCTCCTGAAACCGTTGTGGGCTGGACTGGATGCCATGGCCAGGCCCTAGGGCGTCTATGTTGAAGGGTCTGCTTATCATGATAGCAAGCATGATAAGCACCCCCACCAGGCACAACATCCTCAATGATGACGGCCGTGAGGTGAAATCTCTAAAAGCAGACACAATATTGACAGTGTCAACGTCGACCTTAAATCCGTGGCCTTCCTCCCAGGCATATGCATGATGGAGCAGTTTTTGGTCTGTACGGTTCTTGGCAAGGCACGAGTGTACGCAAGCGAAAGCTATCTTACTTCAATCCTAACCCCGGGGGCCGGGTAATGCGCAGGTTGCGTTTCCAGGTGCCTGTTGCGCTGTCCAGACCGGCCTGGACAGCGTCGAGGCCATTGTGATGAGATGAGTGCTGGCCAACTATTGCCAGATGTTCCCAGAGGTGCAGTGACCGCATGGGCGACCGTACGGTGCATGCAATGAAATTACAACCGTATGCCATTCCTGTGTACAGAAATAAACATGGTTCTTCAAAAACAAATGTAAACTTGCTATCTGGTATCGAAGTACTAGTACTTCTGATACAATGACAGCCATTTTGCCCCCCCCCCCCCATATGTAGCTATAGCATATGTAGCTACCCCTGTAGGATTACGTATGGGGTGCTGTTCGGACTATGCTCCATTTACTAGAATGTGGAGTGAAGCCATGGGCTACGATTACACTGGGCGAGTGATGCCTAATGCAGAAGGCCTAAGGAACGGAAGAAGAAGAAGAAATCAAGCCATCATTGCTCAAGAATCGACATTTATATCGACATCGTTGGCTCTTCCCCACTCACAGTTGCCAACTTGCTGCACTTCGTGCCGGGTGGGGCCGCCGCGCGCGCTGCCCAAGACAAGCAGACCCGCTATGCTGTCTTGTTGTCGCGTCAGCAGCCGCCTGTGGCTTTCCAAGCCTTCGCTTTTGAAACATTGGGAGGGTTGCATGCTGATGCGCTGGCCTTGTTGCAGAGGCTCCAGGGGCTTTTGAACCAAGCCATCATTGCTCAAGAAGATGAGGAGGGATATTTTGTCATTCGTCGGGTCAGTTTCATCATTGCGGCGGCTGTGGGTCGCCAGCTGGCCGCTCGCCGTGTGTGACTCATAGCTTGACACATTGGGGGTTTGGGTCCCTGAACATTGGGCTGGTCTTTTTTACTCCACTCTTGTAAGAGAAGAAGAAATTACATCTGTCCAGCCACGAGGGCATGATGAGATGTCCACAACACACACACAAGCCAAAACTAGGAAGAACTCACCACAAGAAGTGGCCAAGCGAAGAGCGAAGGCATAACTGAGCAAACGAAAAGGGGAAGGAAGGGGGGATAAGGGGGGGGGGGGGTGGGGCAGCCACAGACGTGGCTGCGGCCAAGTCACCGTAGCCGGCGTAAATCAGCACGAGCCTGGAATGCATCCGAGATAAAGGAGACGACCGCACGCAAGTCAGCGTGCCAAATGAACTGCCGAAGAGATCTAGAAGGACCCACAAACAAGTGGGGATAACGGTCCCGCACCGCAGTAAGAGTGGGACAGTGAAAGACAAAGTGGTGTTCATCACCCACAGAGGAGCCACACATATCACACAGGCGCTGAAGGCGCGGAAGCCGTTGTCTGCGGCCCATGTCAATGGGGAGGCCATGAACACCAAGACGAAACCAGAGAAAGAGCCGGACCTTGGCAACATCAAGAGACAGATAAAGGAGGCGGGAGCGCTGAGCCTTAGTGGGGCGCGCAAACCACCGCACATAAGTACATAGCTGGGGATCAGCAGGGGCTAACCGAGGGGAGACATGGAGAGAGGCCACAGGGAGGGTATTGGCCTGCCTAATGAGAGCTAAAAACGGAGACCGGCCACCGGCGGTGACCGGAGCCGTCAGTGACGAGTCGTCAGTGACGACTCGTCACTCCCTGCGGTGACCGGAAGCCAGATGCACGTGGTTATCGCCGATGCTTCCCACAGGACGATTAATCCCGATCTAAGATCGAGACAGGTTTCAACGTCTTCACGGGCATCCTCTGCGCCTGCGTATGGTGCATTCCTTCAAATTTGATTTGTTCCATAATGTATATTCAAGCCTCCTAGCTTTGCGCAAATTCGTAAACTTAGGAACAGAATATACTGCTACGCGTGCGTGGTTTATAGGGTTCTGTAGTAGCTGTTGTAAGCGATTAAAATGGCGTCTATAGCAGCAGCACTGCCAGAAAGCCAAGGGACGGATACTGAAGCCATCACAGTAGTGGAACCCCCGTCATTTGTGGCCCTCACAGAACTCGTGAAAGAGGTTCATGGACGAGACGGTGCAATACTGACTGAGAATTTCCTCGATTTGAACAGAAAACTTCTTCCAGTTCTTGGTGAGGACTGATAATGGTCAAATAGCAGACTTGGCAGTGTGATCGAGCTGACTGGCTGGACTGTGTACAGACCAGTTTGGAACGGGTTTTACGTTTGTGCGAGCTGATATAAAGGGCAACATTGACCGACTTAACAGAGCTTATCAGAAGGATCCTCAGAAATTTCATAACCTTTTTGAGATTGTGCTTGATGAAGTAGCACGAGGCCAAGACGGCTTAAGAGATTCAGATACGAAGGGCCTGCTGTGGCTGAAGAGGTATTGTCTCAAAATCCAATTGAAATTGGAGGCTGTGACCTGCCCTCCAGTGTCCCAGTGACTATGCTCAGCAAGGCCATTCTTTAGTCGGGAGTCGCATTGAAGAGGTTACTCAGTTGGATAGCCATGAGTCTTCTTTACATTGCCTTTGGCTTTGCTACAGGGCAATGGAATTCCTTATAGGATTGCTTCAAGGCTTGTACAACGATCGGAACATGACTGTTTTGGCAGCAGCAGAAGCTTCGTATGCTGAATACTTGAAACCATTCCACGGTTACATCACATATGGAGCCTTCTGTGTGGCGTTGAAGGTGCATTTCTAACCTGCATGCATGGACTCATGAATACACCTGCCCATATTCAAAGTGCGGCTTGACACACGGCCAAGAGCGAGTCATTTGTGGTGCCTTAACCTTGTGCTCATGTACTTCCCAGCGCCCTCCCCCCCCCCCCCCTCTCTCATGTGTGTGTGTGTGTGTGTGTGTGTGTGTGCGTGCGTGCGTGCGTGCATGAGTGTGTGTGTGTGTGTGTGTGTGTGTGTGTGTGTGTGTGTGTGTGTGTGTGTGTGTGTGTGTGTGTGTGTGTGTGTTGGGGGGGGGGGTGGTGGTGTGCGGTTGTCTGTGTGGAGGTGTGTGTCTGTTGGAGGGAAAGGGGTATTGAGTGGCGTGTGTGTGTGTGTGTGTGTGTGTGTGTGTGTGTGTGTGTGTGTGTGTGTGTGTGTGTGTGTGTGTGTGTGTGTGTGCGCGCGCGCGTGCGGGCGTGCGTGCGTGCGTGCGTGTGTGTGTGTGTGTGTGCGCGCGCATGCGCGCGCGCGCGTGCGCCAATTCTTTTCCCTCCTCCCCATTCTGGCCTACCCTGTTCATACACGTGGTTTTCGTTCATTCACTGATGAAAAGGGGCTGGGGTTCACAGAAAATGGATATGTTGGGATCGAATACTTTCCCCATCTGGAAATGCAATGGATAAAGGAACATTCAAATAAATTGCACCTAAAGTCGATATCCTGAGGATGCAGTATAAGCGTTGTTGTAAGTGTAAGGGTTGGTAGGAGGGAGGTTCTGATGGCTTGCTTGAATCCTGCAGTTTGTCCCCAGCCGCGAAGTGTTTATGGAGAAGCTCGCAATAGATTCTGAAGAGAAGTACACCGCAATGCACGAGTTTTTGCAAGCCTTTAAGAAAGTAACTGCGGAAGTCCACCAGTTCCTGGTTGAACACAACCTCAATGACCCTACTCAAGTCTGATGAAGCTGCGGGCGGGACCAGAGCTTGAACGTGACTTCACAGATAAAGAATGTCACATTGTGCAGCTTCTCATTTCTTTCATTGTAGAAGGGTGGTGGGGGGTGGGGGAAGGAGAGAGGGGGGAGGGAGGGAGAGAGGGGTTGTTGGGGGGGGGGGGGGGGAAGGGGGGGCAGTGCGAGGTGGAGAAAGAAAGATGGTCCCTAGTCGAAGTCACATTTGGTATTGCCACTGGCCACTTAATGCTTTTTCATTATTTTGTGGGTGGGTGGGTGTTGGGGGGGGGGGGGGGGGGGCTTTGCTTGGTAGTTTTACCCTCAGTCACATCAGAGAGTGACTGAATATACCCTAGCTGAGCAGCAATGGTGTTGTGGGTATCCAAGATCAAGTGGCAAGTGCCCTATTGAACTTTCTTTGTGAGGTTCACGAAAGATATGCCTGCCTGGATTATGTTGAACCATGGTAAGAGCACCTTGTGCAAGCAGCAAGGTTTTGGTGAGATATGACGAGACCGATAGTGCTCGGTCGTTTGAGCTGTTCATTCGTTGGTCATTGGATGTGTTAGGGAGACCAAATGTGCAAGGAGTGGAAGGGATAAAGTGGCGCCACAATACGAAGACGCCCATATGTTCAGGTCAGAATGCCTGGTCGGATGCGAGCAAGCATATGCAGACAACGTTAAGCAAACGTTTTATGCTGATCGCTACTGTCTATGATACTGAGTTGACACGTGCATTTGTTCTCAGCAACTTGCATTCATATGCAGATCGAGGTTTCACGCGCTGTCTTATTGCCATGGGCACGATGAACCAGAATGGGTACACGCATTATCCCTCAACAGCATGCATGTGGCTGCAATAGTTCTTGTAAGGACCCACCATAGCGTGTCCGCAACAGACGCTAGTATTGTTTAAAATGGAAAGGTGTCTAATAAGAAAGTGCCTTGCACATTGACTGACCTGAAAACAGTTGAGCATCTAATGAGTGCTTCCAACATGGCAACGCCAGCACATAGACCGATACTCATTCGAAATGGAAGAGTAACGATGGTACATTATTGGCTCCATGGGTACCACGGATGTGTTTGCCGTCACAGCGAGGGCTGAACCGAGGGCATACCCAGGTGTGTTGAGTTTGTGCAAGTCGCCATATTTCTTAGCTGTTTTAAGTAGTCAGAAAATAATTGGGTATCAAGAATGTCAGGGTGGCGCGTCACTTGGACGCGCAGAGAACGTAGCAGAATATATGTTAGACATCATGGACATGTCATGTCAGCGGCATCAAGATAACTTCAAAAGGTTTCAACCTGAAGGCATATGTGCTGCAAGAGTATAGGATGGAATTTTACACATGCGGCCTGTCAACCCAACATGAGGATTTTGGGGGCGTTTATTTGTAAAACAATGCTGAGTATCCATATGCCACTGCTACTGCTAGGTCCTTCGTGAGCGTTCATGTTGTTCTAGAATGTAGAAACTTGAGGTCGTGACCAGGAAATTTCCAACCGGACCAATCAGAGTCTTTCAAGCTTTGCTTACACTTCCTGCCTGTCCAAGAATAACCAACGACATATTCGTTATTTTTCCTTGATTTACGCAACCAGGGCAGTCATGAACAATGAGGGCCAAAGAACAGACTCTCAGTAAACCATCAGCAAAGTCCCATGGATTCCGGCCACTCCATTTACTGATTGCTTTGCGTCTTATGATTGTCTCCTATTGCAGCTTTCATGCATATCAATAGAAAACAACTCCATCAAAAGAAGCTGGAAGTCTCTCGAGAAAGTGTAAAAAGATTTGATGAGGTTTATGCGCCTGCTTCGCCTGCTTCTTTTGCCCTCATACATGTGCAACGAGGATAAGCTGCTATGGGCCAGCTCGCTTCTCGGCAGGTGGGACGGCTATAGTCTATAAGCATGAACCTTGCTGTCAGAGGCCGATTCTTTCGCCGGCCATACCCCCCCCCACACACACACACACACACACACACACACCCACACACACACACACACCCTCTGCCACAAGAAATTACATCAGTCCGAGCACCGGAGGCTGATGAGATGGAGCAACCCCGCTCATCCCACAGCCTCACACTGGGTACAAACTCCGGCAGCAGTCGCAAGCAATCTGGATGCACATGAAAACAAAAACCACCCCTGCAGTATCACGGAAGCATGGACCGCTGGCATAGAAACAAGTGCAATCAATGCTTACCCGGTTGACAAGATGTGATCGGTCGACGGCTGAAGGACAGGGTCACCATTAGCTAATGCGGGAGAGCCTGTAAACAAAGCCTTCAAAGGCACCCCCATCCACCCTCCTGCGGGTACCTGGCACCTCTGAAAGGTGGAGTCCCACCACCCTGGCCTCCTGGGGGACACCCTTGTCCAACGCAGTCGACCTGAAGCCCCGCCCCGCACATGTGCTCATACCTGTTAAACAACGCTTTCTTGAAGACCGCAAACGTAACACGGCCTCTTGTGGCATGACTTTGTGGCCCAAACGCGGCCCCTTCAGATTGGCGTTACAGGCTTTGTTATGTGTGTTCAAGTGTGGGTGTGTGTGTGTGTGTGTGTGTGTGTGTGTGTGTGTGCGAGTGTGTGCGTGTGTGTCTGTGTGTGTGTGTGTGTGTGTGTGTGTGTGTGTGTGTGTGTGTGTGTGTGTGTGTGTGCATTTGGGTGTGTGTACGTCGGTGTGTGTATGTGTGTGTGTGTGTGTGTGTGTGTGTGTGGGTGT
>KV908496.1:258444-310944 GCA_002005505.1 Botryococcus braunii
TCAATTGGAGGCTGCTTTTGGCTGGGGTGCCCGCACAAGGCTTTGTTGGCAATGAGGGGGCGCTGGGGTGGGCAGGCCCTGAGCCAAGCAGTAGATGCGGCCACGCTCGCGTCTTTGGAGAGCCTCCTTCAATATGCTGATGCTCGTAAGAAGGCAAAGTTTGAGAATGGAGTGGAGCATATTGCGAATGGAAGCCTCGCAAATGCTGCAGTACCTGTGCAGTGACTGGCAGGGCAACCTCTTTGGGCTGCAACCCTGCCTTCTAGCATTGTCAAGACGGCTGTAAGGCCGAAGGATCTGTCTAGCATCATGGAACTATGCTATGATATTGGTTTGCTTCCGCTTGTGGAGTGGTACCTTGGTGATGTTGAGGCTTTGTTCGTTGACCATCATGTTCCAGTGGCATTGCGCCTCTCTGCGGAGCAGCTTCACAAGCTTCCTGCATGCTGGTTGAAGAGGTTGCTAGGGAATTTCCGACGCCTCGTGCCTGCCCTGTGAATTGTAGAGATGCCCTTGCAGAGAATTTTGCAGGTCTAAGGCATTCCGACAGGATGGTCGGGGGTTGTGCCGGATTTGCGTTGTGTGTGTGTGTGTGTGTGTGTGTGTGTGTGTGTGTGTGTGTGTGTGTGTGTGTGTGTGTGTGTTGGGGGGGGGGGGGGCCGCACGCGCGAGCGCGCGTGTGCGAGAGAGAGCGAGAGAGAGAGAGAGAGAGAGAGAGAGAGAGAGAGAGAGAGAGAGAGAGAGAGAGAGAGAGAGGGGGGGGGGGGGATGATTGACTTTGGGCGGGGTAGGATGGGAAGACTGCGAGAGGGGATGTTTCTTATGGAGTTTGCAAGTTGCATTGATGGTCTCTCTGGCCTCTGATGTACATGGGAGTGGTCTGGAATTCTTACGCTGCATTCAAGGATGAGAGCCATTGTCGTCATGACAGCAGTATGTATAAGTAGTTTTGGGTGCCGATTTCTCAAATGCGGCAATCCCGTAATGTGTGTAAATCCCTTCAGCTGGCCGTGTGTTGCAGGGTGAAAGATGCTAACCCTGATTTTGTTCGAAGATTAAGCATGCCGTGTTAGGATCATCATGATTCACCAATTGCTTCAGATGGTGCTCGGCCGCATTGGGCTTCGATACACTGTGCGGGCTTTCATTAATGGTAGCTACATGGGAATTCGACGGGATGTCTTCGAGATCTGTAGTGGTTGAAAGCGCTGCTGAGTCATATGGACATATGTACACGTCCATATCCACCCCCCCCCCTCTCTCTCTCCCTCTCTCTCTCTCTCCCTCTCCCCCCCCCCCTCTCTCTCTCTCTCTCTCTCCCTCCCTCCCTCCCTCTCTCTCTCTCCCTCCCTCTCTCTCTCCCTCCCTCCCTCCCTCCCTCCCTCCCTCCCTCCCTCCCCTCCCTCCCTCCTCCCTCCCTCCCTCCCCTCCCTCCCTCCCTCCTCCTCCCTCTCTCTCTCTCTCTCTCTCTCTCTCTCTCTCTCTCTCTCTCTCTCTCTCTCTCTCTCTCTCTCTCTCTCTCTCTCTCTCTCTCTCTCTCTCTCTATCTCTCTCTCTCCCCCTCTCTCCTTTCCATTTTCCCCTTTTTGTTTTTCTATTCGTTTTGTTCTCCTTCCCGACCTTTTTTGCCCTATGTATTTTCCACCTGCGGTCGTTCGGATGTCGACACGTGACTGTTCGAGAACCGAAAGCCCGAGACTGGTATATTTCACTGTTACCTTTAACTTTGGCAGCGGCGGTAAAAGGTTGAAGTGAAATATATCAGTCTCCTTATGCATCAGCTACCTTTCAAATATATCAGTCTCAGGCCCCCCTGTGCCCGAACAGTCATGTGTTGACATCCGAACGGCCACAGGAGTGCCTCTGAAGGGTCCCGGAGGTGCGGAGCTCCCACGGGGACCCTGGGTCGGGGTCAGGGTTCTACACCCCGTAAGTTCCGTACGGGGATTGGAAAATCATACGGGGCCCCTAGAAAAATCCAGGCCTTGTCCAGGGCACCCATATAAATTCGGAGTGTGTGGCCAAGGAAATATGGGGGTGCCCCATGCCACTTGGAGCCCACCCTATGGGGCCCCCGTAAAGATCCCGGCTACTTTTGGGTTAATTCAGAGGGGGAAACAGCTGTGGTTGACGTACAAAACCCCTGGAAATGCGGTGAATGTAGCATTTCCTAGGGTATAATGCTCTAGTATGGTCCTTGGCATTGCTCTTTGACTTGCCAAGTGATCTGGATTCGCAGTACAACCTCGCTCAAGTAGTTCGCTCGGTTGCCCGACTACGCGTCTGTGGCAGTACAGTATAATTCAATCCACCCTGGGTTTAAGAGTACGCTTGCGAATCAATCATGTAACACTCTTTCGTTGCACACCACGAACGTCTCACTGTCTCATAAAAACCTCTTCCGCTTAGTTAACGCTACAGTGGTATCGGCGACAAGGATTAGTTCCTTGTCGTTCGTTCGTGGTGCGTTTCTTTTCCTTTCGGATTGTGATGTCTCGGCATCCTCGTTCGGGTTCAAGGGCTCGTGCACCTAGTCCTGGCATCGCGGAGCCAGATCCATCCATAGATCTTCTTGCTTATGTATATGTAGATCGTTCATGGGTAGATCCTCGTTGTATGCTTAGGCGTTTGGTAGATATCGGTGCCCTGCTCGAAGGAGCCGTTGCATTAAGATCTAGTGTTCCGTCGCATTCCCCTCCAGCTGATACCACTCAGAGCATTTCAAAGGGACTTGAGATGTTAATTCAGTGCTCTCTCGCGCAACCTGCACCTGTGGTCGTGCCGCAGCCCATACCAACGGCAACTCCGGCATCGGCTACAGCCTCGTCAGGTTCAGGGAAGCCCTCGCTCAAGTTGCCAGACCCATCTGTATTCGAGGGAGATCCAATGATGTTGGATCCTTGGCTTATGCAGACTGAAATGTTTTTGGGGACCTACGATGTAGGCTTGGCATCCGCTCGGTCCGTGGAGGTGGCTACGACGTTCTTCCGTGCTTCCAATTACACCTTGAGTTGAGGAATCACTTTCACAAATTAAATACAACTTGATTTGTTGGACTTCTTTGGTATTACAGCAGTGTGAGGCCTGTTTAAGATGTCTGCCAACTGTTCAGTGACCCAGTATGGGATTCCTGTTTTGTATGGGCTTGGTAATCTGCAGGATTTCTTTCACAGTTGTTGCCATTCTTTCATGTCCCATATTGTGGATGGGCATGGTTTGTGTAGAGAGTTTCAGACATCCCCCCATGCCAGTGACTTGATCAATCCTGTGTGCATGTATAAGAGAGATGCAGCTCCTCACCTTCTTTCTAGTGATGCTCATGTTGTCTTGTTTGTTGATGGTAGTAACAGGGAGTGTACTGTTAGCCAGCTTGTGTCACAGCTACTGCCAGGTACTAGATTGACTGTGCTCTCTTGCCTGAGCCACTGTGAACAGGTGCTGGAAGGGACTACACAACAACAGTCTCATGATGTATTGCTCTCGGCTTCTGTTTTGGATGCACTGGGTCTTACTTCCACATTTAAGAGCTCACCCCACTGCAGTTCCCATACAGGCTTGCCCTTATATCGTTGCCTGGTACTGTTGAGTTCTGAACATTATTATTGAATGCCTTGTGCTTTAAGTGATCTTCATGTGTGCACTATTAGGATATGGGTCCATTGAGAACATAAGGTACCTTGAGACACGGCAGATTCTGGACGTTTTCGAACATAAGGTACAATCCTATCTAGATCACACGTTTGTCGGATGAACTCTTAAGGCTGCCCCACCGGAGTGAATACCAACTGGTTGTGAAAGATGCTGGGCATCACCAGATGCTAGTCTTGTCCGACAGTTGTGTGTGGCACTCAGCAGACAGTCGTACGGACTGTAGCTGGAGTAACTTCGTCTATTGACGACCTGTCTGCTTTGTACAGGTACGGTGCGGCAGTGTGTGTTGTATCATTGTTGCTATTGTGAGAGTGAACAAGCTTAGTGTACCCTGTAGTCACTCAAACAGATAAGGGACAGTGACTTCAGGGAGTATAGGCATGTACTTGAACGTAGCCGTCTAGAGCCTTATCTAGTGATTGCTTGATCGGTGCTTGTGTACAAGATAATGATGTAACGGAACTGGTTGTGAAAGATGCTGGGCATCACCAGATGCTAGTCTTGTCCGACAGTTGTGTGTGGCACTCAGCAGAAAGTCGTACGGACTGTAGCTGGAGTAACTTCGTCTATTGACGACCTGTCTGCTTTGTACAGGGAAAGCCGATTGCCCATAACTTTTCACAGGTACAGACTGGTTGTCTCAGTGTGAAGGAGAAACCCCTGCCCGCAACTTCTTTTGACTCTTTTGTTCAGCTTGACAGTAGACACATTGTGAATGGTCTTGATCTTTCCTCCACTTGCATAGAGTTTGAGGGAATTCTTGCTAGTAGACCTGTCAGGATTTTGTTGGACAGTGGAGCCTCTGCAAATTTTATTGATGATAAACTTGTGCAGGAGCTTGCCCTTCCCACTGTGCCTTTGAGTTCACATGTTACTGTGAGAGTGGCTGATGGTAGGACATCTGTGGTAGGACATAGTGTGTCAACTGACCTGACTGTTGGGACCTTGGGTTTTGGAGTCACCTGCCTCCCTACTGAGTTGACCTACTATGATCTTGTCTTGGGCAAACCTTGGTTAACTGCTTTTAACCCAAGTGTGAATTGGAAATTGAATGCTGTGTCTTTGGTTCATGCTAATAAAACACATGTACTTTTGGGGTGTCAGAGGTCAGGCATGCCTGGGTATGTGATCTCATCCATGGAAGTGGAAGAGATGGTGAAGTTGGGTGAATCAGTGTACATTATTCAACTGAATGCAGTGACTGACAATGTTTCAGATACTGATGCATACAATGTGCCAGAGTTGGAGCAGCTTTTGCAGGAATTTAAGGATGTACTGTCTGGACTTCCTGAAGGCCTCCCTCCTTCTCGTGCTGGAGACCACCACATCAGATTGGAGCCGGACGCAACTCCTCCAGCCTCCCGCATATATCCACTGTCTGGAGCCCAGCTTGCTGAGCTACGTGCACAGTTGCACGAGCTCCTTGAGAGGGGGTTCATCCGCCCATCGACATCACCATTTGGTGCACCCATCTTATTTGTTCCCAAAAAGGATGGTGGATGGCGTTTATGCATTGACTACAGGGCCTTCAATAGGATTACTGTTAGGAACCAACACCCATTGCCTAGGATTGATGAGATGTTCGAGCAATTGCATGGAAGTTGTGTATTTTCTAAGCTAGACCTTGCCTCTGGATATCATCAGATACGTATGCATGAAGACAGCATAGAAAAGACTGCTTTTTAAGACCCGTTATGGTCGTTATGAGTTCACTGTTATGCCTTTTGGGTTAACCAATGCACCTGCCACCTTTCAGTCTGTGATGAACTCTATCTTGTCTCCCTTCCTTGATAGATTTGTGATGTTGTACCTAGACGATATCCTCATATATTCTAAATCTGTTGCAGAGCATATGGAGCATTTGAGGACAGTCTTGTCAGTGCTCAGGGAACATAAATTTTATTGCAAAAGGTCTAAGTGTGATTTTGTTGCTAAGCAGGTGGAATACCTTGGACACCTGTTGACACCTCATGGGATTATGGTGGATCCTAAGAAGGTTGTAGCCATTCAGGATTGGCCCACTCCTTTGAATGTGTCACAGTTGAGAGGGTTTCTAGGTCTTACTCAATATTATGATACTTTTATGGACCGTTTTGCAGATGTTGCCTATCCTCTTACTGAGTTGCTCAAAAAGGATGTGCCTTGGACCTGGGAGGGACCCCAGCGGGAAGCCTTTGTAGCATTGAAAGATCTTGTTTCTACTCCTCCTTGCCTTTTGATGCCTGATTTAGATAAACCTTTTGTTGTGCATGTAGATGCCTCAGGTTTTGCTGTTGGTGCTGTGTTGCAGCAGGATCAAGGAAAGGGACTGCAGCCCGTTGCCTTCGAGTCCAGGAAACTCCAACCCCCTGAGAGGAAGTTAGCACCATATGACAGAGAGTTGCTTGCTCTTGTTCATGCCTTGCTTAAATGGAAGCATTTGTTGCTGGGTGCTAAGTTTACTGTACACACTGACCAGCAAGCACTTGAGTATTTATTGAGTGCTCCTGTTCGGACTAGTAGGCAGGAAAGATGGCTTACTAAAATCATGAGATTCATGCCTGATATTAAATATGTGAAGGGCACTGACAATGTTGTTGCAGATGCTTTGTCTAGGCGTGTTGATTTGGCAGTAATGCATGTCTCCTCTGTTTCTGTCTCGTCCCTCCTACCAGAAATTGCTTTGCTGTGTGTTTCTGATCCCACAGTTGCTAAACTTGTGGAAGAAGGTGTTTTGGTGATGAGAGACACTGTACCTTATTCGGTGCAGTCAGGTAGAGTGTATGTCCCTGATGCATTGCGAGAGAAGGTACTGAGAGAGTGTCATGCCACCCCCTTTTCTGGCCATCTTGGGATTAACAAGATGTATGAATTAGTGTGCAGGGAATTTTGGTGGCCACGTCTCAGCTCATCAGTCAGGGACTTTTGCAGGTCTTGTGACACCTGCCAGCGCACTAAGGGGACTGGAGCCGTACCTTATGGTCTACTTCAGCCACTGCCTATTCCGGATGGACCTTGGCAGAGCATTTCCCTTGACTTAGTGACTGATTTACCTGTCTGCTGTGGTTTTGACTCTATTGTGGTATTTGTTGATAGGTTTTCTAAGTTGTGTGTCTTGGCTGCATGCACTAAAACCATCACTGCACCTCAACTTGCACAACTGTTTGTTGACAGGGTCTTTGTGAGATTTGGAATGCCTACCTCCATTGTGAGTGATAGAGATCCAAGGTTCACTAGCCATTTTTGGAAGGCCTTTGTGAAAATATTGGGTACTGAGATTGCTATGTCTACTGCTTACCACCCTCAGACGGATGGGCAGACTGAGAGAATGAACAGGACCATGGAAGACATGCTGAGAGGGTTTGTGGGTCCCAGGCAGGATGACTGGTGCAAGTATTTGAGTATGGTGGAGTTTGCATATAATAACTCACTTCAGGCTTCAACACTGCAGACACCCTTCTTCCTGAATCATGGGCGCCATCCCCTTACTCCCTTGTCTTCTGCTGTTCCTTCACGTTCTGCAAATCCTGATGTTTCTGAATGGGTTGAGGGGCTGCAGACTGCCTTGAAAAGTGCCAAGTCTAACCTTGCCTCTGCACAGCAACGGCAGAAGTCTTATGCAGATAGAAAGAGACGAGACCACCCTTTTAAGGTGGGGGACCAGGTGTTGTTGGCTGCAAGGAAAAACCAGCTTTCACCTGGGCTCTCGTCAAAACTATCAGCTAAGTATTTTGGGCCCTTTACTATTGCTGCAGCAGTTGGTTCTCGAGCTTTTAGACTCGTCTTGCCTGAGACTGTAAATATTCATCCTGTGTTTCATGTTTCCCAGCTGAAGCCTTATGTGTCTTCATATGTACCAGTTACTGTTACTTCACCACCTCCTTTGTATGCAGACAAGCGTGGCGGCGTTTATGAAGTGGAGGCCATCATAGCTAAGAAGAAAGTTGGAAAGTCTTGGCGCTACTTAGTCAAATGGAAAGGCTACGATGAGACTGAGAATACTTGGGAGCCTCTTGCCCATGTTCGCCATCTGGCTGATGACGTGGCAGCTGCCCCAGTCCTTTCTTAAGTCCCACTTGCGGGCATCCCTTGATTAAGCCATTTGCGGCTTGAGACTTTTCCAGCCACTTGCGGCTGATGACCCTTGGAGCTTCAACACCAGCCAGCTTGGATCTGGGAGGGAGGGAGGGAGGGTGGAAGGGCCTGGGAGGGGGATTCGTGAATTGGGACTTGCATGCATGTCTCTTGGTTATATGTTTTGCATGGGTTATGTTTCCTTACCCACGGCTCCACTTTGTGATGCACTTGCTGTTGCAGTGTAGCTGCAAATTGTAGTTCTGTGTCTACATGACTTGCTTGGTATCTTACCCATGAGATACACCGTGTGGTAGTTAGTTGTGTATAGCTTGCTGCTCTAGACGATATGCCTTATGCCTTCAGTTGGAAAGCCACCTCAAGCGAAGGTTACACTGCAGTGCAGGGTAACTGGACCTAAGGTTTGGACAAGTGCTAGTCTAATGACTCAACCTAATTGTTTCATCACTGGTGTGAGTGCTGTCTAGAGAGTTCGTCCCCTAAGTTAGAGGATCCGCCTTGCAGACGATAGTCCTTAGAATGTTAAGGTATTCGGGCATTGAGCAGATGAGTCCCTCGTCTGTGTCGTGCTAACTTGCTTTGTGGACTTCATCCTCTGACTTGCTGGTTTGGTAACTATAGGAGGTGTGATTATCTATAGTTGCAGTAAGCAGGGTTCGTGATGCCCCTGTCTTACGTTTGTGGCCCCATTGCCATAAACAACATCTCATAGCTTATGCCAAGGGGGAGGGCATGTAGCATTTCCTAGGGTATAATGCTCTAGTATGGTCCTTGGCATTGCTCTTTGACTTGCCATGTGATCTGGATTCGCAGTACAACCTCGCTCAAGTAGTTCGCTCGGTTGCCCGACTACGCGTCTGTGGCAGTACAGTATAATTCAATCCACCCTGGGTTTAAGAGTACGCTTGCGAATCAATCATGTAACACTCTTTCGTTGCACACCACGAACGTCTCACTGTCTCATAAAAACCTCTTCCGCTTAGTTAACGCTACAGTGAAAAAGGTGTTAAATTTTCCGGAAGGCCGCCGGCTGTGGCCAGCACATATCGTTTGCATAGTCGGTTCGTTTCTGCCATTCAAAACGGTGTGAATTGGCACAGGGTCGCTTCCTTTTGCTAGACTATTGCCTGAGATATTAATTCATGTTGCTGTGACTGAAGCCTTTCTTTATCTAGTGCTGCACAGCGCCACAGTGGGCCGTTTTGGCCAGAAATGTGCAAATTTATTAAAGGAAAAGTGAAATATATTAGTCTCAGCCCCCGATGCCCGAATAGTCACGTATCGACATCCGAATGGCCGTAAGTGCAGAAATTATATGTTCCCCATGTAGAAGTCAAAGAATAATAACAACACAATAATAATACGATTATGAATAAGAGAACACAATAATAACAACACAATAATAACAATGGCAATGATAAAAATAATGACAATAACAATGATATTAATAAAGACAATAATAGTATGACAATAACAATGTGCATTTTTATGACCCGTACGAGTTTTGTGTGACCTTTCATACGGGGCCCCCTCGGAGGCAGTCCCCTCGGGGTCCCCGTGTCGAGACGGATTAACACGAACGCGTCGCACAGGGAAGCCCCTCATGCGGCCTGATCATGCACAACCTTCTAGATCCTGGTTGTAGTGGACTAGTCGCAGAAGTTTGGCAGGCAGGCAGGTCAATATTTCATTTTTCAGCATGTCCAGGAAGCTTCTCCCATTGTTTGACCGAGTTTTGGTGGAAAAGATCTTGCCGGCGACTTTAAAGACGCCAGGGGGTGTTTTGTTACCGGAGAATTTGAAGAAGGTATCTAAACTGCCAAAACATGTTGCTGATGATTTCATGCGAATTAACACTGTTTAAAGTAATGCTCATTGCGCATTTTACGATACTCTCAGGGAGCAAGAAGTTGAGGTTAGGATCACGTCCACCCAGCAATGGATGATCCAGCTAAAATTACTTATTTTTTGTAATATAAGGAGTTTTATGCTTATCTTTTGGTCGCTGTACGGGACGGATAAGTATATCAGGATATAAATTTTACTATTTCTCGCATAGTCGTGTACGTACTTGTTGCCCAATACGCTCCTTTGCGCAGGCAGGACTCAAATCTGTGTTCTTTTTGTAGTTAGATGAAGGGATTGTTCGAGCGGTGGGACCGGGTGGAAGAACACCGGAAGGTAACCTGGTTCCAGTCGGAGTCAAAGAAGGGGACAAAGTCTTGCTTCCAGAGTATGGAGGAACGAAGGTTGGCTTTGGAGAAAAAGACGTCGAGTAAGAGCTCCTCTAACTCAGATGTGGTTTTGTTGCAAATGCCGATTGATGTTTGTGCGCTCAGCTTGCGGCCATTGGTACTCTGCCATCCTGCTGTGCCTGTAAGTGGTGATTACTAACCTAGATAAAATAATATGGGAACAAAACTGCTTATGGCCTTCTGATAAGGTCAGCACTTTCTCTGGTCATCATGCAATTGTTAAGATGGGGCTGGTGGATGTAATATTGCAGGTTGGCCTTGTACAGAGAAGATGAATTGCTAGGGATAATCAAGGAGTCATAATGAGGCATCCAAAGCCATCAAGTAGACAGCCAAGAGAGTTGGGGGCAGCAGGTCAACTGTCTCTGACCATGATGGACAGCTGACCAAAGTTGGGTTGGAATCACCTGCAAGTAGCAAGAGACAGGACATCATCAGTGAAAGAAACTAGGGATGCTTTCTTCAAAGGGGATTGATATGTTTGTGAAAAGTGGTCATCTGATCCTGAAGAACATAAGGACAAGCTTTCAGGCAGGGTTCAATAAGGCCTATCACATGGACTGCAGGTGCAGGTGGTTCCCTGTCTGACAACGTTGAAATGACATTTATTGGGGGACTTTTGGTTCTTTGACTTGTCTACCGAAATTGGGGAGTTTTCGACTGGGGAGTTGAAGGTGAAACAAAGCTGGTTCTTGAAGGTGAAGGAAAGTACTTCGTTCCTCCATACAGACACTTAGCCCATTACACGGCCCGGTTGACAGACCACTTGTAGTTATTGCTACTTGCTATCTTTCTCTACATCAGGGGTCAATTCATGTGAACAGCTGCATGGTCCACAGTGTCCCTTTGTGCGGTGATGCCCCCCTCCCCCTTTGTGTGTGGGTGGGTGGGTGTGTGTGTGTGTGTGTTTGTGTGTCCCGAAAACACAGCCCTCCGGGGGTTGGGAGCCCGTCAGTGTGTTAGTATGCCATTTAATTTAACTTATCTGAATCACGCTTGCGGTTTAGGGTGGTGTGCATCTCCTTGTACAGTAGGCAGTTCTTCCACATTAAAAAGAACAAGGGAGCACTTAATCACATGTTGTTGAAAGGAGCCGTGATTCAAATTAAGGGTCACAGTTATGTCTTCTTCCTGCAGGAGAAAGCCATCTTCGGGAACACTTAGCTACTGGACTGTGTGCAGTTCTGGCAGCCTTGCTTGGCAATTGATTCAGGCAAGCAGAGCTAAGGTCTTGCCAAAAGACCTCCTTAAAACAATTACGTGCCCTGTTTTGGCATTCAATTGTTGAACGCTATGGCCCCTTTTCGCTGTTCAACGCTAGGAGCTCCTTATGTTTTGTGACTTCCAAGAGGCTGTCCGCGCTGTCAATGGAGCGAGTAGGAGAAAACTCATCTGGCTGATCATAACAGGCAGCCCACGTGAGGTTCCACACTGCAAAGACAGTCATACAGTCGCAAAATTCAATGCGTCTCATAAAATTGCCTGGGTCTTGTCTCAAATACAAACTGAAGGAGAGAGCAAGGAGCTCCTGTACCTGGCTCACACGTGCATTATGGTCCGTCAGCCGCACTGACGGGGCTCTGCTGGGGGCTGGACGTACCTAAAGATATTCTTCGGTTCCCCGGACTTACTTGGTGCAGATGACGCATGGTTTGCAATTAAATTATTCTTCACTTTTTATGTACACTTCTGGTGGAAAACGCAGTGGTTCCTGTTTCTGTCAAAGACAGCCCCCATGTTTTTTCTAAATCTCTTCAGCTTGGCCAGTGGCCCTGTGTCAACTAGGCCAGTTAATCAGGTGCTGAGAGTAATGTCCACAATGTGCGCAGCAGCTCGTTCTCTGGACTTCGGTGATGGTGTTACGAGGTCGATTACTGCCAGTACAGGAGGGGTCCCTCCGCCTGGCTGTTGGGAGGAGCTGGTCCCCATACCCGGCTGTTGAGAAGAGCTGGTCCCCACACGTGGCTGTTGGGGGGAGCTGGTCCCCATACCAGGCTGTTGGGCGGAGCAGGCCCCTCCAGCTGGGTTTGAGGAGCCCCTGGTCAAGGCCACACAGTTTCTTGGCCCCTGAAAAGCTCGTTCTTCCTTAACCGCATCTGTCACAAGAAGATCCCTGGCGCAGACCACGAGGGTCTACATGAAAATGGAGCATCTCCAGTGATCAGGGAGACTTCGGCCTGTGCATGCAAACATGCACACACACACACACACACACACACACACACACACACACACACACACACACACGGACACACACACACACACACACACACACACACACACACACACACACGGACACACACACACCCAGAGAGAGAGAGAGAGATATATATATATATATATATATATATATATATATATGTATATATGTATGTATATATATATATATAGAGAGAGAGAGAGAGAGAGAGAGAAGAGAGAGAGAGAGAGAGAGAGAGAGAGAGAGAGAGAGAGAGAGAGAGAGAGAGAGAGAGAGAGAGAGGAGGGGTAATGGGGCAACCGTGCCACATGTGTCATGGAAGAGAATCACCTCAACGGCATTCTGCTATAACATTAATGTGCCTTATCTGCCACCCACTCCATGCCATGCATCGCTCCATCAAATTTCGCGTCGCCCATCCATTTCTCCCAAAACATATCCCCCCCCCCCCACACACACACACACACACACACACGTGTTGGGCATGCACAACTCGCTGCTCCCAAGTTACTCTGGCTCGCAGCCCATTGGTCTCCACCCCCTTCCCGCTGCATTCTCTGCTGAAGCTCGACTCTTTATCTACACATGGCTTCCCAGGCCGCCTGAGCAGCACCGCAGTGGCAGTGCATTACCTGCAGGCGCGAGTGAAGCCAAACAAGCCCGAATCTATGGCCGGGGTTCCCTTGGGCTGCGAACGACCCCGCCTGACGCGGGCATCCTTCCCCTTCACATCCCTGTCAGATCCCTTCACAGCCCGGGACCCGTCAACTGTCTCACGCCTGCCTCGCCCAAACTCTGCCGCCCATGGCACATCCCAGGGGTCCAACCTGTCTGCCCGTGGTACCTCGACTGCTTCTCTGCAGCCGCTCAGTGCAGGCTCGGCCATAGAGAGCCTCCCATGGATGCTCTGGGTATCCCATGGGGACCGCTCCGCCTCAGTGCGGGTGTGGGACACCCTCCCGGCCCGCTGAGGCGGGGTTTCCTGCAGTAGAATCACCTCGACCTGCTGCTCTACTGCGGAAAGGCTCTGAACACTGCGGTGCTCCCCCGGCCCATCTGCGAGGCTCGGTCCCTTAAGGGAGCCCCCATTCACATCTGGGCTCCCCAGGGAGACCATGTCGGGTCTCCGCGCCCTCTTTGATGGGGACTCCTCAACTGCAGAAGCGGCCCCTGCACGAGTCCAGTTCATGTTGCTTCCACTCAGCCAGTCTTCAAGGAACTGCTCTGCCTCGTCGACGCTGTCCTTACCAATGCAACTCATTGCAATTCCCCTCATCCGCTTCCCGGGCGAGATCCCTGTTGCAGCGTAAGTCATCAACGTCGCACTACCAGCGTCCAGCCTCCCGGCCCCATCTTGGAGCGCCACCTGGCGGGTCTCCACGGAACCGTGCGCTGCGGTATGCCGCTTTCCCGGTGTCCTCGGGATCGCTGGTCCTGGCCAAGGCGCCGAGACGCTGTCGGCTCCCCTGGGGACTCTTTCAACATCCTCCTGCAAGGCACCCCTCCTAGCCCGGTTTTCATTTCCAGAGGGCTGAGGTCCTTCGCGCTCAGCAGCAGGTACAGGCCCTCCGCCTGGCCCCGTTGCCAGATCCCGGAACTCGGCCTCAGCCCGCATGGCCTCTCCAAGCGTGGCCTGCTCCCTGAACAACCTCCGGGGGCCCCTCCCACCGTGGGGGAGTGCTGCTGGGGCAGTGGGTGGATCTTCAAAACTGCGCCCCTGCCTTGGAGTCTGCGAGATAGAATCACGCCATGTTGCATTTGTGGCAGCATTGCCGAGGTGCGCCTGGGCAGAGATACCACCCTGGGCGGTGTCAGGATGGAGGAGCGGTGGCCTGCCAAGAACAGCGGATCCCGCAGATGATTGGGTCCCCGGTCCCGCGGGACGCCCCGCTGCAAGGGCGAGGCGGGTATTGGTGACGGCGCCGTTTGAGGGCGCCGCGGTGGGATGCGAAGGCCTTGAGCTCTTCTCGTGATCGATGGTAGCTACTTTGCGGGCACGCATGAAGCGGTCGAGCGTCGGCACCCCCTTCAGTGCGGCTTTGTCTCTGTCGGCTTTGCTCGGCTTGGCCCTGCAGTGGCATTCAACATGTTATCCTCACTCGACAAAATCGGCCTCCGAATTTCAAAGATCCTTCAGCACGCTATTCAGTGCGGCTTTGTCGCTGTCGGCTTTGCTTTGCCCTGATTTGGAAGTCAGGGGTCTTGCCCTTTCCACCCCAGTTGCCCTCTCCCCTTTTTCAACGGAATGGGAAAAGGCAGGGAGGGGAGGATTAGAGAGAGGAGTGCACATGCGATCACACTCGCACTCGCGGACGGCATCACACACACACACACACACACACACACACACACACACACACACACACACACACTCGCAAACGCACGCGTGTGCGCACACAGAAAGCAATAATGGAGATCAGGAGAGGACATGGGATGGGGTCAATACTTGATGGTCTTCTTTGCACGAGCAGCGGTCTCGCGCTCCTCAAAGGCCTCCACCAGCTTTGGCCAGTGGCGCTGCACCAGACTCATGGACAACGCGCGCTTACCTCTGTCCTGCAGCACTTCCTTGTCCTGTTCCACCTCCTGTGGCCAGCGAATAACAATTTGAAAGTTGTGCGGCATATGGGATGTCATGTTCCCAGTACCGGTTGCCCAAGGTTAATCGTTGCTTCTCTTTAGAATTAAGAGTGAAGCCTAGTCTAACCGCATAACCAAAATTCCATCATGCCGGGACGCGGAATCTAGGGGCCAAATATTACAGGTGATATTGAGAGAGAGGAAGAGGGAGAGAGAAGGAGAAAAAGAGGGAGAGGGGGGGGGGGAGAGAGAAAGAGAGAGAGAGAGAGAGAGAGAGAGAGAGAGAGAGAGAGAGAGAGAGAGAGAGAGAGAGAGAGAGAGAGAGAGAGAGAGAGAGAGAGAGAGAGAGGTGCAAAATCCCCTGAGAAGTGCGGGAACTGCTGGTTTGGGCCGGAATAGGGAAAGCCGGGGAGTATGGCATGATAAAGGAAGTGTGTATAGATAGATAGTGTTATGGATAGGTGTATTAGAGAGCCAGAGAGAGAGAAGGGGGGGGGGGGAAGGGAGGGAGGGAGGGAGGGAGAGAGACAAGGGGCTGGGGCCAAGCAACCGAAAGTCGTAACGACAAATGTAAACCCTGACTGGTGGGTAGCAGGCAGTAGAAATGATGGATGGAGGTCGAAATCGAACTGGACCCTAAAAAGAGTAAGCTGGAGTTGTGTGTAAAGTGGCAGACGTAGAATCTCCTGAGAAGTTTGGGAACTGGTGGGTTGGGGGTGAATAGCGAAGGCAGGGCGGTTATTTGTTAGACAATCGTAAGGCGTAACGACAACCGGAAACCCCAGGGGGTGGGTTTCCGAAAAGGATGGATATCTTCCACAGGATGCCTCACTAGACGGAGGAAGTCTAGTATGCAGGACAAGGGAAGCGACGGAGGCAGTCTCACCAAGAGAGGAACTGTCCTGTCTCTCGACGGGGACAGATTGAGAAAGGCGTGCTCGCTCGCTCGCGCTTCCCCCCCTCTCCCCCCCCCCTCTCTCTGCGCGCGCGCGCGCGCGCGCGTGTGTGTGTGTGTGTGTGTGTGTGTGCCGGCGGAGAAGCAAAGCAGCGCACCCAGGGTTCACCAATGTCGCTGCGCTCCCACTCCATGATGTATTGCCAGGGCGCGCCGGTTCCTTCCTCCCCCGTTTTAAGGGATCCATTGCCACCCCGCACCTTGACGATCCTAGTTGGCTTCAGCTCTGCCTCCTGTAGTGGCCCACCACACACCACTACCTGTCAGAGGCCTCTCCTGACTCCCCTGACAAGACTTCCAACAACCGTCACGGAGTTTTCAGGTATTATGATCAGAGTCCATGTTTCTGCACAACACCAGGCTTCCTTGGTCCCCTCTGTAATTCTCATATGGTCCTCAGGGTCAATTTCGACCAACTGCACATCTGGACTAACTGCAAAGGATTGCTGTGCTCATCCACTTCCGCTTTTCCGGTAGTCACAACCAAAGTGACCTGGGGATGTACACCAGGGCCGATTGTACAGGAAAGGGATGGGTTGCATTCCAATCCAGGACGTGTAGGCGAGATTCTAAATCTTTACGTCCCCTGTGCACATGAAGTAGAACAAGTTAAAGCACACTTTTGCCTTCTATGACAGATCAAGATGTACGCAACAAAAGAAGACGTACTGGAGAGGGGTGGCTCGCATCCCACAGCATGAGCAACGGGAGCAGGCGGCGCCGCACAGTCTGCAAGGACCAGGTTTCTGAACCTTCTGCTGCCTTGCAAATGAACTCATGCACCTGGCAGCCAGCCCCCCGTAAGCCTGTCATATGCCTCCCCGTCCCCCACAATTTCGATTCGCTACAGAATTGACAATGAATTAAAAAGGAGATTGGAGGGGACCCCACGACCCCACAACAAAAAGGATGTGTAATCCCAAGCAGGATGCACGGTGTAAAGACGCAATCCAGCCAAGAACGCCCACTATTCAACTGCTGACACTTTTGGCAGACAAGTCAGATGGGTGGAAATTGAAGCCTATGGCTAATCAGCAATGACCCACTACTGCCCCTAAAATCCCAAACAGATTCTGCCCCAGCCCTTCCCAATTAAACCCCCTAAAAATGATGGGCTCTAGGTTCTGCAAGCGTGTCCACACCCCCCCCCCCACACCCACTCACCCATCCACACACACACACACACACACACACACACACACACACACACACACACACACACACAGAGAGAGAGAGGGAGAGAGAGAGAGAGAGAGAGAGAGAGAGAGAGAGAGAGAGAGAGAGAGAGAGAGAGAGAGAGAGAGAGAGAGAGACCGGGGGGGGGGGGGGGGACAGGAAGGGAGAGGGGGGGAGAGTGCCGGAGGGGGATTACAAACACGACACAATTATGGACGATGTAGAACGGAGGTGTTGATCCCACTGTAGTCCCAACCTATTCCTGTTCCGGCATATACTCATGGGACACTGTATGTGTTTGTTTGCCCAATCCAGGTATAGTAGATCAATATAGATTGCAGAATCTCAGAAACCAGAACCCCAAGCCCCAATCAAGCCCAAACCATAGACAGAAGAAAATGCCAACGCCACACGACCACCTGTCAGGCAGTATTACAACTTTGCGATTGGAGTGGACTCCCGTGGGGTCGAATTTGTGTGGATTTCCAGCGCAAATTTCTTTAATTTCGAGTCGGGACAGTCCCGATCGTGATAGATTTCGGGCTGAAATGTGATCTTGCGGGAATTCGCAGTTGGAGGGCCTTGTCTGAAATGCAAGGGCAGTGGTACCTTCACAGGGTCAGGGCGAGAACGCCAGCAGACACGCCGCGCAGGACAGTTTCCCAGGCTCGAAGAGGCCTGCTTGACAGCTTCTGAGGCCTGCTGAGTTTGTGAGCAGTACACCCGTACCGCAGTTGTTGCCATCGCTTGAAAGTCCACTGTCGAATTCGCTGCCTTGGCCACCTGCTCTCCCCAGGCAAACCTTCTTGGAACGCATCACACCGAACATCAACAAGTGTTTTCACCTTCCGTAGGGTCCTTGGTGGTAACCAACCAATGGTGGGCCATCGGGGGCAGCTGTACTGCACAGTTCCGTACTAAACAACCTGTGCAACTGTGTTTTATACCGCCTGTGGTGCTGTGTCTTATACAGCCTGTACAGCTCTGTCATACAGCCTGTACAAGACACACACGAATCAATAAGCAATAAGACATACACGAAACTCCATGCTACACTATAAGACACCTAAATCCATGAAACAATCGGACATCAGGAGGTTCCAAAATGTGCAGGTAAAATTTTTAGAGGAAGTAAATAGCTTTGAATGATAAATGAGGGCAGAAGGTTGGAAGAGGGTACACGAATGATAAATGAGGGCAGAAGGTTGGAAGAGGGACAACGGGTCAGCAAATGTGTGATGTGATGCACCGGGGCAAGTGACATCGGTGGGCCTCCACCTTTCCCAGCATGCGCTGGGGAGCCGAGCGGTGGTATGCACATTGGCAAGCTTGATTAGCATGGCGTGGCACACACGTCGGCATAGACCCAGGTGCATCCTGGGAGTCCTCCGGGGTTGATGTGACAGCAGGACAGGCCGTACACGGGTTATGGGAGTGGTGGTGCGCGACACTTCCAGTACGATTCCCCTCATGCCCGCACCTCTTACACCCTGCACACAGAGGGCATCCCACCTCACTCAGTCACATGCAACCTTGGTGATTACAAGTAACTTGCATTAAAATCAGCAAAGCTCATACTGCGGAAGGGGGAGGGAGCATGCAGCTGCAAAAAAGCGGGACATTGTGTACTAATCCGAGGACGCGTGATCGATTTATAAGGTTGACCATATGCTTCCCCAATCTGCAGACGAGCCAGAAGTCTTGCATTATACTGCGTAGCATCTGTGCCCGGGGGGGCGGGGGGGGGGGGGGGATACGAACTAAAACATCTCTTCCCCAGCGAAAACAAAACCCTGGGTGGTGGGGAGGACGCCTGCTGAGGGGAGGGAAGGCCTGCTCAAAGAAACAAGACAAAATTTAACCGACTCCTACTGTACTTGCATAGTCACATACCAAAGGTCTGGGCCGGCCGGACCCCACCTCTCCTCTCTAAGGCGACCCTTCTGTATGTAACAAGCAACTGCTTTTGAGGTAGGAGTCTGTCAAACAGAGAAGAGGTGGGGCTGGGGGATGTTAAAGGTGGGCAGCTGACCGGTGCACTTGGTGGGCAGGTCTTCACTGTCTGGAGTGCCAGCTTCCAGCAGATCCACCAGTTTCTCCACAACTCCTTCATCCGACTATCCCCCCCCCCCAAATGCTCCCTCATCGTCCCGAACCAGCGAGCCACAAACTTATGTTGAGCCAACAAATGCTTCTCCAATTGCTGGAGGATGGCTCCCCCGACCCGTCCCCCCCCCCCCGCCCCTCTCTCTGTCTGTATGTCTGTCTATCTGTCTCCCCCCCCCCACTCTCGCACACTGTCCCTCTCCCCCTCTGCGAGCGCGCGCATGTGTGTGTGTGTGTGTGTGTGTGTGTGTGTGTGTGTGTGTGTGTGTTGGGGAAGGGGAGAGAGAGAGAGAGAGACAGAGAGAGAGAGAGAGAGAGAGAGAGAGAGAGAGAGAGCGAGAGAGAGAGAGAGAGAGAGAGAGAGAGAGAGAGAGAGAGAGAGAGAGAGAGAGAGAGAGAGAGAGAGAGAGAGAGAGAGAGAGCATCCATGATCATTGAACTCCGTCCAATTACCACAAAATATTTCCCCTACAACCCCTTGCCAACACTTCCCATCTCCGAAGATTGACCCTTATCCCGCACAGTATCCGCAGTGACACAGCTTATGACATGCTGAAGCGAGCGCGCGCACGCACACACACACACACACACACACACAGACACACACACACACACACACACACACACACACACACACACACACACACACACACACACACACACACACAGACAGTGTCACACACAACACAGGCCTCAGTGGGGCAGATGAGTAGAGAAGGGGGGGGGGGGAGAGGCCACCTGGCAGCCTGCCACAAGGGCGGAAACGGCCTCCCAGGCGTGGGAGACGCCAATGCCCCGTGCCCCCTTGAGGTGGTAGTCGTTGCCTGTAAGGAGTGCCATGGCACGCAGCGCTCCGCTCCCGCCCTTTGTGATGCCCAGCTGCCTCCTAACCGCCTCCATGCTGATGCGCCGAAGCTCTGTCTGCCGCACTCTGTCCGGCTGTTCTCCCGAACCCCCAACCCAACCTCGTCTCCGGCCTGTAATTTGGGAATTTGTTTGCAAAAGATGGTCTTTTCTTGGCACAGGCCCTTACGCTTCTACCTCTTCTGTTCTTGCCGCCTTTTGGCCTTGAGTTTGAGGATCTGTTTGCAAATGATGGGCTGTTCTCGGCTCAGCCCACCGAGCCTCTCCCACTTCCCAATCCCCCTTCTCCTTCTCTTCATAGGTAGATATGAACTGGCAAACAGGAAGGGTGGGGCAGTGCGCCGGACTGCGGAAGGGAAGCAAGAGATGTAGAGAGAAGAAGTGTTGCCCTCTTCATGGGCGGGAGTGTGGTGGACAGCCCTGTTGTCTCCCCAACCCCATATTTACTCCTACTTCTATCTCTCTGCGTCCCACCTGTACCCTCTTCTATGCCCTTCTCCACTCTCTATGTCTGCCCCCCTCCCCATTCCATCCAAACGCACTTCTGCGCGCGCGCATGTGTGTGTGTGTATGTGTGGTGTGTGTGTGTGTGTGTGTGTGTGTGTGTGTGTGTGTGTGTGTGTGTGTGTGTGTGTGTGTATCACTTTTCAAAAGTTATGAAAGATGAGAGCTGTGTGTGTACAAAAGGGGGGGGGAGAGGGAGAGAGAGAGAGAGGGGGAGAGAGAGAGAGAGAGAGAGAGAGAGAGAGAGAGAGAGAGAGAGAGAGAGAGAGAGAGAGAGAGAGAGAGAGAGAGGGGGGGAGAGAGAGGGGGGGGCAAGGGACAGCGTGAGGGGGAGAGAAAGAAGGTAGGCTTGATTTGGCAGTCACTGCAGGGAATTCTCAGGGCAAGCACCTGCCCCCCCCTCCCCCCCGGGGGGGGAGCCCATCAGGAAGAGGTGGTTTAAACCAGGTGGAAACTGGTACGCCCCAAAGAGGTGGGAACCGGGGGGTGGAGCCAACCAAGGAAAGCCACAGGCAGTACCTCCAGCTTGAGGGTCTGGTACACAAGCTCAGCCCCAAACAACAGGGCATCTCCGTCCAGGGTCACACAGCCATCCACATAGCCTGCTTGATTGAGGGCTGCGCACACCGCCTCAGCCTCTCCTGGGGCCCTTATGGTTGGAAGACCCTGTGCTTGCCCGACATAAACATGCTCATTTGCTTTCTGCGAGCAGATGATCCTACATGCAGATGCTGAGACCTAATTAAGTATCTCAGTCTTGCCCAATGGATCGGTAACCGGGCCTGCTACAGATGCCCCAGAGATTAACCACATGTATTCACTGGGCTTGCTGCAGATGACAGAATTCGCTGAGACCTACCTAGCAGCCCCTTCAGTCTTGACAATTGATCTATGCACTTATAGTTGGCAGTCTGTTGGCACTTGCGGACGGCACCCACAACAATGGAGTTCTCAAGAGCCGGAATTATTCAGGCCCATGCCTTACATTCATGCGTCCTCACAGGGGAGCATGCCAGATTTCCCACATCAGTCGGACAAGACCGACATGCACACATAGGCCGTCTGAGATTCAGTGGGCTGTCAGGCAACTGCAGGGAGGCAGGCATAGACGTACAGACAGTAAACCGAGTATGCGTGCATGCATTGCAGGCACAAAGAAGCATGAAAAATAGCTCCAAAAGGCAGTGACAGCAGGACGATTCCTGCCAAAACAGGCCCGTCACAGAGATGGCCTCTCTTACCACAGTTGGTACTCAGCCACACTTTTATCACTCCACCCCCCCCCCCCCTTCTTTGGTGCATGCATGCATGCCTATGTGTGTGGGGGGGGGGGTGGAGCAGGAAAGCAGGGAATGCCGTACAAGGATAGAGAGAAGTAAGACGCCAATGCAGGGCACGGTGTGGAAACTTACCATGGCATTCAAAATGCTAGCAAGAGAGTCTCCCAAACTTGCAAAGCGCGAAGAATGGCCACCTTCATGCATTTGTCCCGACCGCCCAGCCCTGGCTCATTACCAGGGCAAAATAGTCATCAAGTGTAAATGGCGGTATGATATGTCATCATAATTGCTATGCCAAATCTGGATACCCAGGATTCCCACGAGTTGCCACTTGTCACTTGCCACTTGTCTCTGTATACGGCTACCCAATCACTATAGCTGAACACATTGCATGTTATGTACCACCATACTGAGACTTAGCACAAGGTCCAGCATTGAAGCTACTCAGCAAGACTCATGACTATGAAGTTTCAGCACACCTTAGCTCCATAAGTCTATGCTTCTCTACTGGTGCAATTCCTTCAGTCACTGCAAGAGGGATGGCTCCATATTGAAGCAGTCGTGTCACCTGCACTCATCGTGGAGGCGTGTCAAGTCAAGCCATTGGCTGTGGCTAGTGGTCTGGATCCCACAAGGCCACAGCCTGCATGCCTAAGATTTTTGCTATGTAGACGCTGCTTCTCAGGACTCACCCTTCCAAAGAGGACGGGCAGGCACTGCAGCAGCTGCAAGCTGTACATCTCCATCAGGGTGTGCTGCTTTGAAGCTTGCAAAATCCATCCTGACAGATCAACTGCTAGAACCGCATCTTGGAGACTGGAAACCACTTTGGCGTTTGCTTCGTCACCTTTATAATCCTCTAACATTCCATTACTACTGAACCACTTCCACAGCGTATTCACCCCCATGCCCGGCTTAAAGCATGCCAAAAGCCAATATTGCAATAGTAACTACGTTAACAAAACATTTGAGGATGTATTTCATCACACCCCAACATTCGACATCCGCTCCTTTTAGCAATCTAACCGACCACTTGCTTGTCGCCCGATATCCAGAACGCAACGGTGCCCTAGCTTCAACATATCTTGGAATGGAATCAATGCCTCAAATATACATATCGAACTTCAAATGCATTTCCAAGTCCACAAGAGTGATAAAATTTACCGTCAGACAGAATACAAACTTCTTCGAACAACTCCGACAAGCTGGAACAACAGTTGGAGCACACATACATGCCCGTTTTGTCTGTCACCAACAATATGCACCCAGAAAGGAATCAAGATTCAACGTCCATGGTTCAGGAGCGTGGCAACACTACCGTTGGGCTCGCCACTGTAGGCCACTGGGAGTCCCAGGACCTGGTTAAGGAATGCGGGACCGGGAGGAGCCCGTAGTCGGGACCCCCGACAAAACCAACTGCCGCCCGACGCAGATTGGCTGTGCCTGGAGGCAGCCCGACTCCCCCGATAGTCCAGCCGGGCAACCCGACCCGTCATCGTGTGACGGGAAACAAGTGAGTCACGGGGCACTGACCTCCAGCATATGCGCACAAATGCTCGGCGTATATAGAGCAAGCTGGATAATTGATATCTTTTTCCCTGCGATTCTTTAAAAGTCGTAGGCGAAGGAGTGAAGGCGTCGTTGTCAGTCAGGAACCACTGTCCCGCCCCACTCAAAATGTCATTGAAACTTCAGCAGGCCTGAGCCACTGTCAGGTTGCGGTTCTCTAGTCAAATACTGAGTCCAACACATAGGGCGGAAGTTGGTCAAAGGACGCCACTGCATTGAGGCCTTGTTGAGCCGAAGATTGTGGGATCGCCGTGGACTGCATCATATATAGTCCTGAGGTGTACTCGCTCGTCTCGACTGATAGGTGATAGTTTTTAGCTGTGTTCGGGTTTGGGAGTGGAAATTGTGAACGTCGCTGGCCAGGACGCGCGTCGAGAGGAGGCCAGGCTGTCGACTCCCGATTCAAGGAGAACCGTGAGGAGGGTTGCAAGGCGAAATGTGGCGATAGGAGTTGTTATTCAGAACAGAACACGAGAGATCACCATAAGTTGGAAAGAGTGGGTGGGCCCTCGGGTTCATGGGTTGTTGCCTCAGCACTCCAGCTGTTGAAGCTGCTGCAAACCCCAATGGGCAGCCAGCAGCTTCAGTGGTTGTTCCAGAAAAGGTCAATTCTGCAGCAGAGCAACCAGGGTATGCCTTGTCAAGCAGAATTGGTCATCTGCTTATATGCACATTACAGACCAACAGTGTAGTGCATCCCCACACATGTGTCCAGCTACTCATGAGCTGAGATTTTGGCTTGTTCATTCCGTGCTTCCGGGCACTTGCTATAAAACGAGTGACATGTCTAATTCTGGCCCAATTTGCCTCTGGGTCACCTGGGTCCAACAACACTGGGAACCTTTGAAAGCACCATCCCCTTATCATGTCCTTACTGGGTGCACAGGGCGTCAGTTATTACCCCTGTCAAAGTGGGGAAAGCAGAGGTAAAATCTGGAAAGCGGCCAGATGTCGTCAGTAGTGCAAAATTTAATGACAGCGCTGGCACATCTGGGGCTTCGGATTTGGGAAATGCATCATTTACAGAGTTTAAAGGTATGTTCAGATATGATTCTTTGTGAACCCATAGACCCCTCCCAATGGAGGAAACAAGTGGCTAAAGATCGATCAGTCTGGACCTTTAGGGTATTTTTCTTTGTGTATGTCAAATACACACAATCCAGGTCATGTCTGTGTTGTCAGCATTGCTGTCGAAATAAAAGGTTGACCACTAGGTTATGCCCATACCTGCCTGGGTTTCGTGTCTGCACACTGACTCACTCTGTTGCGATGCAGCACGAGGGGGAGGGGAAGGGGAGGACGATGCCGGTAGTCGCTCATCCTTTGGTAACTCAGATAACGACGACGATGATTCAGACTCGGACTGGGACCGGTACAGCGCATCTGACGAAGTATCATCTAGCACAAACAGTCGGGGTACAGGCGATGCCACAGCAGCCGGGGATGAACCTTCTTCCACAGGCGGCCGGCGCAAAGAGAAGAGCCTCTTCGGGGTTGCAGACAAGAGGACACCTATGGGGTTAAAGTGCGCTGTGTTCATTCCTTCATTTGTTCAAATCTATGTTGATACTCCCACGGCCTAGAAGGCTTCTGCCGTTGATGTTTCTCCGAGCTTTCAACGCCATGGAAACCTTAGTCATTAGGGATAGGTTCAACTCTGTTCTTGGTTTAGAGCTGTGGCACCCAGATGACCTGTGCATAAGAGTTCAGTGACATGTTAACTCAACTGTATTGCGAGCTTCTGGATGAAAAGAAGAGGCGTGGGGTTTGCATAATCAGGCGAGAGACATCTGAGTGCTATGCATGGTTTTTAAGTGATAATGGAGTATTGCCTGTCTTGTTACAATTCTGATGATCTTCATGGCAGGAAAGGGAATGTTTTGTTTCAATGTACGTGTATTTTTCTAGTGCCGGAGGTTGTTTTGTTACAGTTCATGAGGACTCCAGCACATGACAATAGGCTTGGTATCTTTGTAAAACCTTATGCGGTCCTGGCAATGGGATTATAAAGGTGCTTTGGGCTTTGGAACTGCAGAGAAACAGCAAGCCTAAAATTGGCAAAATTGCGAGGAGTCACATTTGTCAATCAGTATGTCGTGATAAAGTACCTTGGAAGGGGGGCTTGTGGACGAGTCTTCTTGTGCATGGATATGTACGATAATCGGCTGTATGCTGTAAAGGTGTGCCCAACAAACACCCATCATTGAGAAGATGCCGCCCCTTTGGATTCTCTGTCGCAAGTTTGCATCTCTGGGTAAGGCAAAAACCTTTCCGCCTCTACCCGGCATCATCCATTTCTCCCCTTGCAATCCCGCATCATGCATTTCTCGCCCTGCATCCTCCATTCCTTTCTGTCTCTTTCCCCTAGAGTACCCTCACCCCACACGTCCCATCCGCATGGGCCCTTGTAATTCAGCACCAGTGGGGCATCAAGCTCACCCACTGCTTCAGAGGAGTTGCCTGCTGTTTCCCCCCCCCCCCCCCCACTCCGGGGAAGGCCTTTCCGGTCACGGGGCGGCCGGTAAAGGGGGAACTGGACACACACAAGGAAAGTGACAGCCTTGCTCCCCTCCTCCTCCTTCGCAAAAGAACAAGTCATTTCAAGATGAAACAGACAACTGGTTTGCTCTCCTAAAAAGGAGAATAGGAAAGTGGGGGAAGGGGCAGCGAATTGCTCTTTGTGGCGGGCTGCATGGAATTGCAAGCTAATCTTTGTTAGCCACGAAGGACCTATGACATCTTCCCAGACCAATAGCAATTTTATTCACGCCATTTTTTGTTATGTCTGTAGAGCCATCCTTGCAGTGCCCTTGAAAGCGCGTCACGCTTAAAGAAGGGATATAAACAATGTTATAAGATGTGTAATGGGAAATTGCAGATTGTAAAAAAAGTGGAGCTTGAAGCGCAGCGGAAGCCAGGTCGTGGGCGGAAGCGGAATCCTATTGAGGATCTGCGGAGAGAGGTGGCCATCATGCGCACCTTGCGCCACAAAAACATTGTGTCATTGCAAGAGGTGGTCGATGATCCCAGCGGCAACAAAATGTTACTAGTCATGGACTACATGGAGGGGGGCCCTGTCATGACCCGTGATGCTCTGGAGCGGGGACGGTGCATTCCAGAACCTCTTGCCTTGCAGTACTTCAGGGACATGTGCAAGGTATGTTTCGATAATCAAGTTATTCATTTGGATAGTTGTGACATTATCGTTTGTCAAGGTTGGTCTGCAAGAGGGTCAACATCTCATTGCTGCTTTTAACCGGGCCTTGGCGAATGTTTTGACAACTCCCATCGTGCAGAGCGTCATCACTAGCTTCTGCGCTGGTGGACTTGGGAAAAAGGGGGGGGGGGGGGGAATTGTACAACTTTGGTGTGCATGACGTTTGGGAGGGCGATCATTGGGTGTGCCACAGAATTATTGGTGTTGTGATCTATCATCCTTATTGAGGGCTTTGGGAGTGGTAGTGTCTCCTGTTCAATCTTCTTGTCCAGCATTGTGGGAGTGAGCATCATTGAACGTTTCAGAGATGGGTCAATTGTTGATCGGTTAAGGAATAGTGGGCTTTAATGTGCATTGAAATGCCTGCCTGTTATTTCTATTCTTTTACTATATTAAGCACACGGGAGACGGGCTTTTGAGCGTATCAGGTCAACCAACCAAATGGTAACGGGGGCCTTATCCCAACCGGACTCCTGCTTCTTGTTGTACGCATGTGGCCTGTCAATACACTTAGTCAGGGTGACCTTTGTGCCTGGATGATGATGTACTCCTTTTTGCCTCAACCTTGATGCAAACCATTCCTTGCTTCACAGTCCTCATGTATCTTGGCTTTCACTGTGGAGGGTCCTGACATGGAACGTCTTCCCAGGCCTTGGACTACCTCCACTTCAATAAAGTGGTGCATGGCGACTTGAAACCGGAGAATGTGCTGATGAGCGCTCGGGGGGCAGTCACTCTCTCAGATTTTGGGTGCTCCAAGCTTATTCTATCCGGAAATGAGTATCTGGAGCGGTGCAATGGAACCCCAGCCTTCTTGGCTCCCGAAATGATGCGACCACAGTCCCGATATAGGTAAGTCAGCGTTACAGACTGCTGATTTCCAAAGTTGCCATCATGTCGGTGTAATCTAGTGCCGGCTCTCATCAATCGGCCACTGGAATGCTGTTGGCTGGGGTTGAGAGTAGTGCAGTTTCTCAGACGACACGCAGGGTCGGTTCCTACAATGAGACTGGCCTTAAACTTGCTACTAGGTTCCATTTGCATCAAGGTGGTGCGTGTAACGTGTACTAAGATTCACTTCAGTTACTCATCATCATGTCGCAATGGCCTCCCCTTAGTTTTTCATCATCCTGTCGCGGTGGCCTCCCCTGTCATGGTTTTCCCTTCTGCTTTAACGGTATTCACCTTAGCATCCGCGGGAGACACATTTAGGATCTCTTGCCGGTTTTTCTGGTAGCAAGAGCGGCAATTTCTAGCAACCATGGTTTCCATACCAAGCCAGATTCCAGACAAGACTGAGCTTGTGGCAGAAATCTCTGCTTGGAGCAGGATTCCAACCACAGCTCCTCCATATTATCCTAGCTCATCCTTCGGGATGCAGGTCTGGTATTGACATGGCTTTATTCATTACAGATTCTGTCTAATGCTCAAGGTTGTCTGGGTATGCGGTGCAGGGGTCGTCCTACAGATGTGTATGCCCTTGGTGCATGCTTGTTCACATTCGTATACGGACGCATCCCATTCAATGCCCCAAATGTTTTCAAGCTCTTCCAGGTCGTCCAGACTGAGCCGCTTCGCTTCCCTGAGGACGTTCCAACTTCCGATGACCTCAAGGATCTCCTGACGAAGATGTTGGCCAAGGTACGACTGGGTGGGCCAAAAGGGTGGGAATGTATGTAATGGATGTTCACAGGGAGGTGAAAAGTAGCGATGAGGTTAGATGGTCTGAAATTCCAGTGGCTTCCCCCCTGTTACTGATTCCTGCGGTACACCCCATGCCACTGCATGTCAGCCTTTCGTGTGAGTCTCAAACAGCAAAAATGACATGCAAGCCTCATATAGCGGTTTCTTGGCTGCATATGGGTGCAGACTCAGGTCGTGGGTTCCACCTTTTTATAGTTCATGGGCTACTACGTGGTTTCAATGTGGCTATTGCAGGCCAGATAAATTGCATGCGCTAAGGTCCCTGGTGTTTTAAACAGGGGGCATCCTTTCCCACAATAGGGGGTTGGGGGGGGGAGGGGGGGGGTTCCCTACAAGTGTTGAGCATCAGGAAGCCGCCGTATCTTTTACCCAAATGTGCACGTCTGAAGTGGGAGCTGGCATGAGCCCATAAGTGCACAGCATTTTGCTAAATCTCTTCTCTTTGAAAGCGCGGATGTGTGAAACGTTATGGCTCCTTTTTTGAAATCACAGGAGGGGGAGAGACGGAAACGAGATAGATGCTTGTTGCTGTTTTTTTGGGTCTTTCTAGGTCTTCCGGTGTGTCTTCCGGTCACCACTTCAAGTCATGGTCAATGCTTTTTAAGGCAGCGACATGTGCTGATTTGAATCGCTGCTGTGCAATCAATGCATCTGGCTGAAGGGTTAAGGGGCTTCTTGCAGGATCCTACTCAAAGGATAACTTTACAGAAGGTCATGCAGCATCCCTGGGTCACCAAACAGGGGGCGTGGCCCCTGCGGACTATGAAGGAGATGTTGCGCAGTGGAGCTGGGCCGGATGATGATGATGATGATCTCGAGAACTTCGGCCAAATGCCTGACCTTATGTCCACTGTGAATGTGCTGGACGTTCCTCGCCAGGTGACTCTTCATAAGGGACGCAACAATGGATGCCCGTTCTCCCTTGATGGAAGGGAGCACGGGCATCGCATATGGATTCCCTCCCCACCCCCCACCCTGCCCCTTCTTATATTCCTCAACAGGAAGTATATTTCTTTCAGGATTTTAGAGTAGTTTGCTTCTGAGCACGTGACTACTCCCAACTCCGCCCTGCCTTCGTTGGGGGTAATGTGTTGGGGCATTTGCAACGTTCGTGTGTGGGGGACTTCCTGTCTATCCTGAAAATCCATGCAGTGTGGTCATGAAGATTCCTTCATCTGCGCTAACGTCTGGTGGGCAGGCAAGCATGCTGCGTCTTCACACTGGAAGGCAGCCGGTCATTGCCGCTCTGGCTTGCTGCAGGTAGTTGTCCTGTATAGGACGAGGCAATTGCATTGTCACTGATGCTCTTTGTTGACTGCCACAGGATCACCTGCTGGAACTCTTACGGCCTGGCCTAATGGAGAGGGAGTATAAGGATGGCGAGTATCTGTTGCGTCAGGGCGACCAAGGCACTTCTCTTCTGTACATTGTTGAGGGGCAGGTGGAAGTCTTGCTGAAACTGCAGCCCCCGAAGGAGCTTCCTGCCAAGTGCGCTTCGCCTACCTCATTCTTGGGGTCTGTGATGGTTGTAGTCTTGTGCCTCCATTCATCGTTTCTCCTGAGCAGTCTGTGTCTCAATTCTCTGGGTCGCCCTCGTCACCAGTTTCCACTATTATGCACGCCGGGGTGTCTTCTTGCGTGGGATGGTTTCACTACGCGTGCATGGGGTGTTTTATCATTTGCACTCATTTGTGTGCGCGCGCGCGTGTGTGTGTGTGTGTGTGTGTGTGTGTGTGTGTGTGTGCGTGCGTGTGTGTGTGTGTGTACATTGCGTGTGCGCGCGCTCGCTTCTACACAGGCATTGGAGCACACCTGACCTGCGCATGAAGAGGGCCGTGGGTACAGTGATTCTTGGAGCAGGAAGCAAGTTAGGGGCTTGGAACACGTGGCCAAGATGCGACAGTTGCATCGGCGCTACCATTCCCATTTACTGCACCTTGTATTTCAAGGACATTAAGCCATCATCCGCCGATATCACATTGCTGAGCATTTAAGATCCTGATCAAGCAATAGGGTGCTGATGAACTACAGACTGCAAAGCGCTCATCTCAATTTGCATCGTAGTATGGCCTTTCCCTGATTTTCTTGCAACATGTGGTGCTGTACATCCATGTTGAAGCCCTCTACACATTTATTTTGGCATGTATGTGTTTCTATAATGCTCCAGGTATTTGATTTGAGCAGGGTCAGGGTAGTGGGAGCTGTGCAAAATTGGGAAGCTCTGTTGATACCCAACACGTATCGTTTCGGGCAGGTCCTCCAGAGGAGAAATTGGTGGCGCTCCTGCAGACGAGGCAGATGAGCCTCCGCCCACCGTTGGGGGAGTTAGCCGCAGTGGCGGCTACGTCCCTGAGGTGATTGGGGAGGAGCTCCCGCCTGCACTCCTGGAGGTAAAGTCCCAAAGTTGTACCCTTGGGGAAACTGCCAGCGACGGTTCAATTAGCCTATCTTGCTGTGTCTGGGCAGCTCAGAGGACCTCCCAGCTGTCTCAGGCAATGGGATGGAGTGAAGGGTTGTTGTTCAAGTGTGTTTGTGTCTGGTACTTTTGACGCACAATGGGCAATAATGTTGTACTATGGGTTTCATGCTACCGCAAGTAGCTTCAAGGTGGCCAGTATGAAAGCATATCCTTTCTGCGGAGCGCTTGCGATTTGCCGATCGTGGCAAAAATTTGTAGCTTTGTCGGTTTCGGAAACAGTGCCTCTTCTCTAATACAAACACTCCTTGTGGTGCAAAGTCCAAAACCATGTATCTTAGGGATCAAACACAAAATGCTCCACACTCAGCTTCCCTCCCTGCCTTTTCACCTCTTCCATTGCCCCATGTTCCTTCCCAACCCCCGTGGCATCTCACGTCGTGCCTTCCTTGATCGGCCCATTTGAGTGATATTTGTGTCAGCCAATGCGTCCAACCCCCGGTCTTTGGTCCTCAGTGTCAAGAAGTATCTACCCCCAACGGGGCGCCCCTCTGGCAGGAGGTTCTGATGTGCAAGGTGAGGCCAGGGAGCAAGCAAGGCACGGGAGTTTACCACATTGCTAGGAAGGGGTACGAACGAGTACTTGGTTGCCATCAGAAGCGAAGGCCAGTTCATTGGAGAAATGTCCTCATTCGCTTCGAGTGCTGCACGGTGCGCATCTGTGCGGGCTAAGGGCCCAGTACGTGCCAAGCTCATCCCTGGCGAGCATCTGCATAAGTGCGTGGAGCGAATCCCCGAGGTGAAGCTTGCCCTCCCATTCCTGTGCCGGTCTGATTGACTTTTGTTCCCTAGCACTGTTGTTCCGGAGCTGCCCTGGACTGGCTTCCGGATTTTCTTACGGCTAGGCTACTTGTGGCATCATCGCCTCTCAGATGAAATGTATGTTGAGCTGACTCGACGACCCTCTATCCGCCTTATTTGCCTTTGAGTTTTTTTGTTTTTTTTTTTTTTTTTTTGGGGGGGGGGGGGGGGCACAGCTGCTGGGACAAGTGGTGATCTGATGCTTTTGTTGCACCGGGAGCTGTCTACTCTCGCTATTTGCTGGGCCTTATTGAAACATGCATCCTGTACTTTCGGTCTCCGTGCAATCTTGCACTAGTGAGTGTTCATACAATTTGGCAGGAGCAATTGAACTGATGCTGTCATCTGCAAAATTGCAGGCCCGTCAGCAGGTCAAGGAGATGGTGTGGATGAAGCAGAGTGAGAATATGGTGCTGGAGGCAGTCACTCGCCTATCCTCAGTCCATGATGCCCTCGAGGAGCTGCTCGCTCCCGCCCTGCCTACTGGTAGGGGCATGACCCCCTTCCCCCACCCCAAAACGCCCCCCACACGCAGGGGATGCATGGTTTGAGTATACGCAGACATGAAGACACATACCTTTATGCAGCATGGATGGCAGCCTGGCTGTTCAGCATATGGGTCCAGATTGCTTACTCATATCCCCGCCCCCCGCCCCCCCCCCCCCCTGTGGTGTGTGTGTGTGTGTGTGTGTGTATGTGCACGCGCGCGCGGGTGCGTGCATGCACGTGTGTGTGGGTTCGCGTGCATGCGCGCTTGTGCATGCTGGCATTGGCCCATGTGCTTGCTAGTTTTCTGCATATCGGGGCCGGCTTTCCACTACTTTACCATGGTGTTCCCTGCTTCATGTCTCACTCTCACTCTTTCCTTTCCCGTTGTCCTTCCTGAAGTGCAATAGGCGCATGGGAGCAGTTCAGGGACGGTGGATGGGATTTTCGAGGTCTCGCCCTAACGAGCTGTGCTGTTGGTCCAGGTCGTAAGGGGGCTTCAGATCAGGAGACCCCAGTAACGCCAAACCGCCATTCTCGGCCACCAAATGCAGAGACCACTCCACCTTCCTCACGTGGTTCCGAGTACAGTTATGAACGCAGCCTTTCTGCCCGTACACCTACGGAGCGATTAATCACTCCGCCCTCCGCATCACACCGGTCCCAAAGCTCCCGGGATTATGGTACTGAAAGGGATGTGGGAGCCTCTCGTGGGGACCGCATTTACCCACGTCGCCCGGGTATGTCACTTTTCAAAGCCACTGTCCCTGCCTGGGCATTTCGCACACCAGTTATTGCTTCTGAGGGATTAATAGTAAATTCAATCCCCTCCGATAGCCCACATTTAACATGCCCGGAGTGAGGGCTTTGAGGAAGAGGGGGGGAGGGTTGACCCCAACGTGAAAAAAGTTGAAGCTGGGGATCACTTAGGGGAGTCGAGCACTTTTTCCACTCCTCATCCCCTCCGAGAAAAAGGGTAAACCCCTCCTCCCGGCACACGTGCGTGTGCGCATTCTCTCTCTCTCTCTCTCTCTCTCTCTCTCTCTCTCTCTCTCTCTCTCTCTCTCTCTCTCTCTCTCTCTCTCTCTCTCTCTCTCTCTCTCTCCCCCCCCCCCTCTCTCTCCCGCTCTCACTAACACATAGAGTGTATTCGCGTCTACTGAGGCAGCACCCACTCTGACATCACGGGTGTGCGGTGAAACAGAGGGCTATTCCCCGCTGCGCCCACCAGACGGCAGGTCTCCAGTGCAATACTATCCATCGCGGGAGTACGGGGAGCTCCGGCACATTCCACGATCACCATATAGGCCCGCCGGAGCTTATGACCCTAATTGGGCGTACCAGCGGGAGCGGGAGAGGGCTACCGCGGCTCGGGCAGTTGCCCAACAGGCGTCTTCAACGGCTCGGACCTCTTCCCATGCCCAGGCCAGCGAGAATGGCGAGGATACAGATCAAGTCGCACCCAACCTCGTCAACTTTCCTCGTAACCCCCGCCAATCACGCCGCCACTTGCGCACATCTTAGAAGTGGTCAATTGGTTGGTGAGGATGCGCATTCAGGCCAGCGCATTTGTCCTGCAGAACTGTTGTTACCAGCGCTGGGGATTTTGTGCTGGGTTAGTTGTGTGATACCTTAGCTCTCTTGCTCTGCAAGGGGGCCAAGGTCCCAAGAATTTGGCCAAAGGCCCGTCGAATTTGTCTTGATGGTTCCCCCACCGGGATATTTGTTGCAAAAGTGTGGGCTACAAGCTCAAGCGCTGTTCTTAAATGAAGGCAAGTCTCTGTAGTTGCTGGGGGCTCTGCCATATGGGGCGCGTGTTCTGGAGACTTCTTTTCAAACAGAGGGTAGTGGCAAGCGGATGGTCGACAAGGCACTGCTCCGTTGCCTTAAGCATGCCTTGGTATTGGATATGACAATGCACCCTGTGGCCTGCTGGTTGAGCCTATCAGGCGATAATTGTCATTAGCGTTCAAGGAAGTCTACTTGCTTTTCAATACTTTTCTGTGATTTCTGCAGGGCTGGCTTCTTTTTAATCTGTAGTCAAGGGGGCAGCCCCTCTTGGTTGGTACTGCTGGTTTTGGTGTGCGGACATGGTCTTATCCTCGCCCTCGCAGGCGAATGGTGATCCTGTGTGCCGAGGGCTGTTCTCTTTTTCAGCGATCCCTTATTGGACCCTTGTCATTCTTAACCGCAAATCCCCCCCCCCCCCCATCCTTGCCCCTGTTCAAAAGGCCAAACAAAAGTCGATACAGTGGACTTGGCGAGGGGGCAGGGGTTTCCAGAGCAGTATCTTACCCAGTATCCTTCTTCGATGGTTTCTCCCCAAATTTTGGAGAGGGGGGTATCAGGTGGCATCTATTATGGCACGTGGGCCCTCACATGTTTTTTTAAGCCCTTTTCCTAATGTTCAACCTCTTTTGCCCCTCTTACATATTGGGACAGTTGCGCTTGTGGTTTGACTTCAATCACCTTGAGCGGCAATCACCTTGAGCGGCCTAGCATGGAGAGGGGTTGGAAACGTTTGGTGCTAATTCTTCTTGGAGTTGCAATGGAACAAAGTCTGTCTGGTAGAGTGTCTTGACGAAAGAAAGGGAAAGCAGATCATGTGCTTCGGACGGCGTGGGGTGGTCCTTGTTTGACCCTACCTTGGTTACACTTGCGGCATCAGACTTAAATGTACAAGACGTTCCAGGTTGTGGTGTGGTGGAAAATGTACACCCGATGAGCATGAGGAGATTTGCCTCAAATTTCTGGTTTTACTATTAATTAGCTCATCTGGTGTAAGGTTTGGGGCTCTTTGGGGCCGGGAAGTTAGCTCCCACACCCTGGTGCTTTCTTTATGGAGGCACTAATGGCGATTTCGTGCTCATGGGGCCAGTCAACGTAGTTGGACTGGGTTGTGGCCAGGGAGTGCAATTTGCATTACTCAGATCTGAGTTGCGAAACTACTACAAATATCATGAAAATTGGGCAACTGCAGGGCATAGACCAGGATGGGACAAGCACACCCCGTTTCCAGAGTATCCCATCCCGTTACACCAGACCTGGATTTGTCCTTGTAGCCTTAACCTGTGCATCAACTACAGTTTTTATAATGCAGCCTGGCTCAATTAAGGCACCTATGCAAGGACAGCTTCTGGGCATTCTGTTATACTTTGTTGCTCAAGGAGGACTGGGTAGCTGTGTGGGACAGTTGTGAAGATCTGCACCACACAGACCAGTAGTAGGTACTCTTTCCTCACCCCGCCCCCCCCCCCCCTCCTCCCTCTCCTTTTCCCCACACAGCACAGAGCCTGACAATTTTGAAGTCGTGGTGTCACCAAGGAATCGGGTTATGCTTTAGCGTGGTGGGCCCGGAGTTTTCACCTAAATCCGCATCTACAGTTTTTCCTCACTAGCTGAGCAGAGCAATACGCAAAATTGTTGCGACCTTGCTTGTCTTTGCCGGATTGGCGATTTACTACCGGCCAATTTGCAACTGGAGTGAGCCTCAGCATCGAGACTTTGTCTGCACCTGTGCACATGTGCTGTATGAAAAGCATGTAGGTTGGCCTTTTGAGGGCTTTCAGTGCACCTGCACTTCAGGATCCTCCAGAGGACATAATATCTCAATTTTGGTTATCGTATTTTCCTCGTGTGCGTGTCCATGCCGGTGATCTTTTTTATAAGAAAAGTGGCAATTCGGCTTTAGTGTGTACCTGCGCTGGGGACAAATCTAGAAAATTCACCATCGATTATATCAGGATTGATCCCTAGTCTTAGGAGGGTGAACTTTGGTTAATCCAGTTACTGGAGGAAGTCTCAAAGGTGCTTTATTGATACCTCAGAAGGTCTGGGTGTGTAAGTGATTTGCCACCACTATTTTAACAGAATCCACAAATAGCACTTGAAAGTTGGCAACTTGGCGTGCTTTTTGATGTACCGCAATGCTGTGTCAATGGCAGCTGCCCCTTTGCGCGGGAAATTCCTGTCGAGGGGCGTTTGCCCCGTTGTGTGAGTAGACTGCCTTATGAGACCCTTTCAACGGGAGCTGGCCCAACATTTGCTTGATTTATGTGACGAAGAGAAAGGACTTGTCGATTCCAGAAATAACCTCAAATCCAGTCATCTGTCATCGTTTTGTGTGTTACGAGAAAGATCGTGCATAGAGGTACATACGTGTGTACCGGTACCCCTATGCATGTATGGGAGCATATTAACCGGTGCATGATGCCAAGGGTTGACTGTGGCAGACCAGCAGCAGCCTGAGCTAGCTGGGCATGACGATGGCAGTGCCTTTAAAATTTTGATAATCCGTACAAGTTTCCGCTCCAAAATTTTGATTGTCAAGAAAGCCTACAGCTGTGCAGCAAATTTGTTTGCCGCCTATAGGGACTAGTTAGCCATAGGCTTTGCAGACAAGCAAGTACTGAAGCGGAAGACTTGTAGATATGAAGTGCCATACTTGGAGGTGACGTCAGTGCTGCTGTTGGTCGTAAGCCCAAGAACAAGGTACATTGCTGTGGGTTTCAAGTATCATGATTTCCTGCGTAAATGTGGTTTGCAGTGTTTCCTTGGTTCAGGACCCGTTTAAGACTCTTTGTCTTTCAGCATTTCAAAAAACTGTGTATGCTGGACTTGACACCTTCAACATGACGGTTCGGACGAATTTTTTAGATCCGATGGTTAACTCTTTTGGGGGATTCAGAGTATCCTGGTGGTTTGTAAATCGGACGTGTTATGTACTAGGACTGAGGAGTGCATGTCAGGGTACGACATGGCCCTAGGAATCCCTTCGGGTGGCACGAATAGCTCAGCCAGAATCGTGCGGGTGGCACCCGTATGTTGGCAGTGAAAATGACGGTTTTTGCGCGGGGTGCCCGTAAACCCAGGCAAAAAGTGTGCGGGTGTGCCAATTTGCGTCACGCTTAAATTTGGGGCTCTTGCCGAAGTTTAGATGCTAACAACCACTCTCAATGAGTCCTCATGCACTTAACTTAAAAATCAGGGAGTTTTGGCATATGATACACCACAAACCAATGTGAAAATGGCAAAGGAGGCATCACGTTGAAGGCGATTCCAGGAGATTTTGTCACCAAATAATCAATATGTACGGGAAAATTACCTGGATGCTAGGCTTCACGTGAAGTGTGCACATCGTACCTGACACGCAGTCGTCGGAGGGAAGGTAGTGCTCGTTCTCTCGACCAAAGTCAAAAGCTGACTGAGGATCATCGTCGTTAAAGCTGTCCTCCATCCCTGTAAACTTCCCTTACCAACCCCTATTTTCAGTCGGGGTACCCGTATCGCCTTGCAGATAAGGCGCGGGTGCCTCCCCGTAAAAAGACCTTGCAAACGCTGCAAAACGTGCGGGTTTCCAGAATGCTTTTCCAGATAATTTACGGGCCCCGCATGCAAAGCCCAATCCCCGTACGGGTTGTCGTACCCTGGTGCATGTATTAAAAACTTCGTCAGAATCGTGTGGTCTGTGGTTTTGTGGCCTGACCATAGCAGAAACTAGGCCAAGCATTTCAGCAGCTAATAACCGAGCAGAGCAATATATATGCTATCGTCTGGGTCCGAGTGCTGTGTGGACTTTCCATGCTAGCATCAGTCTTTCACGGCCAGGTGAATTTTGCTGCTGTTTCGTGCTCTGAGACTCATTTCTCAAGGGGTGGCAGGGCTGTCAGGGCAAAGTTGTGGCGTGTGTTAAGCTTGGTTCAGTATGGCAAACTTGTCGTGATATATATCATAACAGGGAAATGTATAGCTAATTATATATTCTAATACCTACATATAGCTATTATCTCCCGCCCCCCCCCCCCGCTCTCTCTCTCTCTCTCTCTCTCTCTCTCTCTCTCTCTCTCTCTCTCTCTCTCTCTCTCTCTCTCTCTCTCTCTCTCTCTCTCTCTCTCTCTCTCTCTCTTTCTCTCGCGCCTGCACGCGCGCGCGGGGGGAAACGACGGTTGTTGTGAATGTGTTAGGTTATGGGCATTCGGCATCACCTGTAAGCAAGCAGACAGGTCGTAAGTTCGTGCCTCTCCAGCTACAGTCCTCGACGACTCTCTGCTCTTTAGACACATGCAACTGCATGAACAAGACTGGCATCCTTATGTGCCCAGTATCTTTCCAAACCAGTTCCGTTACATGTTGATCTGTCAATGAGCATCTACACACGGATACGCTCCTGACGGCTGAAAGCAAGTACCTTCCTATACTCAATCAAGACTCCGTCCCTTAGCTGTTTGGGAGACTTGATTGTACACTAAGATGGTTCACTTACAAACAAGCAATCAAACATGAACACATTACCAATACACACCCTGCGTCACCGCACCTGTAAGCAAGCAGACAGGTCGTAAGTTCGTGCCTCTCCAGCTACAGTCCTCGACGACTGTCTGCTCTTTAGACACATGCAACTGCATGAACAAGACTGGCATCCTTATGTGCCCAGTATCTTTCCAAACCAGTTGCTCGACTAAGCGACGACAGCAGCCTTAAGAGTTCGATCACAAACGTGTGATCACGATCAAAATGTACCTTATGTTCGAAATATACCTCATCCGAACGTGTCTCGAGGTACCTTATGTGGATAGTGGACCCGTATCCATATGGTACAATTGAAGATCACCTAAAGCACAAGGCATTCTATAATGTATGTTCACAACTCAACACTTCCCCTTGCCTGCATGCTTTATGTGTATCTTCTCTGTCCTAGTGAATCCCTATGACCAACACCACGGACTTGTTAAGTGGTTTGGTCATAAAGTCAGCCACATTGTGAGCATTTCCACATAGGGGATATCTGCCAGCCCCTTTCCTATGGCCTCCCTAGCATAGTGGCATCCACAAAGCCTTCACGCTCGGGTATCTTCCCTCCAAGAGTTAAAAGCTAACTCTCGGGTGTCCCTAAGATACTTCAGCACTCGAATGGCTTCACTCCAGTGCGAAGTGGTAGGGCTCATTCTGTACCTTGGCAACACACCAAGTGCCTGTGCAATGTCAGTTCTGATGGTGTTGGCAATATACCGCAGTGACCCTTTAAGCTCACAATACCGATGGCCAGGAGTGACTGACCCTACAGAGTCCACATCCTTGGACTCGAGAGTGCTGCCAGCCACAAAGTCCTTGAACATTGGAGTATCCACGACCATCCTCACACACACCCTTTCCGACGTTTTGCAACGCTATTCTAAGTCCATAGACACCACTCATGTATACCGTAGTAATACCTCTGACAACAATTGAAGACTAGTCTCCTCGACGTGTTCAAATGACGACATGAATTTAATACGTACCCGTCATGATGATCATGACAGCTAAACATACATGTAGACTCAAAATCCATCCCCTCACTTTCAAAGCCCCCCATACATTTCATCTGACCCTTTTGTCCGTGGCGTGACATCGACACTAGTTGCGACCGTGATTTCCTGTGTGAGTTCCCTTTCTATCACCATATGGAGGCCAATACTTGCACAACCAACATGACCCAGGACTTACTGCTTGAGTACCCTCTCTATTGAAGAAGTCATGGTTTCTTTCAAGTTGTCTTGCCCTAACTCACATCGCTTCCCCTGGAAGTGCTATTACATGTTTCACGGTCCGTCGACCAAATTATATTTCTACAACCTCTATACTTTTATTTGGTTAAGACTTTGAAACATCAAGACTAAACGGACACCATTACAAGCGACGTGCACCCAACACGCATCTAACGACTATGTTTCATGTTATATAACCTAGAGTCTGGATATCAACAACTTTCATCTGGAACTTTTCAAGATTTCTCACATATGGCCACAACTCCCAAACTTGGCTCTGTGGCTATCTCTAAGAACTCTCTCTAGCTTTCATTGATTTTACTGGCTATCCCGGTCTAGCTTTCTAACGTGAGGGTGCACCGATGCATCAAGGCCTTAGGATTGAATTGTCTGTAACTGACAATTCTACCACCCAAAGCTCACTTGTATTGGTCACAATGATGGTAGCTCACCTCTACCCTATTTATACACATAACCCTTTAAAAAGTCTTATCTATACACCATCACTACTATGATCAGTCTCTAAGGGCGTTGCTGCAACAATACACATGACTTACAAAGTCACCAAAGCTTACGTGTGTTGGGTCAAATATCACCATCCTCTGCTTGAGGAGCTAAGGTTATCACAGGTACCTATCAGTAACCTCATGTTGAGCACAGAAGATCCTTTCCATCATCACTACTAGACATTAGGCTACTCAACATCCAAACGCGCGCAAAGCGCAACGCGCGCACGCACGCAACGAGAACTGATGAGCTTCCCCTGACCACATTATGTCACAGGTTAACCCAAAACTCTTTAAATTAATTCAGTGTCCTCAGAAACCAATTCTTTTCCATGTCAATATCAGAATTAGCTTCACATGTTAGCAATTTTTTTTTTATTTTTTTATTTTTTATTTTTTTGGTGTTCATAATTTGGCCCATCTAACACTCATATCCTTTGTGTAGCCCGCACATGGATTAAGACTAACTTGCAGCTACTTCTACCCCAACTGCAGCTGCACCTTTTTGCATTCCTAGAGTCATTCATGTATATCACCTTAAACATTCTGGGTCAATTACCCTATGGTCCATGCCAGACAGGAGGTCAGGGCGTGAAGCGCATGCATTGCGCAACGATAAAATTGTAATCTTCTGGTACCCACAACTCACTCCTGGTCAGCCCAAAAACTTTCAACACCAGGTCATTCATGTATATCACCTTAAACATTCTGGGTCAATTACCCTATGGTCCATGCCAGACTGTAGGTCAGGGCGTGAAGCGCATGCATTGCGCAACGATAAAATTGTAATCTTCTGGTACCCACAACTCACTCTTGGTCAGCCCAAAAACTTTCAACATCAGGTCATTCATGTATATCCCCTTAAACATTCTGGGTCAATTACCCTATGGTCCATGCCAGACTGTAGGTCAGGGCGTGAAGCGCATGCATTGCGCAACGATAAAATTGTAATTTTCTGGTACCCACAACTCACTCCTGGTCAGCCCAAAAACTTTCAACACCAGGTCAAAAAAACTCAAATACCTTTCTTAGAGGTTTCCACAACACCACATACACAGACACACATATAGAGGTCTCACAAGCCACACTGGACCCATATATGACCCTATGTAGGACCACTCAAGGTTTGAAAACAGCATTGGCCACACAATTCAGCCACACATTGCATTGACTACACATCATTGACCAGACACAACCAGTCAATGTCTAGTTTCACACTCTGGAAAACATGGAAGGAATGCCAGGCACATAAGACAAGTCATGACATTGATTACACAGCAGTTCCGATAAGAGGTCTTGACTCCGCAAGTGCACGACAATTCAATGAGGCACACGACTCCCGATTTAGCATTTCTCACCCTCAACATTAGGGATTAGCCATCAGCAAGTCCGAACGCGACACCTGATCAGCCTGTCTCACCCTCAACATTAGGGACTAGCCATCACCGAGTCCGAACGCGACACCTGATCAGCCTTTCTCACCCTCAGCATTAGGGACTAGCCATCAGCGAGTAGCAGCGCAAACCACAATAAGAATGTGCTCAGTGGACTGGGGAACCAAAAGTCCCTTACCACCATATTGCACCAACTCCTGGCTGTTTACACATACACAATCAATGTCTTTCAAGCCCCAGCTCATGGACATCTTTACACACGCTTACACATACAACACATATGTAAGCCCATCCCCATGCTGCAATACCTGTACTGTTGCTCATGGTGTCTACCAATACCTGGATGGGGGCTCCCTAGGGTCCACCCACTTCTTCCCGCTGAGTATCACACTTGCTGTCAGTGGTTAGAGGTCATTCATAACTACTTTTGTTAATCTGACCCCCTTGATCTCCAGCCTTAAGAGGGTGCAGACTTAAAAAGAAGCCTTTCTATTGGTTCACCTCTCAACCAGTACACTATCTGTAACACAGGAGCATCACTTCCTCTCTCAACTCTTTGAGCCACACACTCACAATTTCAGGACCCAAATCATACACAACCTCCCATATGCACTCAAAATTTCACTCCTCCATCCCAAGGTGGTCTTCCGCCTCGTCCCCTTCCAACCGGGATTTCACCACCTCGCCTTGCGGATGAAACTGCCAAGATTTCTTGGCATTTCAGAATCAATTCGAATGGATTCTGAAGCATATACTGCGACATGAAGGCGGGGTACAAACTGCGGGGCTGTCGCTCCCTGTGGGACTGGAGTAGACTTGTGTAGTGTCCGCTGGCCACCAGTGCCTTGCCCAAAAACCACATATCGGCTTGTCCTCAGCACCCAGAGTTGTGTGGGCCCATAACCTGTTAGGTTATGGGCATTCGGCATCACCTGTAAGCAAGCAGACAGGTCGTAAGTTCGTGCCTCTCCAGCTACAGTCCTCGACGACTGTCTGCTCTTTAGACACATGCAACTGCATGAACAAGACTGGCATCCTTATGTGCCCAGTATCTTTCCAAACCAGTTGCTCGACTAAGCGACGACAGCAGCCTTAAGAGTTCGATCACAAACGTGTGATCACGATCAAAATGTACCTTATGTTCGAAATATACCTCATCCGAACGTGTCTCGAGGTACCTTATGTGGATAGTGGACCCGTATCCATATGGTACAATTGAAGATCACCTAAAGCACAAGGCATTCTATAATGTATGTTCACAACTCAACAGAATGGCTCTCTGATGATTGGCATGTTAAGGAAATATGAATTGCATCAGGATCAGTCACTCAAAGGTTATCATGAGTGCAAGTGGTTTTCGCTGGAGTGTCAATATAACATACGTTTAGATAGGGAAATGAAGCATATTTAAACCATGATTTGTTGTATTATGCATGTCATGTCATGTTGCGTTACCAGTTAGATCAAAACAGACATGGTACCCTCCGGAAGCGGGGTGGGGGGAAAGAGACAGGGCCCTCCTACGGAAGGATTCCGACCGGAACAGGGAAAGGGGGCAGGGGTGGATTTGAAGAAGAGGGGAGGGAATGGCATGCGGGAGCATGCGAGGGGAAGGAAAGAAGCAAAATCAATCGAAGGAATTAACCTTGGTCAGCGTCTGCAGATCCAGGTTTTGGGTGGTGCATGCAGGCATGCATGCATACCATCAGCATGCGTGTGACGGTTGGGTCCCAGTGCCAGCCCTGGAACTTCAGGCTTCGAAAGGAGGGAGCAGAGCCTTGACTCTTAGCACCGAGCCCTCTCAACCTCCTCTTGTTCTTCTTCTTGTTCTCCTTTGTCGTTGTGGCCAACTCTGAAACCTTCAGTAGAGTTGCTTCCACAGAAAAGAGGCATTGGTTTTAGGTGTAAACACCCACTACAGGGGCTCATAAGCCGAGATGCAGTTTGTTTTACGCTTCAGCGCGGTCCGGGACCCTACGGGACCCTTCCTATTGATGCTGGTCGTCGTCGGGGCATCCCCCGTTCCCACCGGTTGTGTGATCAGTGTCAGGCTGGTTTGGTGGGTGATGAACACCACCTTGTCTTTTCCTGTTCGGCCCTTCAGCCGATCCGGGACCGTTACCCCCATCTTTTTCGTTCCCCCTTTCGGTCGTTACGTCAGTTCGTCTGGCAAGATGACCTTCAGTCTGTGGTTAACTTCATTTATGATTGTTTTCAGTTTCGGTCTTAGGTTTGTGTCTTGCCCTTTGCTGGCCCTTGCCCACTCTTGGGCTGTGTCCTGGGGCTTTCCTGCCCCTTCCTTTGTGTCCTGGGGCTTTCATGCCCTTCCTTTGTGCTCTTGGCTCCCCACTCGATACTTTGGGTTTGTGTTTGGCCTTGATTCTTCGGGTTTGTGTTTGGTTTCTCTCGGTGTCTTGCTGCGTCGGTGTTCGGTTTTCCATCTCATCAGCCCTTTGGGCTGGGTTGATGTAATTCCTTCCTTTACAAGAGTGGAGTAAAAAAGACCAGCCCAATGTTCAGGGACCCAAACCCCCAATGTGTCAAGCTATGAGTCACACCCGGCGAGCAGCCAGCTGGCGACCCACAGCCGCCGCAATGATGAAACTGACCCGACGTCCTGACTTCCTGGGCCCATGTGACCCATACGGGGCCCTGAAGATACACGGGAGATCTGTTAGCCACTCGACGGACATGCCGATCCTTGTACCACTGTGGACTGAAGAACCCCACTAATTTACTGATCACCCAGTCCTGTCCTATATAAAGCTTTTCAAAAGGCTCGCCTAGTCCTGAAGGGACGCTGCCCTTTGTCGCGCAGTTGGCCTTGAGTGGGTGAGATTTCTGCTCCTCCAACGGCCCTGCGGACAAAGTGTATTTTTCTGGTGTTGCACGTGGTCCTCCGGATTTTGTCTCATATTTTGGCAGATATGTGCTCTATATGGCCGTTTGTTACTGCAGGAACGCACGAAGGGAGTAAAGGACATTTTCCCTCGTGCTTGCCCCTCTTGAATGTCCCAATCACGCCTGCGTGCTTGGACGAAATAACCCTTTTAGATTGGCGTGGCTTGTCACCAACAATTTACATTTGATGGGGGTACAGCACCGGTCCTACTGCGGTGGTAGTGCAGCGGACGGATTTCCACAGCAAGCACACATTTCAAAAAAGGACAGACGATTCAAACGCCATTAATTTCCAGCTGGTCCACTGCTGAGGCTAATTTGGTACTTTACTCAGGAGGACGTCAGCATGGAAGGAAAAACTGTTCTCTCGGAGGCTGGAGCATTCCTTTACAAGCCTTATGAGGCATATGACAGACAACCTTGGCTGGCTTTGGTGCACTAGCTGGAAAAGGTGTTGATTTAAATGTTGGAGGCATTTCCTTTGACACAACTGCCCCTGGATATCTGCTCAAACGTCCTCCGCTTCCTCTGTGCCACTCAGCTGATTGCTGCGTCGGGTGTAAGTTTTTGCTCTTTACAGAACTCCCTTTCAACAAAGTACAGGGATGCCATTACCTGGGTTGCAAGTCCTCCGCGAATAATGTCCATGTTCTGGTCTTCTTCAGTGGCTTCACATCAGCATGCCAACGAAAAACTGTCTCTTTTCCTAGCTATGTCATGTTGTTAGGTGGTGGTACTCACTTTGTTTTGGACAAGATACAAATCTTTTCTGGCAGCACGTTCTCAATTTTCCTTCATTGTCTCGCTTATCCAGCTTTGTTTCATAAAAAGTTCGTAAAACGTTTCATGCAATGAATGCCGATATATTCTTCTAACAATTATCAAGTTAGGTCTGCAACAAGACGGTTATCCGCAACTGTCCCCCCATACGTCAAAGGCTACCAGTTCGTTACCTTGCTGATAATTTTTGAGACATCTGTTTCCCACCAGCATTCCTGATATGCCATCTGAACTTTCACTTTTCCCCCTCCCAATACCAAGACAACACACTCACTCACACACACACACACACACACACACACACACACACACACACACACACACACACACACACACACACACACACACACACACACACACACACAGACACAGGTGGGGGGGGGGAGTGCGACAGAGGCAAGAATTTGTTGATTGACTTGCAGAATTGGGGTGTGACAAAGGCGTGCAAGGCACTAGCAGAGGCGAGCGAGCCAGCCTTTAAAAGCAGATGTATGGCTTCTGGCTGGAAAATGCCGCGCAGACCCCGAGGCATTGCTGCAGGCTTCAAACATTTTCCTTGGAGGTCACTCTATTGGTAGGTCATGGTTGCCTTACCCAGAGCGGTCCCACATCTGTTGTATAAGGTATTTAGTTGGAGTGCCCGCCAGATGGGTGTGTGCTTGCAAAAGACACTTTGTGTGTGTGTGTGTGTGTGTGTGTGTGTGTGTGTGTGTGTGTGTGTGTGTGTGTGTGTGTGTGTGTGTGTGTGTGTATGCCCGCGGTGCCAACGTGTGGGTAACTTCAGGTTTTTCTCCTCTTTATCTGTTTTGTCCCTTCAGTTATTTTGTTGGCTTGCTCTTTGTCGTCCAGCAGCCGCCCGTGCGAAGCACAAAGACTGAGAAACGATGGGGAAATGAGGTTGAGATGAGAGGGGCTGGGTGGTCATACTATCCCTGGTTTGGCGTTGTTGATGATGTGCATAACAGGGGCGGTGTGTTGGAGAAGGTGAGGGGGGGGGGGGAGGGGTGGATGAGTGTACTACCTTTGTGTGTTTGGGTGGGGGATCGAGAAGTACGATGCATGCAAGAGGGTCACAGAGTTTGTGCACATGACCGAAAGGATGTGGATCTGCAAGACAGAGATTGACAGACGATATGAGCGGCCGGAAGGGCGAACGTGCTTGAGAGGGGGCCAAGACAACGATGGGAGAAGGGCTGATTGCCGTAAGCAGAGCTGGAAAGACAGTGGGTGTGGGAGAAGGGCTGATTGCCGTAAGCAGAGCTGGAAAGACAGTGGGTGTGAGAGGTGTGATTGTACATTCGAGGGGTTGAGGGGGTTGGGCCAATGTATGGAGTCATAAGCGCAGCTGCTTCCGTCCATTTCCTTCACCAGAGAACCGACTGGCACAGCTTGACCTCGTCGAAGAAACCTGCATTAATTTTCCCGAGCTTGTCGAGTGAGCACCGGTGGGAGGGTGTTGTCTGCAGGCGCCACTCCTGTGTGTCCTGTGGAGAAGCTGGTCAATTTGTTGTCAGACGATGCCATGATGGCTGCCAGCTCTATCTCATCTGTCGAGGGTGGGCTTCCTCCATCCTTTGTTGCCATCCATCCTGCATTTTTTCAGGATGCCATCCTGCCCCTTGCTCAATCTGTCTATGCATGCTTGTCCTGCTGGTCGATGTGAACTTGCATTTATAGGTCTCGGGGTCGTGTGTGTGTGTGTGTGTGTGTGTGTGTGTGTGTGTGTGTGTGTGTGTGTGTGTGTGTGTGTGTGTGTGCGTGCGCGCGTGTGTGTGTGCGTGTGTGTGTGTGTGTGTGTGCGTGCGCGCGCGCGCGCGCGCGCGCGTGTGTGTGTGTGTGTGTGTGTGTGTGTGTGTGTGTGTGTGTGTGTGTGTGTGTGTGTGTGTGTGTGAGAGAGAGAGAAAGGGGGGGGGGTGGAGCGCGTGCCCGCTCCTCCTGCATTTAAATGAGTAGGGTATGAGTTGCAAGAAGTTAAGCTAGCCGTGTTGTGAGTGAAAGAGCGGTGCCACTGATACAGGTGCATCGGAGAGCCAAAGGCGCGAGCACGCCTGCAAGCAGAATTTTTGTATGTTGACCTTTTCAGCATTGAGGGCCACCGCCTACTCAGAAAACGCTCGGTAAGGACGAAGGGCAGAAGATTTGCCACTCTCACGGTGTGAGTGGAGCCCTGCAGTTGCTTGCTGATTCTAACATCCAAAGCTGCTTCTTTCGTACCACTGGGTGGTTTCTGTCAATTTTTGTCAAGGCCTTGTCCCACGAGAGTACACAATTGGGCACCTGTTCGTAGGAATCCAATGCGGAGTGAGGGGAGTTTGAGGCGACTTTGGGGCATGGGGAAATGGTCAAGTGGTGCTGGGGGTGGGGAACTAGGGAAGCAATGATTGGCTGGAGCTCGACATGGGAGGGGCTACAGATATTGAGGGATGTAAGGCGCATGCTGAATTTGTGAGGGACACGTGCCACATGGCATCCATGTAAAAGCGGCGAGTTCAGGTATTTTGGTATTTGACACGATTGGACGCTGGACGTAGTTTTGAAAAACTGATCGAGGGTGGTTGCAAGCCAGTCCAGTCAGCAGGTTAGACGTGTGGGAGCTTGCCAGATTTACTGTTTTCGGGGACTCCGTGTTCCCTTTGTAAGGTGTGAGAAGAGCAACAGGCATGAACGGGTTTATGGAGAGAGCTTCTCGACGCCTGTCAGGGAACTGCTACGAAGCGGACGACCCTCTTAAAAACAAGAGTTGTGGTCTCATTTTCCCACGTCCAAGGCCCACGAGGGGCTTTGCTGCTTCGTTCCACATTTGCATACATCATGCACCGCGCCCCCGGGGGGGGGGGGGCGGTTGGGACTCGGTCGGCTGATATGCTCCACTATTACGCTGCACCACCAGGGGCTCGCTGTGCCTGGAAGACAGTGCCTGGGAGTCCTGATATACGTACTGCCCAGGGGAGCCATCCCGCCCTTCTAAGCAAATTAACAAGTTGTATCACGTTAAGGCAAGGCCATCTTTGCTCTGGATTATGCGGTTTTGATTGCCATGACGCTGCTGAAAAATGGCGTTCAGCTGTTCCTAGGCCACACTGACTTTGGTTGAACCCGTGAGGGAGAACACGCATTGGACTTTGGTGTCTATACTAAAGGCCGCCAGCAGGCCCACGAGAGCTGCGATTATGTGCCTCTCCTTCTTGGGATGATGTGGCATGTCTCTTCTTCTAAGAAGATATTTGAGATAAATCTGTCGCAGGCACCCTATGCCGTTAATGGCATGTGTCTTCTTCTATGATTGCTGACTGTGGCCTGTGTAGCTCAGGTGGCAGCTGCATTGGCTTTCCAAACCTGCATTGATAGAATCGGGAGATGAAAGAGAGGTTTGGTTATGAATTGCCATTGGTCTTCCCGCATGTGCAAGATATCCCTGATGAGAATGCCCTAAAAGGGCGCTAATGCAGGCACTATTTCTGGCGCTGCAGACAGAAATGGCCTCTCCCTGTCTCTCCCTTTGTTTACTCCCCCCCCCCCCAAAAAAAAAAAAAAAAAAAAAAAAAAAAAAAAAAAAAAAACTCTCTTATCTCTGCCGCTCATACTCTCTTTTCCACCCCCTATGGTCACCCTTGTCTTTTGTGGCTAGTCCCTCCTTCCTTTCGTCCGGCCCCCCCCCTCCCCCTCCTCCCCCTCCTCTTGTCATTTCGCCCCCGCCACCCCCTCCTCTTGTCATTTCGCTGGTTTCACCACCACATGTGTCCATGGCCCTTGGTTTTCGCGTACCCACATGTAGGATACGTGGTTTGCAGGACATGCTTCACCTTAATAGAAATGGGCTAGCAGACCATCAGCCCAGATATCATTGTGGCAAGGCCATGTACACGTGCGTCTTTCCGCCAGAGCTCATCGATTACACGTGCGTCCAAAAGGAATTGCTGGACCCTTGCACATGGTGATCAGACAGTGCTACCACCGATTGACTCCCAACGTCTGGAGTGTAGAGGTGGACCCGTTGAGTCTTGGCAAGGTTTGAAAAGGTCGAATCCCATTCCCAGTGATAGCGGAAGAACAGTGATTTCCTCTTGTGTAAAGTAAGAAGGACGTTAAGATTCCCCTCTGTTTCCTGGTTTTTTATGGCCCTTTTTCTTTCGGCACGCCCTCTTGTGCGGGAGCTCAGGCTCATCCCTTAACTTTTTCTGTGTGGCACACATGATGGTCGATGTCAACAGCAATGGATGACGGAGTTGATGTAAGCAGCTTTTAGGGACAATACCAAGACTCAACAAACAGCACCAATAGCAAGATTCCAAAGCAAAACCTTACCATATATGATGTAATTGTTATCTATGGGAAACATGCGACTTACATGTATGTCCACATGGAACCCCCTTTGTGATTCTTGCATCGGCAACAATCACTCCAATCTGGCCCCACGAGCTGCAGATAATTCCAACTTCGGCAGACAGAAGATATGATGTATCTGCAAGACTACCAGCATATCCATAAATTGTTCAAAGTTTCAGCATGGGCTGGCGCTCTTTTCACCCAGATGCGGCAAGTATGGCAAAGCTCAACATATACACTAACCAACATAGTTTTATCATTCGACAGCTGTTTTGGTACAGCTTTAACATACATGCATCGGAGTGCTGCATGCGCCTTCGGGGGCTGGACGGCTACATGCAACGCCCGAAGCCTGGTTTGTTGTACCCCTGGGATGGGTTGTGCAACTCCATATGTGTTTTGGCAGGTATGAACTGCTGCCATGAAACACGACCTAGTGCACCTCTATAAAATAAACAGTTGACGAGGTCATGACCTTGATCGATCCCTACCATTTTATGCTGGATACCCAGAGCTCTAAAATTGAAGAGCCCAGGGTGAATAGACCAAGAGGCAACTGCCCGGAGCCAAAGCAATGCCTTGTCCAGCAATGGCAGGGGATGTGTCTCTGTTTTAGCCATGCCATGCCCGCCATTGACTTCCTGTTGCGAGTCACAACCAATGAGAAACCACGCAACTATGACTAGTTCACAAATGGTGGTTCTACTCTCTAGCATCCTGTTATACTTGCTGAGAAATCCTGCTAACATGCCCCCCACCCACCCCCCACCCCCGCGCACACTGCAAACCATATGCCACTCCTTCGATGTCCACCCTTGTTTGGCGAGAAATTGATACACTCAATTCTAGGAACTGAACATCTCAGACTACAACAGGATCGCGGCGCTTCAGGACATCCCACAAAAGCATTGTAGCATTTTCCCATAAACAATGTGCCGCTGGCATCTTGCGGCCAGAATGCAGCTAATGACTCTATACGTCCAGATCAACCTTGAATTCAATTGATGCATCTGATCAAAGAGATGCACCATGTGAGATACTCTCCTTTTTTCCTTTTTTGAGAGTCTATCGGCTGTTGACTCCAACCAGGAACTTCACCCAGAAACACCACATGCCGTAACTGCACTTTCTGCTTCAGGCCAGCCAGACTTCCTGGCTTATTCGATCACTTCCATGTGTGTTAGATTCTAGTTATCCCTGTTTCTCATGTTCATTTCTAGCTGCCCAGCTGGCTCCCTTGCTCGGCCTCAAACAAAGTTAAACCCTCTACTGGTTTCTTTTTCCAGAAATGCATATCAGAGCATATCCAGCTCCAGAGGTCAAAGCCCTTGGCATCTCGCAAGAGGTTGCACCAAGGTCGTGCAGCCAGGAGCGCCTGCCACAGACACAATGAGGTGGAGCAATTCAAATATGCGCTAGCGCCATGGCCGGAAACTTCAGACACTTTTTTGGATAGAGGATCGCAAGCGTCACATCCATCCAGGAGTCGAAAAACTGCTCCGTAAATGTTCCAAGATTTTCAAGCGTCAGAAACATAGTGCGCCGCTCCCAGAAAGTATCCCTTGATGTTTCCAAACTTGTAATCCTATATGCATCAGAAAGTTCCCACAACACACAAATAACAACTTCAACCACAAACCAATGATGCTCATGGTAGCCTCTTTGAAGATACCCAGCCTGCACTTGAAATAGCTTGCCAACTATACTTTCATGGTCATTCAAAAAAAGCAGTTCCTCTGTATCGACAAATACACCGATAGTTGTAAAGATATTCAAAGCGTACGGGACGAACACTGCCATTTGTCCTTAAACCTGCTCATCCATCAGCTCACGAAATTTTAATCTATGAACTTAAACCGCAACGATCCAGCAAGAAATAATCTAATCTTAAGGTGCGCATGCTACACTTGGCAAGCAGCTCAGAACGCAAACCAAACATTAACGACAAATATACCTGCATTACATCACACAAGCCTACTATACAACCGAACAGATGGGTATGGGGAAGTCTTTTTCATCTCCTCATAAGTCGCTCCAGCTCCCTTTGCAGAGGAAATGCAACACGTAGACACGGAGAGATACGCACTTCCCCTTCCCCTGTCCCTCCTCATCTTGCCAAGCCTACCAAATCAGTAATGGAGTGGAGTGGTGGGACTAGCAGCGCTTGCAGGATACTCCTGCCCTCCTCTACGGGGTGGGGTCCAAGGTGCCGAGTTGTTGAGGGGTTGTGCAACCCCTGAAGGGCCTGCTCCACTACCATCTCCCACACGGGCAGGCATATGGCTCTGCCCATGGGTTGGAGATAACGGTGTGGCACTAGAGAGTGGTCCCCCGCAACCTGTTGGGGTTGAAGGAGTTGTAGACTTTGCCTCAGTTCCCCAGGATGGTGGTGGCGTTGGTTCCGATACGGGAGGCGTGACCTTGTCATCTGCCGATGGCACACCGATACGAATACAGACCTCCCGAATGAAAGCAGTTCCCAGGTCTGGATTGGCCTGAATCAGCGCCTGAAATGTTGGCGTCACCTGGTGCCCAACATGTTCAGGATGAGAAGAGCCTCAACGTGCTCTAACAGTGACCAGATTAAGAAACGTCAGCAAGAAGAGTCCTGCACTCTGTGGCTGTATTAAAATGACTGAGATGTGGGATGTGTGAGATGTGTGTGTGTGTGTGTGTGTGTGTGTGTGTGTGTGGGATGTGTGTGTGTGTGTGTGTGTGAGTGTATGAGAGAGAGTGTGTGTGTGTGTGTGTGTGTGTGTGTGTGTGTGTGTGTGTGAGAGAGAGAGAGAGAAGGGGGGGGGTGGGGGAGAGACATGGGGTGGTAGGGGGGGGGGGGCTCTGGGGTTTTATTCCTTGTGTCTTTGGTTCGGGGGGGGGGGGGGTTGTTGGGGAGGGGGGGGGGGGTGGAGGGGGGCACAGGAAAAGGTACAAAAGAAGGGGATGGAATCAATGGATGGAACAAGCCAACACATGACGAAGCTGGCAGTACATACCACCACATTTGGCAGGCAAGCTGATGTCAGATCAATGCAAACTTCGCGAAGCTCTGTGCTGCACCGCTCGCACGCAACCTGATATCACAGACAACCCAAATCAAGTTAGCGTTATGCACGGATATCCTTGCATCCCAGACACAGGCAGCAGATTGTGCACGTCACCACGAGTCTCTTAA
>KV908496.1:315944-343070 GCA_002005505.1 Botryococcus braunii
CTTCAACACACCATCGTGTCTTTCCCAGTTCTCCTTCCCCCCAAAATAAAATTTCCATAAATCTATTCCATAATTGTTCTTTTTTTGAACAATCGTGTGACACACACACACACACACACACACACACACACACACACACACACACACACATACACACACACACACACAGAGACACAGACGCACGCACGCACGCACACGCACACACACACACACACACACACACACACACACACACACACACACACACACACACACACACAATTGGCTTTAAAAAAAAGTGAAGCACGTCCTAACCTCAAGTTAGCTTGCTGCAGTTCCACATCACCACCGTTTTAAAGGGAGAAGTATTGCTATCAAGTGATTTTCCCAATCACAAAGTTTTGGCATATGCAAGTCTGTCACCTGTATTTCACAGGTACAAAACCATCATCTGTGGACAAATCCCATCTCCACAGGAAGTGGTGTTCTGACCGCTCCTCGTCCATTCCCCCAAAAACGTAGATACTGTTCCCATGCGTGCACATGGTACAACCAGCACCTTGAATCTCTGTATCCACAAATAGAAACGTTGAGGTTCCTATCATTTGCCTAGGCACCTTTAATACTATGTCCTTCCCATGGTGACCCCACAATGGTGCCAGCCCAAACAACTTTCCTGCCGAAATGTTGCCAGTGCCGAATTCAAGCGCACAACCTCTAAAGAATATGTGACATTGCTTCTTTGCCATTTTTAGTGCGGGCTTTGCCCCCCTTTGTTAGTAGTCACATATTTGCATCTTGAAGCTTTCAGAATATGCTATTTACCTGCATGGTAAGTGGGAACCTCTCCTCTTTCCCATTCATAGGGACAGAACTGCTCCTTGAAGGCAATCTGTACCCGTCCCTTGAGCTCGTCTTTAGTTCCCACGGACGGCAATCCTCTGTTCGCAAGAAGGATTTCGAGATCTTGGATGTCCAAGTGTTCTACTAAAGCGTTTATCGCCTCAGGCCCATTCATGGATGGACTTTAAACCCCAGCGATAGTCACGCTGCTTCGTTGAGGAGCGAAGCACCCCAGGCCTCACCCTCCTGCTTAGTGCGGATCTATATCTGCTTCCACGCAATCGTGTAAAGTTGCCCAAAACATCTTTTACTATAACGTCGGTGAAGCTGAACCCTTTAGCACATAGCTTCTACAAAGTCCGAAGGATCTCGACGTGACACCGACCCAGTCTGAACGACAACGCTTGCCTCCTCCGCGGAACCCTTATTGTGTTCTGTTCTTGACCTTTTCCCTGCTTCGGGCTGCGAAATGCTACGGTGCGATCTGGACCTCTTTTAGCAATAAAGTGGCTCCGTATCCGGCACGGGCATCGAAGGAGATCGAAGTTCCTCGTCGCTCGAGGCCAGGTCTGCGCCCCCTAGCCTACTCGGAGTCCTTAGTCAGAGGCCCGTGATTATAGGGGCCCCGACGGGCCGCCCCTATTCTTCAAGGGCCGATCCGATACGGCGATTGGTGAGAATGAGGCACGGATGTCAGTATCTTGGTCAAAAGGTCCAAAAAGTCGAGAAACATGACTTGTGAAAGGTCCTGTTCACCCATTTTAACGTCCACTTTTCCAATTATTTTGCGAAACCAGCAACCTCCGGTATACACCATGACCGAGGGTGTAGAGACTTATCCACGGCTGATTGAACGTCGTTGGAGAGAGTGCCAGAACCCTCTAGACTTGCCATGATGCACGCTCCGATGCCAATGGCAGCTCAAATTCTCCGCAGCCTAAGTTGATGCGGGAATGTGTGTCGGTGCGCTGGGCAAAGTGCACTCTCCTTCAGACAGATCTAGACTTATGCCTTAAGAGGCGCTGGCAGCAACCCTAGACAGTAAAGTGCAATGCTTGGCAAAGTGGGCACATGCGTTACATCATTCAGAAGTGCACATATGAGTGCACATGGGTGACACCCGGTAGTAAGTGTTGAGCACCACTTCATATTCATGTGTGCTTCGGGGGATCCTGTGCGTCTTAGGTTCTGCGGCTTGATTACCTCTGCCACTCGTTCTCTAAGACTGATTCTCCGGCAGAGGACTTTCCACCTGTTCGTTGCTTCTTTCATGAGTGTTCCATTCTTCGTCCCAACTCTTGGGTACTGTGGGAGCTGTTTCATCTCATCAGCATCTAGTGCCTCAGCTTTGTTTACAAGGTGGAGTAAAAATACCGCCCAATGTTCCAATGACCCAAGCCAAATACTTCAAGCTACAAGTCACACCTGGCGAGCACCCAGGTGACAACCCCAGCAGCAGCGACTATGAAACTGACTCAATCGGAGTGGTTTGTTACAAGAGTCATAATCATCTGCGTCTTCTTGAGGATCCATTTGAACGACCGGGAATGACCTGCAGATACGGTGAACTTGAAATGCGAAACAACCATCACACACATGGTAGAATATTCGAAACCGAGGTCGTACAGAGCATGCCACATCAACAACACCAGTGTTACCAATTGGCAATTGTGCAAACCTCGGACACAGCTAAACCTCTAGTGTACATGATATACTCGCACACATTTCGCACTCAACCGCTGCAATCCTTGAGAGGTCTTACATATATACCTTCTCAGTTAAGCAATCACTGGTAAGATACCACTGGACCATCCAATAGATATGATATAGTCAGTTGTACAGAACCGTGCAACTGAGCACCAATTTACACAATGAACAGCAACTTTCTATAATGTATCAAATAGGTTGAAGGGAAGTTTTAAAGCGGAGACATGTCGAGCATGCCCTCCACAAACAGGAGCACCCAGCTCCAGACCTAAAGAACTGCCCATCCATTTCCCACAATCCAACCAGCTGGGATCCTCAGTCCGGTCATTCTTTGGCTTCAGCGTGTCTTGAAGCAAACAGATACTGATGACGGTAGAGGTGTGAAATTAGGGAGGACGGCCTCTAGAACTAATCCATCATCTCTCTGTAAGCCCAAGGGTGTGCATCCAGGTATGATTGCGTGGCTGCCCGCAGCGCTTTGTTGGGAATGCACGCAGATGGGTTGATAGCTTGGCGCGTGACAGGGTCAAACCTTCCCACCTGCAACAGAAAGCAAAAAGTGAAAGACTACTCCCCTGCAAATATGCAAGTGCCTTAGTCTTTCTTGCTCAGACTAAATAAGAAGTCATTCGCATCACATACACATATAATCAACCAAATCGGACAAAACGCTTCCACTTTGAGGCCAACCCTTAAACCTCATTAACAACACTGGACACAACCCATTACTTTTACCCATAACTATTACAATGGCCTTTATCTCTTGCCTGAAATCCCTGGATGTTCTCCAACCTGTCCCACTCAGTACCCAATAACACAGCAAGTCCACAGATCGACAGGGGATCAACGCAATTGTGATATTCCTGCCCGCACCTTTTCAAAATGTTCTTCAAGTGATGAGCCCTCATAAGAGATACCGGCGGGAGTTATAACAGGTTCTCGATAGGGCTCCATCGTTAGGCTGCAAGTGTACTCTGGAGCTGCCTCTCTTGGCTTGTCTTGGTTGGCTGCTGCATCAAACACCCGATCCAGTGCAGCCAACCGCTGCTGAAGCGCATCTTCTGACACTACTCCCTGCCACAAGATACGGATGTGAACACCGCAGCTATCGCACAATACCCAAAACCCTCATCATCACTTCCCCGTTTATGTGCCGAGTCACGACAAAACATATAAAACGTTCCATGCCCGTCCAACACAGGACCCAACACCAGGTGCGGGACAAAGTTCTATAAGCACCTAACCCCCCACGCCCCCCCCCCCCCCCACACACACACACACTCCCCACCCCTCCCCAACACACACACACACACACACACACACACACACACACACACACACACACACACACACACACACACACACACACACACACACACACACACGCACGCACGCACACACGCACACACGCACACACACACACAACGCACACACACACACACATATGCACACACACACATATGCACACACACGCAAATGCTCCATCCTCTCTGTCCCTGCCTCCCTCTCACCATGCAAACGCAGACAATTGCCCCCCCCCTCTCACTCTCTCTCTCTCCGTCTCTCTCTCTCTCTCTCTCTCTCTCTCTCTCTCTCTCTCTCTCTCTCTCTCTCTCTCTCTCTCTCTCTCTCTCTCTCTCTCTCTCACACACACACACACACACACACACACACACACACACACACACACACACACACACACACACACACACACACACACACACACACACCCCCAAAAAAAAAAAAAATACTCAGTCTCATACACCCCCCACAGGATGTACCAGGGCTTGAATTTCCAAACAAAATGCCGGGCTCTTTTACCGCTGTGCTCAATTCCGCACTGTGGGCCCTATGCATCAGTTCCACCAGATAGCCCTTCAAATTCTCCCGCTCTAGGGTACGCTCAGCAGCTTCCATCTCCCAAAGCCGGTACTTCATCCCAGCCAAACTCCTCCACATCTAAAACACCAGGTCAAAAGAGTACATTCAGGACTTCAAAAGGAACCCTCACAAACACTCAAGACACACAAACAGGTCTCAAGCGGAACATCCTGGAACGATGCAAAGCCCAACATGCTTGCGATCATGGTCACTCTATTCGATCTTTAACTCTGCAGTGTAACTTGCTGCCCATCACCTTATCTTGACACCAGCATCGGCATGTTGGACCGGTGAGAGAAACACAAGTGCCCTTCAGAATTATACATTATTGCCTTAAATTTCACATACAATAATACCCCTGTCTTAAAATTTCTTTGCCATGCTTGTAATGAAAAGTAGCACACAGGACTCAGTAGCCCTGGGCCAATTACAGCGACGAATAGGGCCCTTGGGAGTCAGGGATTTTTGTCCAAGGTAAGGTGAATCCCTCGTCCAGAAAATGGTGCAGGACTCTTCATACCCACCGGTTCTTTTGCACGAGCAGGCTGCTCCCGTCCCAACTCCAGCGCCTTTCAACCACACACAAATAAGGCTCAAATGCCCCTGAACGTCTGCAGCTTCACAGTGCTTAGAGCATCAAAAACCAATTCTCAGCAGGTTCTCTTGAAATAAAAGAGGCCAGACGGGAGTTGACTTCACCAGAAACAGGCCGCAGGAAACCATTGATCTTCCAGAAGCCATGCAGGAGGAAGGGCTCAACAAATCAGAAAACCTTGTTTGTCCATGTAATTTCCCCACAATATACCAGAAATAGACTAATGGAACCTCTGTGCAAGCAGTACAGCCTCATGTATACATGCACATGACAAAACTCGATAGATTTCACAGACAAAACACATCCTGGGAAAACGGCCCATGATGTAAATCAGCTGCCCACTATGAAACGACATTTTACCTTGAATGTAGCAGGATGCTGTCTGCTGGGACAGGATTTACCATAAGGGGATAAGACATTGAAGTGCCGACAATTTAAGGCCAAGCAGAAGTCGAGGTAGGAGAGGGAAGCAAGAAAGTGAGCAAAAAATGTAATGTCCTCGAGTTCATTGGAATGACATCAAGCTGTCCAAAGTAGTCTGCATAATTTTCAAGGCCCAACACCGCCCACGTAGCAGGAGAATGCACAGAAATGAAAAGCGGGGTAATTTTTAACACAGGTCAAGATGGTACCAACCACGAAAGCGATCCCATCCTGTCCACACAACCATCCGCACCTTTGTTAAGTGGTGGACACTTCCACGAACATCACATCTCCTGTCCAATGCCAGGCCGAGCAGGTAATGTGCCTGAAACCAGAGCCCAGTTCATAAGTCAGATCAGCACAAAGTCAGCATTGGCATATCCACAACACCGCAAACCACTCTTTTCAGGGTTCATAGAAATCACCAGCAGAAACGACTAACTTGCTATAAGATAGGCTGCATGCACTTCTAAAATGCCAATAGAGCTGAAGTCTTGTTTGGTATTTGTAGCTTGTCCTTTCAAATCTCTCCCTCCTTGGGAATCCAAAAACCAAGAATGTGTGCGAAACCCATAACTTCCTGTTCCACTTCCTTCGCCGTCTCCCATTTCCTGTTCCCTTCATTGCACTGGTCTAAAATACCAATAATGAACAAGCTTCCCCGTTAATTCCCACGGATGAGAAGTCATTATATGCCTTGAGGCCATCCCCCTCCCCTGCCGGCTTCTCTTGCGGGGGTTCGTCGAGCGCAGCTTGGCAGCCCTGGACCTTTGGCTAGCACTATCAACTTACCTTGAAAAGGGAACCATCCAGCTCCAAAGCTTTCCGTGCATCTTGTTCCACAAGGTCCCACCGACCTTTTTTCTTGTGACACTGTGCTCGGTTCACCAGGAGAACAACCATCTTGGGCGCATGAGTCAGGGCCTCTGTATATTTCTGTGGGGACAACACAACTACTTTCAACCCACTGGAGGAACAAACATTTCTTTGGATCTCAAGAAACATATTTGATACAGGCATACAACCGACTTGTCGACATAGTAAGACTGCAATTCGAATTACCTCTGAGGCTGCCCCGAACTTCCCCTTTTTATACAATGCATTACCCTGCATGGGTAACAAAGCAGGACACCAGTCAGGAAATCTAGCAATTCATAAGGAAACATTCAAAGCACTGACAGCAATGAACTGGGGCAGGGATGTCTGGGGCGTGCCTCGGCTTTCAATGCGCTGGCCACTGCCTTGTCCCTTTCTTGAATCTCGGGATCTTCGGTGGCCATGGTCTGCGACCGTTTCACCCTTGAACTTGTAGGGCCTCCAACGCTGCTCTGCCCATCCGGGCAGGCAGTAGAAGGCCCAGCCCCCGTGTTGTCGCAATTACCGAGAATGCTATCTAGAGCTATTATATAGCCTTCAAAAGGTTCACTATAGTACAAGTCCTTGATTATGATCCTTTCAGGACTAACATAGTCAAAACACAGCGTACGTAGTACAGAATTCAGGTGATTTGCCCTAACATGAGTGTCCCTCGCAGCAAAAAGGTCACCTTAAACGACGAGTCCAAGTCACCTCAAACCCCGCTCGACGCTTGTCAAACGTTCTTGTCAGATCACTTCTCGAACAGATCGCATATAGCTGGACCGTACGGAGAGGATCGATGATATAACCTGCGACCAGTGAACGACAACCCGTACGGGAACCGTACGGGTTGGCGAATTTCAGTAGGGGTCCCGTACGGGTCGCCAAGGGGGGATACGGCTTACCCGTTAGAATTCATCAGATTCTGGTAGCGAAATACGGTCATACCCAACGGGCTAAGCGGAAGTCTTACGGCTTACCCGGGAAATTTTCTATTCTATCGGGACAACGCTAGGGGTCGACTTTACATGACTGATGACATTAATGCCGTGATTATGCCGTGATTAACCTACCCCCCCCCCTGGGGGGGTAGGTTGACGTTGCCACTCTACCCCCTAGAAGAGTTAAGGATTCCGCTGGGCAGGCCCATAATTCTCACCTAGTGTCGCGCCACGACGCAAACTTTTTTCAGTGGAAAATTGTCGGTTTCCGCAGGGCAGTCGACAAACTAATAACTAAGAAAATGGCAAAACAGACATTTTGGGGGTAGCCGGAATGTGGGCTGTTTTGTGATAGCCGATCGTGCAGCCATGAGATCCGGGTGAATTTGTAGGTTTTCCTGCACTGGCGCTGCGGATGTCCGGCAAAATGCCGGACGGTGGCCTCCAGCATTGCGTTTTTCGAATTTTCCGTGTGTGACCGTGTTATGTGTGGAAATGTGCACGGTCTGTGGGTGGGGACCGTGAGTCGCCCCCAATATCTGGTGGTCCGTACACTCTCCTGAGCGCAGATGTCTGGAATGTTCGGCATTCTGGTGGTGGTGGCCTGAAATTTCGGTCCTGAATGTTCCACTGAATGTTAAAGATCGCACATTTCGGAGGCTTCGCCGGCACATGCTGTACTTCGTGGGTGTGTGTGGATGCACATGGCCTGATTTTGCTCACTCTAAGGGGATTGTGGCCCTGAATGATTGGAGTATCCAGTACATTGCAGGCTTTCTCTTATCCAAAAAGATTCGCTGTGGTCCAGGATCTGCTTTTGTTATAATAGTGAAAGAACAATTAGTGACTTTCCCTCAGAAGAGTAATAGTGGCCAGGCTTCTCTAAGGCAGTCACTGTGAACAATCTAAGAGGTTGAGTAATGGATGGCAGAACTCTAGAGTTCTGCCATAATTGATCTAGACTGATTCCACTTAGGAGAAAGAGAGTAATGCAATTTGACACGTTCTTGCTAGAAAGGATATAAGCAGCCGGCATGAAGGGCTCGGCACTTGGTTGGGACTGAAAGAGCACTCCGGGTGCTTATCTCTGATCAGTTGCCACAAGTGTCAACACATAGTCGGGCTGTGCTTGCTCTCGTACACACAGCAAGAGACCCGACCGAGCTTAACACCCTTCGTGCCGGGACATACAGGTAAAGTGCTACATCTTAGTGTGACGTGTATGAACAATTGATTAGGAAGAGGTCTAGATAAGAGTATTAGAATGTTGCCAATGCTTGGCTCATCGAACAATGGTAATGCGGACTATCTGTCGATGCGTAGAAGAGGTAGTTTGAATTCCTTGGCGTTGAGAGAGAGCAAGAAGCAATGTAAAGACTTGGTTGGGACTGAAAGAGCACTCCGGGTGCTTATCTCTGATCAGTTGCCACAAGTGTCAACACATAGTCGGGCTCTGCTTGCTCTCCTACACACAGCAAGAGACCCGACCGAGCTTAACACCCTTCGTGCCGGGACATACAGGGAATATTACGCCCAGAATTGTTCAGGTTATGGGCCCACCAACTCTTGAGCTGGGCAACTGAAAGTATGTTCCGAGTCTACGATGGGACGAACGAAGCAGAGCGGAAGGATGTCGTCCGGCGGTAAAAGACCTTTCATACCCCCACCTCCTTCACCACCTACATACGATAGCCTGAGGCGAGCTGGAGGAGATACGGGACCGAGAACACCAGAAGAACGAGCATTCCTGGTGAAGGACTTTGTCAGCCGCGCGTACGGACTGGGTAAAGTCGAACAGCCTCAGTGGTTCAGACGACGATTCTCTGCATACCCAGCCTACAAAGTAACTGCGTGGGAGTGTTCATTCATCAACGCGGATCCAGGCTTCGTCACGCGAGCATTATTTGAACGGCATCTACAACAGATCGGAGGACCCAGCAAACCCGAATACTGGGAAGAAAGGGCAGCCTACACAGCAGTGGAGTGTGCTCTCGCCACTCTTGACGAGGACTTCCTACTTTCCCTTTTGGGCAGCAGAAAAGGATTCAGCCCAGAGGAGTGGTGCACGGACCCAGATAACGGAGACGAAGACGGGGACTCGCAGCGTTCAGAACCTAACGAAGACTGAGTGACATTCGAGCAACATGGCGAGGAAGAGATCTAAATCAAGGGAGCCATCAGAGGAGGAGCCCACAACAGAGGAGGCGTCTACATCGTCCCCCACACGACAGCCATGTACACCCAGTACATCAAAGGGTGAGGGAGATGTACTTCCCAAGGTCATAGCCACCCAAGTCAAGGTGCATATTAATCTTGATCGTCATGGCACAGATTTTGTGGTATGGGACAATGCCTTTACTGCGGCAAATAGTGCTAAGGGTTCTTTTCCTGCCATTCAGTCAGCCATGCCTGGGACTATCCATAATGCGGCTGCAATGCTTGTGCTGTATGAGTCAGTTCCAGAGGAATGGTTAGGGGAAGTGTCAAGTAAGCCGTCGGCATATGATGCATATCTGTTCATTTGCAAGAAATTTGTGGGTGGTTACAACCCTCAAGCCAATGCAGACTGGCTGAAGGAAATGTCAAGAGGGATGAGACGTGGAGAAACAATCTCTCAGTATGTGTCCAGAATGATAAATCTTAAAAGCTGCTTGAAACGCAATGGACATGACCTCTTGGATGGTCATGTGGCCACTCAGATAGTGCAGGGACTGCCAGCAGCAGCCAATCCTCCCGGGCTGCTGCCCACTGCAGTAGCTTACCCCCTGGATGAGCTGGCAGCTCTCATTTCCACCACAGCAGAGGCTTCTGGCTACAACGATGATGGAGAACAGCCTGCCATGGTGATGAAAACAATGCCTGCCCAACTAGGGGCAGCCCCAGCCCCTTCTACTAGTGGGGCCATTCCCTCCGGACAGCAAGCAGACACAGAATCAAGGGGAGAAGTGAGAGGCACATGCAATTACTGCCACAGGAAAGGCCATTTTTGGAGAGACTGCCGCAAACGCAAAAGGGATGCAGAGACACAACGCAATGTGGTGGCAGCTGTGCAACAACTGGCTGCCATGTGGCCCCAAGGGCAGTATCCTGGAGCACCCCAGCCACCCCCAAGCGTGCAGCATGCATTCCCAGGCACTGGAGCGTTCCCACTGCTGCACCCTCCTCCAGGCCCACCTTCTCCTCCCTCAGAAGGTATGCCATACGTGGTATCATATAATGTGCTGGATGGCAGTAAACACCAACAGTCCAAACAGTCGTGGCTTGTGGACAGTGGAGCGTCTGTACATCTTGTGAACAACTTTTCCCTGCTACATGCCCCTACAGTACATGACCACCCCATTCCATTGCTGCTCGCTACATCTGACGCCACTGGGGGTATTGTTGCTACTGGGTCAGTGTGTCTCATGTCCTCTCAGCATGTTCCAGTGTGGCTGCATCATGTCCAGTGTGTTCCCTCAGCCACCACCAATATTTTATCAGTATCTGCTGCTCTGCGTGATGGAATCCGGTTCAGTATAGATAGACTGGGAGCATTCACTGCTGTCTCAGGACCGAGTGGTTGGCAGATGCCTGTGAAACCAGAGAATGGCCTGTATTATATCCATAACTGCCTCCCAGTAGCACCAGTGAAGGTTCCTTATTCAGTAACAGCTGCTCTGAAGAAGAAATGCTCCACAGCTCAAAGCCATGACTGTGCCAAACGTTTCCTGTGGCACAGCAGATTGGGACACCCAGGAGATCCATGGATGAAACGCCTGAGCAGTGAGCAACTGGTTACTGGCCTAGACACCTTATTGTCCCCTTGTGAAAAGTGTCCTAAGTACTGTGAAGCTTGCATTGAGGGGAAGCATGCACGTCCCCCATTTGGTGAAAGCTCTAGACCTGCTGAGAAACCCCTTGACAGAATCCACATTGACACTGTGGGCCCCATATCACCAGCAGCCATTACTGGGGAACGTTTTTGGGTAACTGTAACTGATGAGGCATCCGGATGGAAGGCAGTGCTGCCAGTGAAGTCAAAAGATGTAATTGGAGCTGTTGTCAGAGACCTAATTTTGTATTGGCAAACTGAGAAGGAAACTACAGTGAAGTGCATCCGTTGTGACAGAGGTACAGAGTTCTTAAATGCCAAGTTCAAGGAATTTTGTGCATCCCAGGGCACTAAGCTGGAGACATCTGCCCCATATACCCCTCAGCAGAATGGAGTTGCTGAGAGAGCCAACAGAACCCTCAAGGAACGCACCAGAACCCTCCTCAATTTTGCTGCAGCAAGTCCTGTTATGTGGAAGGAAGCCCTGGAGACAGCCTGCACCCTCCTAAATATGGGACCCAGCACAGGCAGGCCCCTATCTCCCTGTGAAATGTTCATGGGATATAAACCAGATGTATCCTTGCTGCGCACATGGGGATGCCTTGCATTTGTGCACGTTCCTGATCAGCAGAGGGGGGCATTTGCACCAAAGGCTGTGGCTGGGATGTTCACTGGCTACTCTCCAGTGTCAAAGGCATACCGTGTCTATATGGGAGGGGGAATCTGGAGAGAGAGCAGAGATGTCCAATTTGTGGAACACATTCGAGGTGCTACTCGGGTGGGAATGGCAGTTCTCTCTGACCGGCCTCAGCAGTTCTCATACCCTGAAGACTTACCAGGGCAAATGCACAGCAGCAACCCAGTGGTGTCATTGCCACAGTGCAGCACGCAGAATCAGACTGTCAGGAGCCCATGCTCCAACAGTAGACCTGACAGCTCCTTCCCAGTACCCTCTGACCAGGCTGCAACTGAGCCTACTAGTCAGGGGAAGCCTTCCCAAGAGGAGGGCATTCCCAATGTGACTCCTGAATCAAGCACGGGAGAACAGCAGCCGGACGTGGATCAGTCCGGGGCTCTGGACGCAATTCAACGACTGGCGCGAGGAAGTTCGGACAGCGGGCAACACCAACGGATATTAGAGCGAGCACAGCAGTCACTGCGTAACACTCATCCAGCAACGACCATTCCGCCTCCGGACGGACTGTCGCGGGCTCAACGCTATGAGCAACGAACTGCGGCTCGGGATATCCTGCTGGCACAGGGTAAGGGAGAGAGCTGTGCGCGAGAGGGGATGACTGAAGGTGACACAGAGTCACAGGGACCAGGGGAAGTGCAGGAATTGGGTCAGGACACCGAGAGACCTGTTTCACTTGTAAGAGATGAGAGGGGGGCAGTCCCTGATCAGACTGTACATGGTCCAAGCGAGCTGAGCTGTATGGGTGGGACCTGCTCAGTGCCTGAGAGACATGTTAGAGATGGGAACGCAATCTGTGATGCCCAAGGACAATGTGGTGCCAGCCACGCAAGTGTGGGCCATGCATGGGAGTGTGCCGCTGGGCCTGCGCCCCAGCGCTCATGTCTAGTAGGGAGCAGACAGAGAGAGAGAGAGACATGGGCACAGCCTCAAGACAGACCGAGAGCTCATGCAACGCAGAGTGGTTCAAATGCCTGTGAGAGCCCAGACGGGACTGCAAACCGTCAGCCATGTGAGAGTGTGTCTGAGGAGGTGAATCGGAAGCCTGGACAGTGTGAGGATTCCCCCAATTACAAGAGCTTTCCGAGAGGTACCTGTGTTTGGGAGGAGGATGTGAGAGTGTCTGGCAGCAAGCTTGAGAGAGCAAGCTGTGAGTCTAAGAGAGAGAAAGAGCAGAGGGGGAGAGCTGGATCTTTGCCCACAGTCCCCACGTGCAGTGCGGCGACATTCAGCGAAAGAGTAGTGGGTGACAATGAGAGTGAGAGTAAGCAAGATCAGGGGAAGCACACTGGGGTGAGATTTGGGAAGATTAGTGTACCTTCCAGTCTAAAGGAGGCCCAGCAGTCCCCACAGTGGGAATATTGGAAGGCTGCTATGCAGGAGGAGCAAAACTCCTTAGATGCTCATGAGGTGATGGAGTTTGTTCCAAGACCTCGTGGTCACAAAGTAATTCCAGTTCACTGGATTTTCTCAGTGAAAATGGATGCTCATGGTAATGTGCTGAGGTTCAAGGCTAGGCTGGTGGCTCAAGGGTGTAGGCAAATTCCAGGAGTGGATGTAATGGAGGTATTTGCTCCCACCAGCAGTTATGGGTCTAGGAGAGCTTTGCTGTCAGTGGCCGCACAAGAGGGTCTTGAAATTCACCAGGTGGATGTCAAGACTGCATTTTTAAATGGTGAATTAGAGGAGGAGGTCTATGTCACTCAACCTCCTGGGTTTGAAAATGGGGATGGTAACACAGTGTGTCGCTTGAAGAAGGCACTGTATGGCCTGAAGCAAGCTCCAAGGGCATGGCATAAGACCCTTAATGAGAAGCTACATACCATGGGGTATGAGGTGTGCAAGAGTGATGCTGGTGTCTATGTGAAATGCTCTGTGGATGGAGGAAAATCTTTTGTGCTGATTTATGTTGATGATCTATTGATAGTTTCCAAGGGCATGGGTGAGATCGAGAGGGTGAAAGGGTTGCTTAAGCAGGAGTTCACCATTCATGATCTAGGAGAGGTGAAAGATTTCTTGGGCTGCCAAGTGATGAGAGATAGAGAAAAAGGGCTGATTTCATTGAGCTGCATCCCCAAGATTGATGCACTAGTTGAGAAATTTGGGCTGGATCTGGAGTCTGTGGGGCCTGACACCCCTATGACTAAGGATTTTGTGGCCACACAGCAACCTGCGTCTAAGGACAACAGTGCCAGCATTGGAGCTGGGAGTCTCTTGCCACCCGGACACAGATATTGTGAACTGGTTGGGTCACTGTTGTACATCGCCAACACCACTAGGCCTGATATTTCCCAGGCTGTGGGAGTGCTTTCCAGGTACAGGATTACTCCCACTACTGCTCACTGGAATGAAGCCATCAGAGTACTGAAATATCTGAAGGCTACCAGGGATCTAGTTTTGGTGCTTGGAGGGAAGGACACAGAGCTGGAGGGCTTTGTTGATGCAGATTATGGTGGTGATCAGGATCATCGGTTTTCCACTACTGGTTACGTAATTCGTGTGTTCGGAGGAGCTGTAGTTTGGGGAAGCAAGAAGCAGTCTGCAGTTGCCACGTCCACTGTAGAGGCTGAGTTTATGGCGGCAAGTGCAGCTGTCAAAGAGGCCAATTGGATGAAGGGATTCCTGGAAGAAATTGGTATTTCTCCATGGATTGTAAAGATCCACTGTGATAATCAGGGATGCATCAATCATCTCAGAAATCCAGTGTTCTCTAAGCATACCAAGCACATTGCAATTAGCTTTCACTTTGCTCGGGAAGCTATTGCATTGGGGCAAGTTGATGTGAAATACGTTCCTTCTGCTAGGAATGTGGCAGATATATTTACCAAGCCTTTGACAAGGCAGGTATTTCAGGGCCATCGTGAGGCTCTAGGACTGGCCAAGTTGTTGTGAGGAAAAGTCAAGGGGAAGTGTTATAATAGTGAAAGAACAATTAGTGACTTTCCCTCAGAAGAGTAATAGTGGCCAGGCTTCTCTAAGGCAGTCACTGTGAACAATCTAAGAGGTTGAGTAATGGATGGCAGAACTCTAGAGATTGATCTAGACTGATTCCACTTAGGAGAAAGAGAGTAATGCAATTTGACACGTTCTTGCTAGAAAGGATATAAGCAGCCGGCATGAAGGGCTCGGCACTTGGTTGGGACTGAAAGAGCACTCCGGGTGCTTATCTCTGATCAGTTGCCACAAGTGTCAACACATAGTCGGGCTCTGCTTGCTCTCCTACACACAGCAAGAGACCCGACCGAGCTTAACACCCTTCGTGCCGGGACATACAGGTAAAGTGCTACATCTTAGTGTGACGTGTATGAACAATTGATTAGGAAGAGGTCTAGATAAGAGTATTAGAATGTTGCCAATGCTTGGCTCATCGAACAATGGTAATGCGGACTATCTGTCGATGCGTAGAAGAGGTAGTTTGAATTCCTTGGCGTTGAGAGAGAGCAAGAAGCAATGTAAAGACTTGGTTGGGACTGAAAGAGCACTCCGGGTGCTTATCTCTGATCAGTTGCCACAAGTGTCAACACATTGTCGGGCTCTGCTTGCTCTCCTACACACAGCAAGAGACCCGACCGAGCTTAACACCCTTCGTGCCGGGACATACAGGGAATACTACGCCCAGAATTGTTCAGTTTTCCTAGTACATTCCATCGATTTGAAGCCACTTACGAGAGGAAGGAAGGAAGGCCTTCCCCGCCCTGCACCGCCGCCGCAGGATACTTCAGAGCCCCAGGGCCGCCTCCATTCGCAACCCCGAGGACGACCGCGTGCATCCGCCGCCGTTGCTGATCCTCCGCCCTCTGCTCCCCCGGCCCGTGTCCGCCGCCATCCCCTGACCCCTGCCCTTGTCCATCACGTTTTCACCCTTGGTCACCATTCGTACCGCAGGGTCCCTAGGTCAGCATGGATACCTTGGGCTGCAGCATTGCGGTCCGCTCTCAAGGCTGTTGCGGACTCGGGCTCCGAGGCTGCCTGGGTTGAGCTGTTGATCCTTCCGATGTGCGTCCTGTCAGCTCGTCGCAGGCCTCGGGGTGAGGGAGTTGCGCAGCACGTCCGCCGTCGGGCCCGCGCATGGTTGGATGGGGATATTGATGGCCTAATTGATGAACTCTTGGCCACCGCGCCTGCAGCCACTGCCCCACCCCGCCCATTAGACGATGCGGCGCTTGCCGCTCGCGTCTTGCGCAAGGTTGCAGATGGCCATTTATCAGCGGCTGTTCGGATGTTGGAGCCTGCCACCATCGCCCCAGCCACGCCTGACACATGTGCTGCACTGGCAGCGCTTCATCCTATCCGACCGCTTCCCGTTGGCGCCCCGCCTGCGCAGGCCCCTTACCGTGCCCAAGTGGAGGAAGTCTTGGCTGCCCTCAAAACCTTCCCACCTGGTACCGCTGGCGGGCGGGACGGCTTGACCCCATTACATATAAAACATGCCTTCTCTGTAGGTGGCTCAGACCTCTTATTGGACAGCCTCCTTGGCGTGGTCAATCGGGCCTTAGCTGGGGATGTTCCCCCTCCCTTGCGATCTTATTGGGCCAGCGCTCCCATCACCCCTCTCTTGAAGCCCAATGGGGGTATCCGGCCCATTGCAGTGGGGCTCACCCTGCGCCGTCTGGTTTCCAAGATAGCTGTTGCAGCCGTCTTGCCCGCTGTCAGTGAGTATTTGCAGCCACACCAAGTTGGGGTTGGAGTCCGAGGGGGTGCAGAAGGCCTCGTCCATGCCCTCAACCGCTTGGTGGCACACCAGCAAGATTCCCCCGACCTCGTCGTTGTCAGCTTGGACTTCCAAAATGCTTTCAATACGGTCGACCGCAACCGCATGCTTGGGGAAGTCGCCCTCCATTGCCCCAGCATCTGGCAGTATGTGGCGACGACGTACGGCTGCGCGGCCCATCAGTATGTTGGGCCCCATGTCGTGGACTCCACAACAGGGGTCCAGCAAGGGGACCCCCTCTCTCCGCTGCTTTTTGCGCTCACTGTCCAGCCACTCCTCCTTGACCTTCATCGGGAGTGTCCCGACGTACACCAAGGGTGGTATCTGGATGACGGCACGTTTGTTGGTCCCGTGCCCGCAGCGCAGCAGGCAGTCCAGTTGGTTGTTGACCGGGCCCCCGCATATGGCTTGAGCCTCAACCCTCACAAGTGCTGTGTGTGGTCGCCGCGCCCGAACCCTCAGCATTTGGATGGGTTCCCTCTGGGCTTCGTCAATGAAACTCGTGCTGGTTTGATAGTGTTGGGGGCAGCGGTCACCGTGTCAGTCGAGTACGCGGCTTCCGTAGCCCAGGCGCACGTTGATGCCGTGGCAGCCTCGCTCCAGCGTTTGCCGATTCTCCGCCACCCCCAAGCCGAGCTTCTCTTGCTTCGCAGTTGCCTTGGGACCTGCAAGGTGGTTTTCACAGCCCGGACCATGCCGCCAGCTGCAGCTGCGCAAGCTTTGGTGACCTTTGATATGCTCCAAACCCAGGTCCTCCAATCCATTGTCACAGCTGGTGGTGGTGGTTTTGGCCCTTTGCAGCAAACCTTGGCTGGCTTGCCTATTGCCCAGGGGGGTCTAGGGGTCACTAAGGCCACTTCCCTTCTGCCTTGTGCCTATCTCGCCTCCGTCACGCAGACAGCCCCCCTCCAGGACCGCCTTCTGGGGACATCCACTGCCCCTCTTGTCCCCGCTGCCCTAGCTGCCAAGGCTGACTACTGCGCCCTTGTTCCTGATTTCGATGCGGCGCTCTTCGAGGATCCGGATTTTGTCCGCAGCAAAGTGCAAGCCCGGCTGTCCAAACCCTTGTCTCACCGCGCATACCAGGAGGTTCTTGATGACCCTGCTCGCTCGGATCGCGACCGTGCTGTGCTCCAATCTCTTACACAGCCGGGAGCGTCTGATTGGCTGCTGGCTCTCCCAGTTCCCCATTTGCAGCAAACCATGCCCCCAGAGTCGTTCCGCTGCCGCCTTCAATACCAGCTCTTGATCCCCATTTTCCACCCTGGCTCCCAATGCCCGTGCTGCTTGAGGGAGTTGGATGTCTGGGGCGACCACGCGGTCCACTGCACCTCAGGGGGGGATGTTGCCATTGTCGGCCGACATTACTCCGTTCGTAACGGCCTGGACGCTGTCCTTACCTCAGCTCGTCAGCGGGTCACCCGGGAACCCGCCTTTCCCACCCCTGTCCCTGGCCAGGAGCGCCGTCGCGCAGACCTCCGCCTCCATGCGTGGGAGGAGGGGCGTGACCTTTATATCGACATCGTTGGCTCTTCCCCACTCACAGTTGCCAACTTGCTGCACTTCGTGCCGGGTGGGGCCGCCGCGCGCGCTGCCCAAGACAAGCAGACCCGCTATGCTGTCTTGTTGTCGCGTCAGCAGCCGCCTGTGGCTTTCCAAGCCTTCGCTTTTGAAACATTGGGAGGGTTGCATGCTGATGCGCTGGCCTTGTTGCAGAGGCTCCAGGGGCTTTTGAACCAAGCCATCATTGCTCAAGAAGATGTGGAGGGATATTTTGTCATTCGTCGGGTCAGTTTCATCATTGCGGCGGCTGTGGGTCGCCAGCTGGCCGCTCGCCGGGTGTGACTCATAGCTTGACACATTGGGGGTTTGGGTCCCTGAACATTGGGCTGGTCTTTTTTACTCCACTCGTGTAAAAGGAAGGAATTACATCAACCCAGCCCAATTACGAGAGAGACGTTCGTGCGGACGGTATGCGTTGCATAGCCCCAAACACAACGAAACCCGCGATTCTTGTGCGATGGGAAAGCTTGTGAGGATGCGTTTTGACAGTTTGGTAATTGAAATCTAAAAAACGCCGCGCGGACCACGAGTTAGACCACGAGTTGGCCGCACGACTCCGATGGACTTTCCGTACGAGTATGACTTCGGCAACAATGTCGTATGGCCATTCGACTGTTACGTTTTAGGCCATGCCTTTTACGATTTTCCCTTCCATGTTGACGGTTGGCGATGCTCTGCTACGATGCTCTGTTCGTCATTCGGTTTAAGGTCGTACGTTCGTCCCTGTCGGGTGATGCTTGCAGATTCTCTTGTGCCTGGGTCACGATATACCAGAACTTACACGTGCGAAGTTTGGCATTGTGAAACGTTGTAATGGCCCTAAAGTTGAGATTGTTAAATATTCGCCATATTGGATTTGGCAAAGCAATCCACCGTGATCGACCCCACTTCATGGAAGATTAAAGTTTCTCCTGTAGAAGACAGATTATAAATCATGGACTGACTGAAGAAACTCTGTGCAGTGTGAGATAAGAAATCGATTTTCGGGACGACATGATGGCAACGACTCTTGATGTCACAACCTCCGGTGCCTGCGTCACGGTATAACTAGAACCTACATTTGCGAAGTTTGGCATTGTGAACGTTGTAGTAGCCCTGGAATTGATATTGTTGAAGAGTCGCCATATTGGAATTCGGAAAGCAAGCCACTGTGATCGACCGTCCTTCATGGGAGTCAATATCCTCATCTATAAATTGGTGGGCTTTGTGTACGTGGCAGTCAGCACTGCTGTCTGTTTTTAGAAACGATTAGTAAAGCTGGGGCATAATCAGATACGATATGTCCTCCCTCCGTTTCGTTGTTCCTTTCCCGCTCCCTCTCGGTTCCCTTCCCCCTCTCCCTCTCCCCCCCACTATCCCTCGCTCCCTGCTCTCCCTGCCTCCCTCCCTCCTCCCTGCCTCTCTCCCCCCCTTTCTGTCTCACCCTGCCCCCCCCCCCTTTCTCCTCCCTCCCCCCTCCCCAAAAAAGTGAGAAAGCTTTTCGACGTTGACAGATTGACTTAATTGATTTCTGTGCTCCTCCCCCCCCCCGGTCGCTCCTTCTCTCTCTGTGTGTGTGTGTGTGTGTGTGTGTGTGTGTGTGTGTGTGTGTGTGTGTGTGTGTGTGTGTGTCTGCGTACGCGTGCGTGTGCGTGTGCGCGCGCGCATGCAGGGGTGTGTGCGTGTGTGTGCGTGCGTGTGCGTGTGTACTGAATATGATTCTAGAGGGATATATGTTGAGAGTTTTAATTGCAGATCAACTTCAAAGTACCTCAGGTTCAAGGGAAGCCCCTGTCTGAAGTGTCAGAGCGTTTCCTGTCGAGAGTTTTAATTGCAGATCAGCTTCAAAGTACCTCAGGTTCAAGGGGCGCCCCTGTCTTAAGTGTCAGAACGTTTCCTTACCAAGGAAAGCAGTTCTTCAGTGCAACTATAGGGCATGGTTCCACTGTCTACTGGCATGGCAGGGGCATCCCTCACCAATGGCTAGGGTATTTGGGTGCACCTTGCTTCCTGGTTTTTGGTTTCAGTTTAGCTTCAGATCAGCTGATTGCATGGCTAATTATAGATTAGCCGGGCTTTGTTCATTTCACAAACACACGTTATTCAGTTCAGTATGACAATGGGTCATACTGGTACCTTCATCGGTACCGAAGCGTTGCTGTCTGGGGAAACTCTGGATTATTGCCTTAATTTTTCCCCTTGCCTTTGGCCCTTCCTCCCCCCCCCCCCTTTCCCTTTTTCGCGTCCCAGCTCGTGCCTGCATGCGCGCGCGTGTGTGTGTGTGTGTGTGTGTGTTTGTGTGTGTGTGTGTGTGTGTGTGTGTGTGTGTGTGTGGGTGTGGGTGTGGGTGTGGGTGTGTGTGGGTGTGTGTGTGTGTGTGTGTGTGTGTGTGTGTGTGTGTGTGTGTGTGTGTGTGTGTGTGTGTGTGTGTGTGTGTGTGTGTGTGTGTGTGTGTGTCTGTGTCTGTGTCTGTGTCTGTGTCTGTGTCTGTGTCTGTGTCTGGCTGGCTAGCTGGCTGGCTGCCTGGCTGCCTGGCTGCCTGTTGATTTTGGATTGGATTGGGTGTATCCATATGGGATGCACCTGTGAGGTGTTTTTGACAGACCTTATGTCAATGGCTTGGCACCCTTGGAGCTGGCCGAGTTGGGAATTGTTGTTGCACGGCGGGCGGTTAAAGTCAAGGAACTTTTATACAAATATTGGAGGTCGAAAGCCTTGCAAGACTATGTAACGTTGCAACTCTCAAAAGAGCATTATCAAGCTGCCTGTTACTGGCAGTGTCAGGTTAGGCAAGGGCCTGATGAGGTTTCTGATACTACACATTGATGCAGATGTGTTGAGTTGTGAACATACATTATAGAATGCCTTGTGCTTTAGGTGATCTTCAAATGTACATTATTAGGATACGGGTCCACTATCCACATAAGGTACCTCAAGACACGTTCGGATGAGGTCTATTTCGAACATAAGGTACAATCTGATTTAGATTACGCGTTAGTGTGAAAGGACTATTAAAGCTGCGATCACCGCATAGTCGAGCAACTGGTTTGGAAAGATACTGGGCACATAAGGATGCCAGTCTTGTTCATGCAGTTGCATGTGTCTAAAGAGCAGACAGTCGTCAAGGACTGTAGCTGGAGAGGCACGAACTTACGACCTGTCTGCTTGCTTACAGGTGCGGTGACTCAGGGTGTGTATTGGTAATGTGTTCATGTTTGATTGCTTGTTTGTAAGTGAACCATCTTAGTGGACAATCAAGTCTCCCAAACAGCTAAGGGACGGAGTCTTGATTGAGTATAGGAAGGTACTTGCTTTCAGCCGTCAGGAGCTTATCCGTGTGTAGATGCTCATCGACAGATCAACATGTAACGGAACTGGTTTGGAAAGATACTGGGCACATAAGGATGCCAGTCTTGTTCATGCAGTTGCATGTGTCTAAAGAGCAGACAGTCGTCAAGGACTGTAGCTGGAGAGGCACGAACTTACGACCTGTCTGCTTGCTTACAGGATACGCCACTGCCCATAACCTTTTACAGGTTATGGGCCCACGCCGTTCCAGCTGAGCCAAGGGCAGACAGGAGTGCATGGCATCATCGGATGCATCTGTACTGGGTTTTCCACGGACTCGCCTGACGGCAAGAAGAAGTAAAAAAGGAACAACTGGATATTCACTCAGAAGGCCTACCGACAGAGTCTTCAATATCTTGGTGTTATAATAGTGAAAGAACAATTAGTGACTTTCCCTCAGAAGAGTAATAGTGGCCAGGCTTTTCTAAGGCAGTCACTGTGAACAATCTAAGAAGTTGAGTAATGGATGGCAGAACTCTAGAGTTCTGCCATATAATTGATCTAGACTGATTCCACTTAGGAGAAAGAGAGTAATGCAATTTGACACGTTCTTGCTAGAAAGGATATAAGCAGCCGGCATGAAGGGCTCGGCACTTGGTTGGGACTGAAAGAGCACTCCGGGTGCTTATCTCTGATCAGTTGCCACAAGTGTCAACACATAGTCGGGCTGTGCTTGCTCTCGTACACACAGCAAGAGACCCGACCGAGCTTAACACCCTTCGTGCCGGGACATACAGGTAAAGTGCTACATCTTAGTGTGACGTGTATGAACAATTGATTAGGAAGAGGTCTAGATAAGAGTATTAGAATGTTGCCAATGCTTGGCTCATCGAACAATGGTAATGCGGACTATCTGTCGATGCGTAGAAGAGGTAGTTTGAATTCCTTGGCGTTGAGAGAGAGCAAGAAGCAATGTAAAGACTTGGTTGGGACTGAAAGAGCACTCCGGGTGCTTATCTCTGATCAGTTGCCACAAGTGTCAACACATAGTCGGGCTCTGCTTGCTCTCCTACACACAGCAAGAGACCCGACCGAGCTTAACACCCTTCGTGCCGGGACATACAGGGAATATTACGCCCAGAATTGTTCAGGTTATGGGCCCACCAACTCTTGAGCTGGGCAACTGAAAGTATGTTCCGAGTCTACGATGGGACGAACGAAGCAGAGCGGAAGGATGTCGTCCGGCGGTAAAAGACCTTTCATACCCCCACCTCCTTCACCACCTACATACGATAGCCTGAGGCGAGCTGGAGGAGATACGGGACCGAGAACACCAGAAGAACGAGCATTCCTGGTGAAGGACTTTGTCAGCCGCGCGTATGGACTGGGTAAAGTCGAACAGCCTCAGTGGTTCAGACGACGATTCTCTGCATACCCAGCCTACAAAGTAACTGCGTGGGAGTGTTCATTCATCAACGCGGATCCAGGCTTCGTCACGCGAGCATTATTTGAACGGCATCTACAACAGATCGGAGGACCCAGCAAACCCGAATACTGGGAAGAAAGGGCAGCCTACACAGCAGTGGAGTGTGCTCTCGCCACTCTTGACGAGGACTTCCTACTTTCCCTTTTAGGCAGCAGAAAAGGATTCAGCCCAGAGGACTGGTGCACGGACCCAGATAACGGAGACGAAGACGGGGACTCGCAGCGTTCAGAACCTAACGAAGACTGAGTGACATTCGAGCAACATGGCGAGGAAGAGATCTAAATCAAGGGAGCCATCAGAGGAGGAGCCCACAACAGAGGAGGCGTCTACATCGTCCCCCACACGACAGCCATGTACACCCAGTACATCAAAGGGTGAGGGAGATGTACTTCCCAAGGTCATAGCCACCCAAGTCAAGGTGCATATTAAGCTTGATCGTCATGGCACAGATTTTGTGGTATGGGACAATGCCTTTACTGCGGCAAATAGTGCTAAGGGTTCTTTTCCTGCCATTCAGTCAGCCATGCCTGGGACTATCCATAATGCGGCTGCAATGCTTCTGCTGTATGAGTCAGTTCCAGAGGAATGGTTAGGGGAAGTGTCAAGTAAGCCGTCGGCATATGATGCATATCTGTTCATTTGCAAGAAATTTGTGGGTGGTTACAACCCTCAAGCCAATGCAGACTGGCTGAAGGAAATGTCAAGAGGGATGAGACGTGGAGAAACAATCTCTCAGTATGTGTCCAGAATGATAAATCTCAAAAGCTGCTTGAAACGCAATGGACATGACCTCTTGGATGGTCATGTGGCCACTCAGATAGTGCAGGGACTGCCAGCAGCAGCCAATCCTCCCGGGCTGCTGCCCACTGCAGTAGCTTACCCCCTGGATGAGCTGGCAGCTCTCATTTCCACCACAGCAGAGGCTTCTGGCTACAACGATGATGGAGAACAGCCTGCCATGGTGATGAAAACAATGCCTGCCCAACTAGGGGCAGCCCCAGCCCCTTCTACTAGCGGGGCCATTCCCTCCGGACAGCCAGCAGACACAGAATCAAGGGGAGAAGTGAGAGGCACATGCAATTACTGCCACAGGAAAGGCCATTTTTGGAGAGACTGCCGCAAACGCAAAAGGGATGCAGAGACACAACGCAATGTGGTGGCAGCTGTGCAACAACTGGCTGCCATGTGGCCCCAAGGGCAGTGTCCTGGAGCACCCCAGCCACCCCCAAGCGTGCAGCATGCATTCCCAGGCACTGGAGCGTTCCCACTGCTGCACCCTCCTCCAGGCCCACCTTCTCCTCCCTCAGATGGTATGCCATACGTGGTATCATATAATGTGCTGGATGGCAGTAAACACCAACAGTCCAAACAGTCGTGGCTTGTGGACAGTGGAGCGTCTGTACATCTTGTGAACAACTTTTCCCTGCTACATGCCCCTACAGTACATGACCACCCTATTCCATTGCTGCTCGCTACATCTGACGCCACTGGGGGTATTGTTGCTACTGGGTCAGTGTGTCTCATGTCCTCTCAGCATGTTCCAGTGTGGCTGCATCATGTCCAGTGTGTTCCCTCAGCCACCACCAATATTTTATCAGTATCTGCTGCTCTGCGTGATGGAATCCGGTTCAGTACAGATAGACTGGGAGCATTCACTGCTGTCTCAGGACCGAGTGGTTGGCAGATGCCTGTGAAACCAGAGAATGGCCTGTATTATATCCATAACTGCCTCCCAGTAGCACCAGTGAAGGTTCCTTATTCAGTAACAGCTGCTCTGAAGAAGAAATGCTCCACAGCTCAAAGCCATGACTGTGCCAAACGTTTCCTGTGGCACAGCAGATTGGGACACCCAGGAGATCCATGGATGAAACGCCTGAGCAGTGAGCAACTGGTTACTGGCCTAGACACCTTATTGTCCCCTTGTGAAAAGTGTCCTAAGTACTGTGAAGCTTGCATTGAGGGGAAGCATGCACGTCCCCCATTTGGTGAAAGCGCTAGACCTGCTGAGAAACCCCTTGACAGAATCCACATTGACACTGTGGGCCCCATATCACCAGCAGCCATTACTGGGGAACGTTTTTGGGTAACTGTAACTGATGAGGCATCCGGATGGAAGGCAGTGCTGCCAGTGAAGTCAAAGATGTAATTGGAGCTGTTGTCAGAGACCTAATTTTGTATTGGAAAACTGAGAAGGAAACTACAGTGAAGTGCATCCGTTGTGACAGAGGTACAGAGTTCTTAAATGCCAAGTTCAAGGAATTTTGTGCATCCCAGGGCACTAAGCTGGAGACATCTGCCCCATATACCCCTCAGCAGAATGGAGTTGCTGAGAGAGCCAACAGAACTCTCAAGGAACGCACCAGAACCCTCCTCAATTTTGCTGCAGCAAGTCCTGTTATGTGGAAGGAAGCCCTGGAGACAGCCTGCACCCTCCTAAATATGGGACCCAGCACAGGCAGGCCCCTATCTCCCTGTGAAATGTTCATGGGATATAAACCAGATGTATCCTTGCTGCGCACATGGGGATGCCTTGCATTTGTGCACGTTCCTGATCAGCAGAGGGGGGCATTTGCACCAAAGGCTGTGGCTGGGATGTTCACTGGCTACTCTCCAGTGTCAAAGGCATACCGTGTCTATATGGGAGGGGGAATCTGGAGAGAGAGCAGAGATGTCCAATTTGTGGAACACATTCGAGGAGCTACTCGGGTGGGAATGGCAGTTCTCTCTGACCGGCCTCAGCAGTTCTCATACCCTGAAGACTTACCAGGGCAAATGCACAGCAGCAACCCAGTGGTGTCATTGCCACAGTGCAGCACGCAGAATCAGACTGTCAGCAGCCCATGCTCCAGCAGTAGACCTGACAGCTCCTTCCCAGTACCCTCTGACCAGGCTGCAACTGAGCCTACTAGTCAGGGGAAGCCTTCCCAAGAGGAGGGCATTCCCAATGTGACTCCTGAATCAAGCACGGGAGAACAGCAGCCGGACGTGGATCAGTCCGGGGCTCTGGACGCAATTCAACGACTGGCGCGAGGAAGTTCGGACAGCGGGCAACACCAACGGATATTAGAGCGAGCACAGCAGTCACTGCGTAACACTCATCCAGCAACGACCATTCCGCCTCCGGACGGACTGTCGCGGGCTCAACGCTATGAGCAACGAATTGCGGCTCGGGATATCCTGCTGGCACAGGGTAAGGGAGAGAGCTGTGCGCGAGAGGGGATGACTGAAGGTGACACAGAGTCACAGGGACCAGGGGAAGTGCAGGAATTGGGTCAGGACACCGAGAGACCTGTTTCACTTGTAAGAGATGAGAGGGGGGCAGTCCCTGATCAGACTGTACATGGTCCAAGCGAGCTGAGCTGTATGGGTGGGACCTGCTCAGTGCCTGAGAGACATGTTAGAGATGGGAACGCAATCTGTGATGCCCAAGGACAATGTGGTGCCAGCCACGCAAGTGTGGGCCATGCATGGGAGTGTGCCGCTGGGCCTGCGCCCCAGCGCTCATGTCTAGTAGGGAGCAGACAGAGAGAGAGAGAGACATGGGCACAGCCTCAAGACAGACCGAGAGCTCATGCAACGCAGAGTGGTTCAAATGCCTGTGAGAGCCCAGACGGGACTGCAAACCGTCAGCCATGTGAGAGTGTGTCTGAGGAGGTGAATCGGAAGCCTGGACAGTGTGAGGATTCCCCCAATTACAAGAGCTTTCCGAGAGGTACCTGTGTTTGGGAGGAGGATGTGAGAGTGTCTGGCAGCAAGCTTGAGAGAGCAAGCTGTGAGTCTAAGAGAGAGAAAGAGCAGAGGGGAGAGCTGATCTTTGCCCACAGTCCCACGTGCAGTGCGGCGACATTCAGCGAAAGAGTAGTGGGTGACATGAGAGTGAGAGTAAGCAAGATCAGGGGAAGCACACTGGGTGAGATTTGGAAGATTAGTGTACTTCCAGTCTAAAGAGGCCAGCAGTCCCACAGTGGGAATATGGAAGGCTGCTATGCAGGAGAGCAAAACTCTTAGATGCTCATGAGGTGATGGAGTTTGTTCCAAGACCTCGTGGTCACAAAGTAATTCCAGTTCACTGGATTTTCTCAGTGAAAATGGATGCTCATGGTAATGTGCTGAGGTTCAAGGCTAGGCTGGTGGCTCAAGGGTGTAGGCAAATTCCAGGAGTGGATGTAATGGAGGTATTTGCTCCCACCAGCAGTTATGGTCTAGGAGAGCTTTGCTGTCAGTGGCCGCACAAGAGGGTCTTGAAATTCACCAGGTGGATGTCAAGACTGCATTTTTAAATGGGAATTAGAGGAGAGGTCTATGTCACCACCTCCTGGGTAAAATGGGATGGTACCAGTGTGTCTTGAAGAATGTAGCTGAATAGG
>KV908496.1:346816-357076 GCA_002005505.1 Botryococcus braunii
AAGTAAAAAGCAATCTGCTGTTGCCACTTCAACAGTGGAGGCTGAATTCATGGCAGCAAGTGCTGTTGTGAAGGAAGCAAATTGGCTGAGAGGTTTCCTGGAGGAAATTGGAGTGTTACCGTGGATAGTGAAGATTCATTGTGACAACCAAGGGTGTATAAACCACCTGAGGAATCCGGTGTACTCCAAACACACAAAGCATATTGCAATTAGCTGTCATTTCGCACGTGAAGCTATTGCAAAGGGGCAGGTTGAATTCAAGTACATTCAATCTGCTAGAAATGTGGCTGACATTTTTACCAAACCACTAGTTAGACAAGTGTTTCTGGGACATCGTAACTCACTGGGACTGGCCAAGTTTCTGTGAGGTAAAGGCAAGGGGAAGTGTTGTGTTAATTAATTTTATGCCTTTCCCTCAGAGGAGTAATAATGGCAAGTCTCCGTATGAAGACAATACCAATTAGGAAAGAGAGGCAGAACCCTGAGTTCTGCCAGGCAATACATGCATTTGAACGAAGACTATCATAACGCAAGTTACAGACACGTTTGTAGAAAGGAGGCATATGGGGCAAGCACGGATAGGGAAGGCACTTGGTTGGAACTATAGTGGCACTCCGGGTGTCTATCAATCAGTTGCTAACCAGTCCTTGACTTGTATATGTCCGTGCCTACTTAACAACGCACAAGTAGGAGGACATCGTCTAACACCCTCCGTGCCGCCACCATGCAGGTGACTTAATCCTTATTGTATTCCTGGATTTAGCACTCAGATGAACATTGTTAGAACATGTTAGACATATAGAGTTGAGTTTAGCTCATCGGACAAAGTAATGAACACGACCTGGGTGAGAGCAGGTTAGGCGTGTTTGAACTGCGTCACCTTGTTAGGAGAGATGAGAGATATTGTAACACTTGGTTGGAACTATAGTGGCACTCCGGGTGTCTATCAATCAGTTGCTAACCAGTCCTTGACTTGTATATGTCCGTGCCTACTTAACAACGCACAAGTAGGAGGACATCGTCTAACACCCTCCGTGCCGCCACCATGCAGGATACGCCAAGCCCAGAATATTTCAAGGGGTGTGTGCGTGTGTGTGCGTGCGTGTGCGTGTGTACTGAATATGATTCTAGAGGGATATATGTTGAGAGTTTTAATTGCAGATCAACTTCAAAGTACCTCAGGTTCAAGGGAAGCCCCTGTCTGAAGTGTCAGAGCGTTTCCTGTCGAGAGTTTTAATTGCAGATCAGCTTCAAAGTACCTCAGGTTCAAGGGGCGCCCCTGTCTTAAGTGTCAGAACGTTTCCTTACCAAGGAAAGCAGTTCTTCAGTGCAACTATAGGGCATGGTTCCACTGTCTACTGGCATGGCAGGGGCATCCCTCACCAATGGCTAGGGTATTTGGGTGCACCTTGCTTCCTGGTTTTTGGTTTCAGTTTAGCTTCAGATCAGCTGATTGCATGGCTAATTATAGATTAGCCGGGCTTTGTTCATTTCACAAACACACGTTATTCAGTTCAGTATGACAATGGGTCATACTGGTACCTTCATCGGTACCGAAGCGTTGCTGTCTGGGGAAACTCTGGATTATTGCCTTAATTTTTCCCCTTGCCTTTGGCCCTTCCTCCCCCCCCCCCTTTCCCTTTTTCGCGTCCCAGCTCGTGCCTGCATGCGCGCGCGCGTGTGTGTGTGTGTGTGTGTGTTTGTGTGTGTGTGTGTGTGTGTGTGTGTGTGTGTGTGTGTGTGTGTGGGTGTGGGTGTGGGTGTGGGTGTGTGTGGGTGTGTGTGTGTGTGTGTGTGTGTGTGTGTGTGTGTGTGTGTGTGTGTGTGTGTGTGTGTGTGTGTGTGTGTGTGTGTCTGTGTCTGTGTCTGTGTCTGTGTCTGTGTCTGTGTCTGTGTCTGTGTCTGTGTCTGGCTGGCTAGCTGGCTGGCTGCCTGGCTGCCTGGCTGCCTGTTGATTTTGGATTGGATTGGGTGTATCCATATGGGATGCACCTGTGAGGTGTTTTTGACAGACCTTATGTCAATGGCTTGGCACCCTTGGAGCCGGCCGAGTTGGGAATTGTTGTTGCACGGCGGGCGGTTAAAGTCAAGGAACTTTTATACAAATATTGGAGGTCGAAAGCCTTGCAAGACTATGTAACGTTGCAACTCTCAAAAGAGCATTATCAAGCTGCCTGTTACTGGCAGTGTCAGGTTAGGCAAGGGCCTGATGAGGTTTCTGATACTACACATTGATGCAGATGTGTTGAGTTGTGAACATACATTATAGAATGCCTTGTGCTTTAGGTGATCTTCAAATGTACATTATTAGGATACGGGTCCACTATCCACATAAGGTACCTCAAGACACGTTCGGATGAGGTCTATTTCGAACATAAGGTACAATCTGATTTAGATTACGCGTTAGTGTGAAAGGACTATTAAAGCTGCGATCACCGCATAGTCGAGCAACTGGTTTGGAAAGATACTGGGCACATAAGGATGCCAGTCTTGTTCATGCAGTTGCATGTGTCTAAAGAGCAGACAGTCGTCAAGGACTGTAGCTGGAGAGGCACGAACTTACGACCTGTCTGCTTGCTTACAGGTGCGGTGACTCAGGGTGTGTATTGGTAATGTGTTCATGTTTGATTGCTTGTTTGTAAGTGAACCATCTTAGTGGACAATCAAGTCTCCCAAACAGCTAAGGGACGGAGTCTTGATTGAGTATAGGAAGGTACTTGCTTTCAGCCGTCAGGAGCTTATCCGTGTGTAGATGCTCATCGACAGATCAACATGTAACGGAACTGGTTTGGAAAGATACTGGGCACATAAGGATGCCAGTCTTGTTCATGCAGTTGCATGTGTCTAAAGAGCAGACAGTCGTCAAGGACTGTAGCTGGAGAGGCACGAACTTACGACCTGTCTGCTTGCTTACAGGATACGCCACTGCCCATAACCTTTTACAGGTTATGGGCCCACGCCGTTCCAGCTGAGCCAAGGGCAGACAGGAGTGCATGGCATCATCGGATGCATCTGTACTGGGTTTTCCACGGACTCGCCTGACGGCAAGAAGAAGTAAAAAAGGAACAACTGGATATTCACTCAGAAGGCCTACCGACAGAGTCTTCAATATCTTGGTGTTATAATAGTGAAAGAACAATTAGTGACTTTCCCTCAGAAGAGTAATAGTGGCCAGGCTTTTCTAAGGCAGTCACTGTGAACAATCTAAGAAGTTGAGTATGGATGGCAGAACTCTAGAGTTCTGCCATATAATTGATCTAGACTGATTCCACTTAGGAGAAAGAGAGTAATGCAATTTGACACGTTCTTGCTAGAAAGGATATAAGCAGCCGGCATGAAGGGCTCGGCACTTGGTTGGGACTGAAAGAGCACTCCGGGTGCTTATCTCTGATCAGTTGCCACAAGTGTCAACACATAGTCGGGCTCTGCTTGCTCTCCTACACACAGCAAGAGACCCGACCGAGCTTAACACCCTTCGTGCCGGGACATACAGGTAAAGTGCTACATCTTAGTGTGACGTGTATGAACAATTGATTAGGAAGAGGTCTAGATAAGAGTATTAGAATGTTGCCAATGCTTGGCTCATCGAACAATGGTAATGCGGACTATCTGTCGATGCGTAGAAGAGGTAGTTTGAATTCCTTGGCGTTGAGAGAGAGCAAGAAGCAATGTAAAGACTTGGTTGGGACTGAAAGAGCACTCCGGGTGCTTATCTCTGATCAGTTGCCACAAGTGTCAACACATAGTCGGGCTCTGCTTGCTCTCCTACACACAGCAAGAGACCCGACCGAGCTTAACACCCTTCGTGCCGGGACATACAGGGAATATTACGCCCAGAATTGTTCAGGTTATGGGCCCACCAACTCTTGAGCTGGGCAACTGAAAGTATGTTCCGAGTCTACGATGGGACGAACGAAGCAGAGCGGAAGGATGTCGTCCGGCGGTAAAAGACCTTTCATACCCCCACCTCCTTCACCACCTACATACGATAGCCTGAGGCGAGCTGGAGGAGATACGGGACCGAGAACACCAGAAGAACGAGCATTCCTGGTGAAGGACTTTGTCAGCCGCGCGTATGGACTGGGTAAAGTCGAACAGCCTCAGTGGTTCAGACGACGATTCTCTGCATACCCAGCCTACAAAGTAACTGCGTGGGAGTGTTCATTCATCAACGCGGATCCAGGCTTCGTCACGCGAGCATTATTTGAACGGCATCTACAACAGATCGGAGGACCCAGCAAACCCGAATACTGGGAAGAAAGGGCAGCCTACACAGCAGTGGAGTGTGCTCTCGCCACTCTTGACGAGGACTTCCTACTTTCCCTTTTAGGCAGCAGAAAAGGATTCAGCCCAGAGGAGTGGTGCACGGACCCAGATAACGGAGACGAAGACGGGGACTCGCAGCGTTCAGAACCTAACGAAGACTGAGTGACATTCGAGCAACATGGCGAGGAAGAGATCTAAATCAAGGGAGCCATCAGAGGAGGAGCCCACAACAGAGGAGGCGTCTACATCGTCCCCCACACGACAGCCATGTACACCCAGTACATCAAAGGGTGAGGGAGATGTACTTCCCAAGGTCATAGCCACCCAAGTCAAGGTGCATATTAAGCTTGATCGTCATGGCACAGATTTTGTGGTATGGGACAATGCCTTTACTGCGGCAAATAGTGCTAAGGGTTCTTTTCCTGCCATTCAGTCAGCCATGCCTGGGACTATCCATAATGCGGCTGCAATGCTTCTGCTGTATGAGTCAGTTCCAGAGGAATGGTTAGGGGAAGTGTCAAGTAAGCCGTCGGCATATGATGCATATCTGTTCATTTGCAAGAAATTTGTGGGTGGTTACAACCCTCAAGCCAATGCAGACTGGCTGAAGGAAATGTCAAGAGGGATGAGACGTGGAGAAACAATCTCTCAGTATGTGTCCAGAATGATAAATCTCAAAAGCTGCTTGAAACGCAATGGACATGACCTCTTGGATGGTCATGTGGCCACTCAGATAGTGCAGGGACTGCCAGCAGCAGCCAATCCTCCCGGGCTGCTGCCCACTGCAGTAGCTTACCCCCTGGATGAGCTGGCAGCTCTCATTTCCACCACAGCAGAGGCTTCTGGCTACAACGATGATGGAGAACAGCCTGCCATGGTGATGAAAACAATGCCTGCCCAACTAGGGGCAGCCCCAGCCCCTTCTACTAGCGGGGCCATTCCCTCCGGACAGCCAGCAGACACAGAATCAAGGGGAGAAGTGAGAGGCACATGCAATTACTGCCACAGGAAAGGCCATTTTTGGAGAGACTGCCGCAAACGCAAAAGGGATGCAGAGACACAACGCAATGTGGTGGCAGCTGTGCAACAACTGGCTGCCATGTGGCCCCAAGGGCAGTGTCCTGGAGCACCCCAGCCACCCCAAGCGTGCAGCATGCATTCCCAGGCACTGGAGCGTTCCCACTGCTGCACCCTCCTCCAGGCCCACCTTCTCCTCCCTCAGATGGTATGCCATACGTGGTATCATATAATGTGCTGGATGGCAGTAAACACCAACAGTCCAAACAGTCGTGGCTTGTGGACAGTGGAGCGTCTGTACATCTTGTGAACAACTTTTCCCTGCTACATGCCCCTACAGTACATGACCACCCTATTCCATTGCTGCTCGCTACATCTGACGCCACTGGGGGTATTGTTGCTACTGGGTCAGTGTGTCTCATGTCCTCTCAGCATGTTCCAGTGTGGCTGCATCATGTCCAGTGTGTTCCCTCAGCCACCACCAATATTTTATCAGTATCTGCTGCTCTGCGTGATGGAATCCGGTTCAGTACAGATAGACTGGGAGCATTCACTGCTGTCTCAGGACCGAGTGGTTGGCAGATGCCTGTGAAACCAGAGAATGGCCTGTATTATATCCATAACTGCCTCCCAGTAGCACCAGTGAAGGTTCCTTATTCAGTAACAGCTGCTCTGAAGAAGAAATGCTCCACAGCTCAAAGCCATGACTGTGCCAAACGTTTCCTGTGGCACAGCAGATTGGGACACCCAGGAGATCCATGGATGAAACGCCTGAGCAGTGAGCAACTGGTTACTGGCCTAGACACCTTATTGTCCCCTTGTGAAAAGTGTCCTAAGTACTGTGAAGCTTGCATTGAGGGGAAGCATGCACGTCCCCCATTTGGTGAAAGCGCTAGACCTGCTGAGAAACCCCTTGACAGAATCCACATTGACACTGTGGGCCCCATATCACCAGCAGCCATTACTGGGGAACGTTTTTGGGTAACTGTAACTGATGAGGCATCCGGATGGAAGGCAGTGCTGCCAGTGAAGTCAAAAGATGTAATTGGAGCTGTTGTCAGAGACCTAATTTTGTATTGGCAAACTGAGAAGGAAACTACAGTGAAGTGCATCCGCTGTGACAGAGGCACAGAGTTCTTAAATGCCAAGTTCAAGGAATTTTGTGCATCCCAGGGCACTAAGCTGGAGACATCTGCCCCATATACCCCTCAGCAGAATGGAGTTGCTGAGAGAGCCAACAGAACCTCAAGGAGCGCACCAGAACCCTCCTCAATTTTGCTGCAGCAAGCCCTGTTATGTGGAAGGAAGCCCTGGAGACAGCCTGCACCCTCCTAAATATGGGACCCAGCACAGGCAGGCCCCTATCTCCCTGTGAAATGTTCATGGGATATAAACCAGATGTATCCTTGCTGCGCACATGGGGATGCCTTGCATTTGTGCACGTTCCTGATCAGCAGAGGGGGGCATTTGCACCAAAGGCTGTGGCTGGGATGTTCACTGGTTACTCTCCAGTGTCAAAGGCATACCGTGTCTATATGGGAGGGGGGATCTGGAGAGAGAGCAGAGATGTCCAATTTGTGGAACACATTCGAGGAGCTACTCGGGTGGGAATGGCAGTTCTCCCTGACCAGCCTCAGCAGTTCTCATACCCTGAAGACTTACCAGGGCAAATGCACAGCAGCAACCCAGTGGTGTCATTGCCACAGTGCAGCACGCAGAATCAGACTGTCAGCAGCCCATGCTCCAGCATTAGACCTGACAGCTCCTTCCCAGTACCCTCTGACCAGGCTGCAACTGAGCCTGCTAGTCAGGGGAAGCCTTCCCAAGAGGAGGGCATTCCCAATGTGACTCCTGAATCAAGCACGGGAGAACAGCAGCCGGACTTGGATCAGTCCGGGGCTCTGGACGCAATTCAACGACTGGCGCGAGGAAGTTCGGACAGCGGGCAACACCAACGGATATTAGAGCGAGCACAGCAGTCACTGCGTAACACTCATCCGGCAACGACCATTCCGCCTCCGGACGGACTGTCGCGGGCTCAACGCTATGAGCAACGAACTGCGGCTCGAGATATCCTGCTGGCACAGGATAAGGGAGAGAGCTGTGAGCGAGAGGGGATGACTGAAGGTGACACAGAGTCACAGGGACCAGGGGAAGTGCAGGAATTGGGTCAGGACACCGAGAGACCTGCTTCACTTGTAAGAGATGAGAGGGGGGCAGTCTCTGATCAGACTGTAGATGGTCCAAGCGAGCTGAGCTGTATGGGTGGGACCTGCTCAGTGCCTGAGAGACATGTTAGAGATGGGAACTCAATCTGTGATGCCCAAGGACAATGTGGTGCCAGCCACGCAAGTGTGGGCCATGCATGGGAGTGTGCTGCTGGGCCTGCGCCCCAGCGCTCATGTCTAGTAGGGAGCAGACAGAGAGAGAGAGAGACATGGGCACAGCCTCAAGACAGACCAAGAGCTCATGCAATGCAGAGTGGTTCAAATGCCTGTGAGAGTCCAGACGGGACTGCAAACCGTCAGCCATGTGAGAGTGTGTCTGAGGAGGTGAATCGGAAGCCTGGACAGTGTGAGAATTCCCCCAATTACAAGAGCTTTCCGAGAGGTACCTGTGTTTGGGAGGATGATGTGAGAGTGTCTGGCAGCAAGCTTGAGAGGGCAAGCTGTGAGTCTAAGAGAGAGAAAGAGCAGAGGGGGAGATCTGGATCTTTGCCCACAGTCCCCACGTGCAGTGCGGCGACATTCAGCGAAAGAGTAGTGGGTGACAGTGAGGGTGAGAGTAAGCAAGATCAGGGGAAGCACACTGGGGTGAGATTTGGGAAGATTAGTGTGCTTCCAGTCTAAAGGAGGCCCAGCAGTCCCCACAGTGGGAATATTGGAAGGCTGCTATGCAGGAAGAGCAAAATTCTTAGATGCTCATGAGGTGATGGAGTTTGTTCCAAGACCTCGTGGTCACAAAGTAATCCCAGTTCACTGGATTTTTCAGTGAAAATGGATGCTCATGGTAATGTGCTGAGGTTCAAGGCTAGGCTGGTGGCTCAAGGGTGTAGGCAAATTCCAGGAGTGGATGTAATGGAGGTATTTGCTCCCACCAGCAGTTATGGGTCTAGGAGAGCTTTGCTGTCAGTGGCCGCACAAGAGGGTCTTGAAATTCACCAGGTGGATGTCAAGACTGCATTTTTAAATGGTGAATTAGAGGAGGAGGTCTATGTCACACAACCTCCTGGGTTTGAAAATGGGGATGGTAACACAGTGTGTCGCTTGAAGAAGGCACTGTATGGCCTGAAGCAAGCTCCAAGGGCATGGCATAAGACCCTTAATGAGAAGCTACATACCATGGGGTATGAGGTGTGCAAGAGTGATGCTGGTGTCTATGTGAAATGTTCTGTGGATGGAGGAAAATCCTTTGTGCTGATTTATGTTGATGATCTATTGATAGTTTCCAAGGGCATGGGTGAGATTGAGAGAGTGAAAGGGTTGCTTAAGCAGGAGTTCACCATTCATGATCTAGGAGAGGTGAAAGATTTCTTGGGCTGCCAAGTGATGAGAGATAGAGAGAAAGGGTTGATTTCATTGAGCTGCATCCCCAAGATTGATGCACTAGTTGAGAAATTTGGGCTGGATCTGGAGTCTGTGGGGCCTGACACCCCTATGACTAAGGATTTTGTGGCCACACAGCAACCTGTGTCTAAGGACAACAGTGCCAGCATTGGAGCTGGGAGTCCCTTGCCACCAGGACACAGATATTGTGAACTGGTTGGGTCACTGTTGTACATTGCCAACACCACTAGGCCTGATATTTCCCAGGCTGTGGGAGTGCTTTCCAGGTACAGGATTACTCCCACTACTGCTCACTGGAATGAAGCCATCAGAGTGCTGAAATATCTGAAGGCTACCAGGGATCTTGTTTTGGTGCTTGGAGGGAAGGACACAGAGCTGGAGGGCTTTGTTGATGCAGATTATGGTGGTGATCAGGATCATCGGTTTTCCACTACTGGTTACGTAATTCGTGTGTTCGGAGGAGCTGTAGTTTGGGGAAGCAAGAAGCAGTCTGCAGTTGCCACGTCCACTGTAGAGGCTGAGTTTATGGCGGCAAGTGCAGCTGTCAAAGAGGCCAATTGGATGAAGGGATTCCTGGAAGAAATTGGTATTTCTCCATGGATTGTGAAGATCCACTGTGATAATCAGGGATGCATCAATCATCTCAGAAATCCAGTGTTCTCTAAGCATACCAAGCACATTGCAATCAGCTTTCATTTTGCTCGGGAAGCTATTGCATTGGGGCAAGTTGATGTGAAATACGTTCCTTCTGCTAGGAATGTGGCAGATATATTTACCAAGCCTTTGACAAGGCAGGTATTTCAGGGCCATCGTGAGGCTCTAGGACTGGCCAAGTTTTTGTGAGGAAAAGTCAAGGGGAAGTGTTATAATAGTGAAAGAACAATTAGTGACTTTCCCTCAGAAGAGTAATAGTGGCCAGGCTTCTCTAAAGCAATCACTGTGAACAATCTCAGAGGTTGAGTAATGGATGGCAGAACTCTAGAGTTCTGCCATAATTGATCTGGACTGATTCCACTTAGGAGAAAGAGAGTAATGCAATTTGACCGTTCTTGCTAGAAAGGATATAGGCAGCGGCATGAAGGGCTCGGCACTTGTTTGGGACTGAAAGAGCACTCCGGGTGCTTATCTCTGATCAGTTGCCACAAGTGTCAACACATAGTCGGGCTCTGCTTGCTCTCCTACACACAGCAAGAGACCCGACCGAGCTTAACACCCTTCGTGCCGGGACATACAGGTAAAGTGCTCATCTTAGTGTGACTGTATGAACAATTGATTAGGAGAGGTCTAGATAAGAGTATTAGAATGTTGCAATGCTTGGCTCATCGAACAATGGTAATGCGGACTATCTGTCGATGCGTAGAAGAGGAGTTTGATTCTTGCTTGAGAGGAGCAGCAATGTAAGACTGTATGA
>KV908497.1:0-15000 GCA_002005505.1 Botryococcus braunii
TACTATCAGGATATCTTAACAAGGAACATGCAATACCTCGGCGCATCCGAGCAATAATCTAGCTGGACCAATTGAATTTGGAGGGTTTGGAAGCCCAAAGATGGAGAAGGATGTCACACCGGCTCTGGTCCGAGAAACTTGCTTTTATCAGACATGTACACCTTCCAGGTGGAAGCAATCTGATGCATTCGAACTCTGGTGGTGTAAAATGGGCATCCCTTGATGACCATAGGCAGTACACTTGATGCAGTACATGTTGTACCTTATTCAGTAAAATATATTAAGTTCAATACATTATGATATCACGAAGATATTAGTAAGACCATCCCTTAGAGGAGGAAAGAATTCCTACATGCGTGAGTACAAGACAGAATTGAATACCCGTACTAATTGTACCTTATGTCATAGGCATTGTCCTCTATGCTCTTTAGTCCTCTCGACAAACACTCTCGAAAGTCGTTCCAGACTTTCTCTCCTTTAAGGGAGGGGAAAGGATGCCACATATGTCGTGAACTGGAGTGTGACCGTGTACATTGGTGGCCATCCGATTGATTTAAACTGACAATGTGTGTATTTGGCGTAGCCACAAAGGTGATTAGTAAACGACCCTCAATCGGACTTGTACAGCTTTTATTATGGCTCTTATTTGACGTTTCATAAAGTCGTGGAAAAACGGCGCTTGTCTTTACCCTTTTGTACCTGGACTGGGGTATTTGTCCCTGATTTAGGTCCTAGGGGCAAAATTGTGTATTCCGGTGATTTCATTCGAAGCAACGGTTGGAATTGAATGTTCGCGGAGACTTTGGTACTCGGTAGGTGCCATGCAGTTCGGCACGAGGAACTTTGACTTTTAGCCGTCCGCTGATCGATGTGTTGGCAGTGTTTTAGCCGCCCTTGATCATGTGAGGGCATGTGTTAATACGGCTTGGGAAGCTGTACGTATTACTAGAGGGGAGTGTATATTAGGGGCTCAGCCTCCGGCCCACAAGTAACAGTATAATTCGGAAAGTTGCGTGTAAAGCATAGCGCCCCAACTCCGTGTCTGTCCGCGGCCCCGGCGAAATAGGGATGTTGATTGTTTGACCTGTTATTTGAACTGTATTTGAGACACTTTACTTGCAGTGTTATTGTGTTTTGTGACACTACTAACTTGCCGGGTTAGGCCGGACGATCGTACGAGTAACAGTACTTGATTTGCAAGGTAACACGTGAATTTGTATTAATTGTGAAATTATATTGATATAATTGACCTGTCATAGTGATAGACCTGCGTGAACAATAAAATAGCAAAGTAGTTTAGGCCGAGAAACTACCCTGTCCGTAAAACTTCTTCATAACACTTCGGAAACAACCCGCGCACCACTTGAAATTAACCAAGAACTTTAAGCAACTCACATTGTAGGCACCCGTACGAAATGAGCAATATCTGAAAAGTAAGTAAGGAGCCAGAACGACGCCGCCCGACTACCGATCCCACACCCACGTAGACACTAAAGGAATTACAACAGGAAGAAAATCCACACCCCAGAGATCGAAACACCTTTAAGAATACTTATAGTACAAAGAAAATCTCACGATTACTAGGCACCGAATGAGTCCAGCCCCACCAGTCAGAGCCGAGCTAGCCTAACCGTGATCGAAGCCATCCTCCGGTTATCGTCCGAAAGACCGGTCGCAAGACCGGGAGCAGTCCAGTAAGTCCCTCCCAAGTGCTAGGTCCCGGGGCCTCACAAACCCGGGTGGCGATCCGACCAATCGATTCGAACCTACATTTATAACCCCGCAGCCCGACTGAATCTCGCTAACTAACCGAAAAATTTTGTGGGGGTACCGTTGGGCACGGAACCCTGTAAAGGATGCCACATGCAGATGATTCACCTTGGGTAGTAGTAGGTGTCCATGTCGGAGGAAAAAAATGGCAGACTTTACGAAAAACTCTACTTTATACGTACGTCTGACCGGCCAAGTGCTTTCGGATCTTGAAAAAGCCGAATATGTGCGCTTTCGTGATCACCTCGAAGTAAGGACTTCAAACTATAATGCATGGTTTACATCTGAAACAAGATTTTGGTGTGCACATGTACATATAAAATCTCGCGAAGAAAGAGAGATAGAAAGAGAGGGGGGGCAGAGAGGGAGAGAGAGAGAGAGAGAGAGAGAGAGAGAGAGAGAGAGAGAGAGAGAGAGAGAGAGAGAGAGAGAGAGAGAGAGAGAGAGAGAGAGAGAGAGAGAGAGGGAGGGAGAGGGAGAGGGAGAGGGAGAGGGAGAGGGAGAGAGAGGGAGTTAGAGAGAGAGAGAGAGAGAGAGAGAGAGAGAGAGAGAGAGAGAGAGAGAGAGAGAGAGAGAGAGAGAGAGAGTTTGATTGAGTTAGTGAGTGAGTGAGTGAGAGAGAGAAAGAAGGTGGAAGGGAGCGAATCTGGGAGGTTTATATTGCGAGGCGTAAGGTTCAGGTATCGAGAGAGGGAAGGAGATCAAAAGAGATGAAGAAGGAAACCCGGCCCGGCTGTCCAAACCCTTGTCTCACCGCGCATACCAGGAGGTTCTTGATGACCCTGCTCGCTCGGATCGCGACCGTGCTGTGCTCCAATCTCTTACACAGCCGGGAGCGTCTGATTGGCTGCTGGCTCTCCCAGTTCCCCATTTGCAGCAAACCATGCCCCCAGAGTCGTTCCGCTGCCGCCTTCAATACCAGCTCTTGATCCCCATTTTCCACCCTGGCTCCCAATGCCCGTGCTGCTTGAGGGAGTTGGATGTCTGGGGCGACCACGCGGTCCACTGCACCTCAGGGGGGGATGTTGCCATTGTCGGCCAACATTACTCCGTTCGTAACGGCCTGGACGCTGTCCTTACCTCAGCTCGTCAGCGGGTCACCCGGGAACCCGCCTTTCCCACCCCTGTCCCTGGCCAGGAGCGCCGTCGCGCAGACCTCCGCCTCCATGCGTGGGAGGAGGGGCGTGACCTTTATATCGACATCGTTGGCTCTTCCCCACTCACAGTTGCCAACTTGCTGCACTTCGTGCCGGGTGGGGCCGCCGCGCGCGCTGCCCAAGACAAGCAGACCCGCTATGCTGTCTTGTTGTCGCGTCAGCAGCCGCCTGTGGCTTTCCAAGCCTTCGCTTTTGAAACATTGGGAGGGTTGCATGCTGATGCGCTGGCCTTGTTGCAGAGGCTCCAGGGGCTTTTGAACCAAGCCATCATTGCTCAAGAAGATGTGGAGGGATATTTTGTCATTCGTCGGGTCAGTTTCATCATTGCGGCGGCTGTGGGTCGCCAGCTGGCCGCTCGCCGGGTGTGACTCATAGCTTGACACATTGGGGGTTTGGGTCCCTGAACATTGGGCTGGTCTTTTTTACTCCACTCTTGTAAAGGAAGGAAACCTACATTAAGTTAGAACTCGTCACTGAGAAGATCTAGCTGGTGGGGATGCGTGAAGAGGCAGGTGGGAATGCTCGGATTCTGTTAAACGGAGAGCAGTTTTTTATACATGGACATGAATAATAATTTAGATATTCGATATTTCGTGTATATCGATATGATTATCAGCATCGCAAGTTTTTTCTTCGCGTCCGGAAACCCAGATGCAGCTGCATACGCTGAACATCCCCTCGAGCTCGGGCCATCCCAGTCAGTCTGCCTCGTCGACGACGTTCGTGTCTTGTTGGAAGGTTATGAGCAAGCCTGGAGTATCTGGTGTCCCATGGATTACTTGGGCCGCCATCCCGGAACAGACCCGCTAGCGTATACAGCTCATTCAAGTAACAGCGCGCAGGTGTATACGGCTATATATACCATACGTGATATGGCGCTCCGTTGGGATGCTGAGATGCTGGTCATGCGCCGGTTTAGCTGAATCCTGAGAGAGGGCGTTTTATCCTCAAAACTTCATTTAGATGCACGACAGTTTGGATGGTATTCGCTATCTGTTGACAACTTACTTGCAGTTTAAACTTCATTTCAAGTACTGTTCGAAGGCAGTATGCTACTTCCTCTTAGGAGGAAATGATGCTTGTGATGAGTTCATCTAGACTTTCCTGAAGGTCGTCCTTGACAAGGTCTTTCCTGAAGGTCGTCCTTGATTAAGGTGACTTGGCCATCTGGCCATGGCTTTCATCCAATACAAGGGTTTAAAAAATGTATCATCCCGCCAGACGCTGTTAAAATTTCACGGTGTTGATTTAAAAATTCAACGGCATACTGTCATGCATGGTTTGTCTATGGTTCGTCTCCATATGATTCGTTTTTGTGATGGTAGATTAACCTTTATGACGTTAAGTTTGCTTTCACTTGTCTTTCAAGTTAAGATAACGATGAAGGGCTCTTATCCCTATTGTGTGATCATGATCTCTTGCGTCGTAGAAGCCACGCGTCATTATTGATTCATCAATAACTTGAGGTCACTGGTGTACATGATAACATGTTGAGTGATTGAGCGGCCAATGAAAACTTTAATTTGGTTTTAAGGATGAGCGCGATACCGAGTACAGGAATTGCACTTCCCCTTTGGTAACAAATCGTTTCAAATTTCAAGTCGAACGTTCGGCTTGAACTGTCTGGGCCTTCAAGCTTAAGGCGAGCACTCTTCTGCAGGTGACTGGCTCAAAAGCTTTCACGAGATTGATATAAATGATTGTTGAACAACCCATCAAGGTTGTCCGAGTCATATCAATTAAACAAATTCCACTCCCTGGGAAAACTGCAAGCATTCTTTTGAATTTACGGCTCCTTCCTAATAATATGAAAGGAAATGATGACCTCCCAGTACAAACTAGTTGACACTGGTAGACAGCAATTGCAAGGGATCCCCCGTTACTAGAGTGTCTGTGTTAGGTGTTCATTATATATGTACCCGTACCATCGCAAAAGATTGACCCATTTATATTTTGACCCCCAAAAAAACACGATTTATTAATTAAAAATAAGAGATAATCCCAAAATAATGGCGCGAACTATTGACCCCCCCCCACCCTCAAGACAGTTAAAAATATTCTAAATATCCTCATATTCTAAATATCCTCATGATCATATCCTAACCTGCATCAGCACCGAATATCACTTAATTGGCCCAGACCTTCATCACCGAGTTCTTTATCATGTCAAAGTGTCTCAAGAACACTCCTATACCTCGTAGGCGTCTGTACGCTGGCAAAAATTCCGGAAAATAATGTCGCAAAATATTTACCCTCCTCATCCGGCGGCTTTTTCATAAATTTAATTTTGACCCCCAAAAAACGTCGTGGGTCAATCTTTTGCGACGGTATGGTATATATACATAGGACTTAAAATACATTTGATCTCAGTTTAAGCCCCTTCTCCACCCGCGAGTTCGATCAGTGACTCGATTCAAAGTAAATTCATGTGGCAGAAAGACGATGAATGGGTTGCAAGGATTGCGGTTATCGCTTTGAAGGCCTACATGAATGCTTCAGGGACATCCACCTCTTAGTAGTGGATTTAGATCCTAGGCAACTGCATGGTCAATGACATTTTTGGTCAATTTGTCATCCATTCAGCCATAATGGCTGGTTATGGAAGTATTATTTCCTTCCTTCCTATGTGGGGATCGGGCTTGGTACCAGTGCAGAGTCACACAGGGTCCGTTCTCTGCGGGCCAGCAAATTTACCTAGTTAAAGTTTTGGTGTTCCATCCACTTTTGTGCACACTGTGCGTTCCATCCGCTTTGCTGAATCCCTTCGAACCTTTACAGAAATTTCAAATAGCAGAATAGGTAGAAGCGCGAGAAGTATTGATGATAGGCGTCCTCCTAATGGTATCAGCATTGAAAAATATCTATTTAAATTTGATGTCCAAATATTTGGTGATGATGCATCATGCCGTTCAAACCTATAAGTTGGTAGCTACCGCGAGGGATGCGCCCCCACTGAAACCTGTCCCATATTCACTGTCAAATGTACCAATTTTTCCGCATGGGGGGGTGTGGGGTTGGGGATGTGAAACACTTGGTCGATTAATCTTTTGCGGAATACAAAAGAAACCACTGAGTATAAACATGTTAACATCCTGTTACATCGGCATGCCTCCGCTTTAATTGATGCAGGAACTTAATTTGACGCGATCTCGGATCAAGATCATACACTTAGCACTACTTGTCAGGTGAAAACCGCTTCCCTGCTAGGCTAAATCCACGCAGAGGTCGCCTTGCAACAGTGTAATATCGCAAAGTCAGCTGGTGGCACTTGCTTGCTTCCGCATTGGCATGTGCATGAACTCAAAATTGGCAGTAGTTTTCGATGTCAGAACCCTTAACGGATCATCACCAGTCTTATTTTCATGCAGATGTCATCCCACACCAGCCTTGCTGGTCTGTACTTTACATATCGAGCATCGCGCTGCCCTCCACTGGCTAAGCATGTCAGAGGTTTGGCAAACGCATGGCTTTGCTGCAACTGAGCTTTGTTCCCATGGAGCTTAGGCCCTTGATTTAGCTCCACACACACACACACACACACACACACACACACACACACACACACACCACACACACACACACACACACACACACACACCACACACACCACACACACACACACACACACACACACACAATGACGCAGAGAGTACACATGCACATTAGTATGCGTGTGTGGGGACTTTCCGCATCCGTCGTCATATACCAGCACCAACGATGTCAAAATTTTTCGGAACCCTCCTGTCTCCGCCAAGTCTTCGAAAAACGCTCCCTCGACAATGCTGTGGGTTACATGTATACTTTATAATTACCTTGAATTCCTAAAAGTTTACACCATCAGATGTCTCACACCGAGTCACCATCCATTGTCCAACGTGGCACTGGGAGTATCCCCAGAACCACCAGGCGTGGCCTTGCTTTGCAGTTGCCTAATATGGCAATGTGCTTACAAGAGCTGTCACCGACGACGCCTTACTTGGCACCATCAGGGGCAGGGTTGCTGCCGGCACCCGGGACGTCCCCTTTGCCACTACCAGAGTCTGCTGATTTTTCCCCCCCAGTCTTTTCGTTCCCTCCGCTGCCATTGCCTGATTTGGCACCCATACTGCCCTCCCCATCCCCGCCAGACCCTTTCTCATCTGGCCCAGGTTGGCTCCCTCCAGGGCTCGATCCCCCAGAGTGGCCGGTCGTCGGTTCCCCAGAGCTGTCGTAAGAGTCGCTCGGCCCGGAGGGAGGTCCAGCACTCGGGCTCGATCCCCCTGAAGACCCAACCTCTGGTTCTCCAGAATCTTCATCGGACGTGTCGGGCGATGGCGGTGTCTCAGACCCTGTGCCTGGTTCCCCGGAGTCTGTGGAGTTCCAGCCCCCAGTGTCCCCGGTACCTGGGTCGGTAACCGGGCGGGGCTCCCCGTTCCGTCCGTAGACGGGGACGGGCTTTCCGTTGTAAGGTACCACCGGGCGGGTTGCCCCAAGAATGAGGCTTGTTGTGCCCTGCCCTGGCTGCTGCTTGATTCCAAACTGCCAGCCGTTGGCCACAACCCCAACTTCTCCCCCCACTGGATTCTGTTGCGTGCTTCGGTCGCTGACGTACGTGTCCGTGAAGACCCCGTTAAGCGTCACTCCGTTTCTGCACTCCCAAGCACCCCTCATCCCTCTGGCATGCAACTCGTGCTCTGCCATCCGTCACATGCTCTGCCGTGCCTCACATCCTGTGCCGTGCTCATATTCTGTGCCATTCTTCACATGCTAACATGCTTCGACAAACTTCACATGCGGACATGCTCGGGCATGCTTCACATAGCCTACAATGCTTCACATGCTCTGACATGCTCCGACATACTTCACATCCTGACATGCTCGAAGATGTTCTACATAGTCTACAATGCTTCACATGCTCCGACATGCTTCACAACCTTACATGCTCGAAGACGTTTCACATAGTCTACAATGCTTTACATGCTCTGACATGCTTCACATCCTGGAATGCTCTGAAAGGCTCTGACGTAGTTCACGTGCTGAGATGCCATAGCATGCTTTGCATGCTCTGACATTCTCTGGTATGTTGTACGTGCTACCATGCCTCATGCGCTCTGAACTGCTTCACATGCCAACATGATTGGCAGGCTTCATCGGCTCACATGCTCTGAAAGGCTTCGACATAGTTTCACATGCTCAGAGGCTCTGACAAGATTGACATGCCCAAATGCTCTGACACGCTTGATTACTACTTGTGGCTGTTTCACAAATCCCTTCAACCTAATGAACATCTCCTCCCTGGTCTAGCTGAACATGTGCATGTGGCACCCTGCTGTGAGCGGATCTCAGCTGGAAAGGGCATGCGATGACTGAGCACGCATCAACGCAGGCGGGCGGCGCTCGTGAAGGAGCGCATCCACACACACACACACACACACACACACACACACACACACACACACATACACACACACACACATACACACACACTCACACACACAACGACACAGAAAATGCTATAGATTGAATGGAGGGAGTGGGAAAACAATATAAAGGAGGGACTGGGGCCCAGGGAGAGAGAGGGGAGAGCCTGCGAAGGGGAGGAGTGGTCTGAGTGAATGATGGGGTGAATTGTTCAACTTTTGTGTATATGGCATGTGTGTGTGTGTGTGTGTGTGTGTGTGTGTGTGTGTGTGTGTGTGTGTGTGTGTGTGTGTCACGTGTGTGTGCGCGTGCCTGATGCGCGCCTGCCTGGCTGTGTGTCTGAGAGAGAGAGAGGGAGAGAGAGAGAGAGAGAGAGAGAGAGAGAGAGAGAGAGAGAGAGAGAGAGAGAGAGAGAGAGAGAGAGAGAGAGAGAGAGTGGGGGGGGGAGAAAAAGGAGTTATGCTAATGCATCATTAACGGATGAAAGTCGAGTCGTAGCAAGACTGAAAATGTGATAACACTGTGAATGCCGTACACAATTCGATCACCATGAAGAACCATTCGATCACCATTTAAAGGGAAAAAACGATCACCATTCGATCACCATTTAAATGGAAAACCCGAGGCTGGGGCTTACGTGTTGTTGGCAAAGCCGGTAGCAATCCCCAGCTGCAACCAAACAAGCCAAACTCCAGTCGGAGATGGAAAACTCTAATGATCTATGGAAAGGATAAAAACCGGACAACAGGGTTTGTACATCTTCCCTGCCCAACCCCAGAATAGGTGAATCCGGGATGGAAGTAACAAGGAAACAGGTCGGAAGGATGGAGGGGAAAAATGCGGGGGAGAGAGCATACGTAAGTAAGCACAGTTTTGGCCAATCAAGGCACATTGCCAAATCCAAACATATGCATACCAAAGTCATCATTACCAAACAAAATACATACATGCTGATTGCCCCTGCCTGACCCTTGGATCCTCAGATATAACAATATCTCCCTTGATAGTAGACAACAAAGAAGAACAAAGGAGATGATTGATGTAGGCATCCCAACCAGTACAGTGATGCAGAAGCCACTGCCAGAAACTCCTAGCAATTTGAGACCTTTTACCTGAGCTCATCGCCTACCACAGCAAGCGTACAAAGAATGACGTGGCGCACTGTGCGCATCACGTGGTACTTGTTTTGTTTCTGTGCCAGTAACCCTGACCTGGTGACTGGGCGCAAGAAGTGGCTGACACAGCAAAAGAAGCAGAGCGTCTCAAGGCTGAAGGTATGAAACGCTTCCGAAACTAAACGTAAATTTGAAGCAGACTGTTTTCAAGGCTGAACTGCATAGAACAAAAATCTCTACAACGTTTCCAAGGCTAAGCGCATTTTAGTAACGCATTCTGTATGGGCCGAATGTATAAAACGTGTTGGGGTCTGTGGCTCACCGTCTACCCCTCAACCCGTGAAAAACAACCTGGAAAGAAACAAGGCTGGCTTCGTTTGTCTTTCAAGACGCACCGCCTGACCCTTGACGCTGTCTCCCTGACCCGCATACACGTCCACGGCAGACCCTTGGAAGTTACCCGTCTTCGGATCCCCCAGCGAGAAGTAGCCTCCACCTACGGACGGCTGCAGCAGCTTTCTGGCCCCTCCCTGCGCCCCCTCACATCACAACTTGATTGCGGGGCATGCTCGAGGGACCAGGGCGCGTGTGCACACTTACACGCACGCACGCGCGCGCCCACGCGCGCACACACACACACACACACACACACACACACACACACACACACAGACAGACAGAGAGGGGTGGGGAGAGAGCGAGAGCGAGAGCGAGAGAGAGAGAGAGAGAGAGAGAGAGAGAGAGAGAGACAGAGACAGAGAGAGAGAGAGACAGAGACAGAGAGAGAGAGAGAGAGAGAGAGAGAGAGAGAGAGAGAGAGAGAGAGAGAGAGAGAGAGAGAGAGAGAGAGGGGGAGAGATGGGGGTTAGAGGCATGCACAAGGATGCACAGACAAACCCCTCACTCTCGTTTCTCCCACTCCCTGAGTCTCCCCCTTCCCGCCTCGCTAGCTCTCTCCCTCCCCACCCCCCTCACGCACATGAGAGAGAGATGAGGGCCGGGGGGGGGGGGGGTCGCAACGACATGGCCCTATTGAAGGGTAAACCTGCGTCTTTGGGGCTGCAAGGAGACGTCGACCGCCCTGGTCGGCTTCTGTACTGGGAGCAATATTATACGGCACGGCAGGGTTACTAATGGTGGTTACAACATGCGGGAGAGCGGACGTCGTTCCCGCGACGCCGAGAGGCTGGCCCGCGACCACAACTCCCGCCTCGCCCTTTCCGACCGGAGATCCCGTGGCGGGATCCATTACGACCTCCCCGCTGGCCCAGGTCCCCATGACGGCACCGACTTTGGACCCAACGACGTTCACCGTGCTCCCCACCTTCACACCCGCCTGCTCTCCCCGCGCCCGCAAAGCTGAGGAAATTGTTTAAACGCTACTCGCGCCCATAAACTGGAGAAACTGCATGTTTGTTTCTCGCAGGCCTTGTGACAAACTCTTACACACTAATGGAATCCGAAATGGCGACTGGATAAAAACGGGGTTTGAAGTGCTGCTGTTGCAGAGTTATTTCAGCGGTGCCGACAGGATCCAGGGTGGGGGTTCGGGTCGTGACGCGCAGGAACAAAGTGCTTGGGAAAAAGGGGTTACCGGCGAGGGTTTGTGAGTGTGGTTGTTTGCATGTCTGAGATAGCAAGGAGCCACACAAGCACGCGCACGAGCAAAGGAAAAGGGAGAAGTCCAATCACATGAATGACTCTGCCTCACAATCGACCAAGATGCCGTACCGGCGGGTCACCAGGGTTACTGCCTGGAATGACGCCGATTCCGGATCCCACGTAAGTTGTGTCCGGATTGCCGAACCCAACTACGATCGGCGCAGGGACCGATGTAGAATTGTCCTTGCCGGTCTCGGACGCGGAGGAAGGCGTGCTCTTGGATCCCGGCGTTTCGGAATTTCTGTCCGGTTGCAAGCCTGCGTCGCGATTAGGCAAGGCTTGCGGTTCTTGAGGCTGCACTTGCGCCGGCCACTCAAAGCGCTGTAGCAATGTCCGCATGCTGAGGCTGTCTCCCCACGCTCCATTGTCACAATCAGAGGCCAAACTTTGCAAATAATTCTTGAGGAACTGGTTGAGGTGAATGATCCGTGGGGCTTGCGTCCCAAAACTGTGAGACTGTTTGATAAATGCGCACGACGGTGGAGCTCCTCTCATCCTCTCCCTCCCCCCTCCATCTCTCCACCTTTCCCTCCCAAGCCTGGGCTGGGACGATGCCTTATAGCAGAATATGAGGAGGCGTGCCCCCCCCCCCCCATGCACGCACGCACGCACACACACACACACACACACACACACACAGACACACATACACACACACATATACACACACACACACACACGCACGCACAACCGCACGAGCGCATGCACGCTCTCACACATGCTCGCACATGAGCCTGCGCACAGATACACGCACGTGCTTATGCACATACTGAACTATACTGAATGCACATCTGGGGACTGGGGCCAGTGGAAGGGGAAGGGGAGGGACTTAGGGGAAAGAGGGGGAAGCGGGGAGAGAGAGAGAGAGAGAGAGAGAGAGAGAGAGAGAGAGAGAGAGAGAGAGAGAGAGAGAGAGAGAGAGAGAGAGAGAGAGAGAGAGAGAGAGAGAGAGAGAGAGAGAGAGAGAGAGAGAGAGAGAGGAGAGAGAGAGAGAGAGAGAGAGAGAGAGAGAGAGAGAGAGAGGGAGAGAGAGAGAGGGGGGGGGGTGTGGAAGTGAGGGAAGGCGTGCATCAAATCCACAATCAGATCACATTCTTCAATGGCTCGAATGCCACCTGGAAACCAGAGATACAAAAGTTAACCTTGTTGAGGCTGCAAATACGGCCGTTACCTGTTATGGGTGGCTGCTTCAGAAGGTCCGCTCTGCACAGAACTCCCCCAAAAAACCAGTTTACATTGGAACCCATTTGACCTCTGACACTTGAAAGATTGGACAGTACAAAAGAAGCGAAGGGAGATGGACGAATATGAGAGGGGTAGAGGAGGGGGTGAGAGAGCTTGCCAAGGGAGAGAGAAGGGAACGCATGAGGCGTCAGTGCTCGCACATGCACACGGGTGCGCACAAGGACAAGCAAGCACACGCGCACGAACACGCACGCGCACGAACGCACACGCGCGCGCACGCACGCACGCGCGCGCACACACACACACACACACACACACACGCACGCACGCACGCACGCACAACACACACACGCACGCACGCACGCACGCACACACACACACACACACATTGCAAGAGGGAGAGAGAGAGAGAGAGAGAGAGAGAGAGAGAGAGAGAGAGAGAGAGAGAGAGAGAGAGAGAGAGAGAGAGAGAGAGAGAGAGAGAGAGAGAGAGAGAGAGAGAGAGCGAGAGAGAGAGAGAGAGAGAGAAAGGGAGAAGAAGAGATACTGTGTGTAGTCTTGGAGGCCACATACCAGAGATGACTGGAGCTTGCGGCCAGTAAATGCTGCTGGAAGGGTGGGGTATGGCACGGTGGGGTTTTTCACTGAGGTGACCACCGCGGGGAGGGGATTATCAGATGATACGGCAACTCCAACCGGTTGGCCTGCCACCATGGCACCTGCTTCCCCATACACGGTCGGAAGGCTTCCGCCGCTTGACGGCTGCACTTCCAGAGTCCGGAAATCTCCGAACGCTTGATTGCCAGGAGCGGCCTCTCTGCAGAAGCGACACGTTTTCAGAGAGAAGCGACACGTTTTCCGCCGCCCGTCATTGACACCGTACTGGTTATCAAGGAAGTCGCAATCAATTATCGATGAACAACTGCCACTACCATCTATAAATGAAGTGGGAAAGTTTTGCCCTTCAATAGATTAGTAAAGCATCCATCGGTGGGTTGCCAAGCACGTTCATTTGAATTTCTAAAGCAAACTTTCTTCCTACTTGCCATTAGTAATTCATCAGTATCCTTTGGACTGTTTCAAGATTTGTCTTTCAATTACTCCAATGTCCCGGGGCTTCCCACAGTCAATTGGAGTTCCTGTGGCTGTCACGTTACCGTGACAGTCATTCAGCATCCCAAATCAATAAAGAGTGACTGCGACTGTCATTCAGCATCCAAAGCACTGTGTGTAAGCTCAGCCCCAAGGACATTCTTTGTGGTTTACTTTTGATGATACGTAATGCTGAGTCAGAAAGGGTTCCAAACACTCCCTTCTATACGTACTGGGCCAATGCCATGAAGCGCAAGAGCATTCCAGCCCTCCCCCCCCCCCCACCCTCTCTCCACCCCCACACACGCCTGTGCAGGGGAGTCCTCAGGCCTGTTTACCAGCCCTATCTGTAGCTCGGTTCAATATGATCTTATGGCTGTTTTAACGCAATGTGCACTTCAAGCCACTGTGCTGTACTGGAATCGAGGAGCCTAGGCGTTGACTAACTGAGCCCCCCTAGACGGAGAAGCCATACAGGGTTCCCGTTACCAAAGGCAGGCGATCAAATGGCTGATTGTCTGTCGGGCACTCCTCTTGAGTCCACTGTATTATTGAAAGCACTGACAACCATCTCCCAGCACAGTACAGTAATTTCTCCAAGCATGAAATGATCGAATCTGATCAACAGATCTGTTATGTATCTATGGGTCTAGCATCGTACAGGATGTAACCCCTCCACTCACTGCAGACTCAGACAATTCGTTTCTGCATTGAGATCTGTCAATACAAACTACACATGCATGAGACTCTTTTCCTGGCAATCCTTTTGCTTTGCACTACCATACGGCCAAGCCCATATTATTGGGGTGGAGAGGTATGAAAACACTTACGTGTTGATGGTGATCCCGCCAGAATATGTCACCTGCAGTGCAAGACCCAGCAAAAAGAAATGTAAAGAAACATGTAATTCTCTACTTTAATTTCCTTCAAGGTGCAAAGTTGGGTGGCAGGCAAACCCTTGAACATATGGGCAGGCAGAGATGCACACACACACACACACACACACACACACACACACACACACACACACACACACACACACACACACACACACACACACACACCAGACTTCATCACACCTTGCCGTCAGACGTCTTGACTTGGTTGCCTTCGCCGATGTAGTTCGATTTTGGGTCTCCGACACCGATGACGACCGGGGCATCCATCTGGAGCAGCTTCCGGCCAGCTTCCTGGTTGGGTACCGCAGCGTCTTGGGTTGAAGCCGACTTTGACACGTCAGCCTTCCCATATGGTACGGCTGGGAGTTCGACATGGTCCACCAGAGAGGGAAGGGGCATGTTACTGGAGAATCCAATCCCCCCTGGGATACCGTTCACCACGGTCCCCACTTGGCCTTTATAGTAGGGCATCCCGGTTGCTTCGTCCACTCCCACCTTCACATTGCGGAAGTCCCCCGCCAGGTGGTCTGCCGGCAGTCCCGCCCTGCATGTGCTAGCCTTGCTTAGAACACAATTTTCATTCCACAAGCATCTTCCGCCCCATACGGACCCTTCTGTTGCTTTGCTCCCAGGGTGTATTGTTGAAAGGTCGATAAGTGGTAAAGACCAGCCGTGGATTCCCTGTGCTTGAAAAACCATGCCTTTACCATAACTTTATCC
>KV908497.1:20000-22500 GCA_002005505.1 Botryococcus braunii
GAGAGAGAGAGAGAGAGAGAGAGAGAGAGAGAGAGAGAGAGAGAGAGAGAGAGAGAGAGAGAGAGAGAGAGAGAGAGAGCGGGGGGGGGATGTAAGAACCAAATTCTGTATATGTCACAACAGGAAGAGCCAGGAGCAAAAAGAAGGGGGGAATGCAGAGAGGACTGGTAAAGTGGGGAATGACAAAAAAAAGCATATGGATTACATGGTTGATTAAGTAATGCAGCTAGCAAGGAAGTACCAACGCAATTTTCCTGAGTATGGGAAACGAAAAAATACAGATTAATTCTAAGTGTCAGTCACATTAGAAGACCACCAGTAGTAATATCTTAATATCAGCACATATATACTCATGAGTTATAATTTAGTAATTCAAATAAGACATGGAATACTGTTAAAGCGTTTAATACTACTTACCATAGTATTAAGGAATAGAGAGCAGAAGAACAGAACTGTGACAGTTGTCGGGCAATCATTTGCAAAGCCAAATAGGTTACGTGTGTGCGCACCACACGGCCCGCAAAGATGCCTTCTCCTGGTATAACGCCAAACTGGTTGGTGAGTTTCACCCCATTAGGCAACCCAGCTGTGACTGGCAGCGTCACACTAACGGATGCGGGAGTCTTTGGGAAAGTGGCAATATCCTCGCTGATCTCAGGCAGTTGGAAGTTTACCTGCTGGAGTTTTCGGCCTGGGTTTATCTCGCCGTAGTCCACCGCTGGATCACTGATTCCTGCATAGGGCCACCCCACACGAGGCCAAGTGAGAGTGGTCTGCACAACTGGAATCTTCCCATGGACGCATGAAATTTACTTTGATTACCTTGAGTACTCGGAACTTCAATTGTGAAATTGCCACATGCTCTATCAGCTCCCAAACCTTCAGTTCCTCACAGCAGCTTCTCACACGAGTCTACCTTAAACTTTTTAAAAATTTTATAACCATGGACAGGCAGACCTTTTACAAACCGAGCATAAAGCTAGTTTTAAGCCCGTTTGAAGAGCCCAATATGAATTTACATAGGTAAAACCCAGTAGCAACCCGTGGATAGTCCATGGATCAATATCTGTCATCAATGGCCGATCTGTTGAGCGTTGCTTAAAAAGCCTTTTTTGACGATTTGTAATCATATCTCGGCATTTTAGTAGACCAATCTGAGGAGAAATAAGGAAACAAATTTCTTTCTGCAAGGTTGCCCATTCATCCATGAATCTCCTCATGAAGTGTGAGCCGGAAGTGCTCACATAGACGTCCTCATTATGTAAGGTTGAAAGTCCTTGTACACAGAAAAGATGGGAGGAAGTGCGAGAGGAGGGGACTGGAAGAGGGGGATGAGAGACTGTGGGGTGGGGAGAAGGGGTGCCGAGAGAGAGAGAGAGAGAGAGAGAGAGAGAGAGAGAGAGAGAGAGAGAGAGAGAGAGAGAGAGAGAGAGAGAGAGAGAGGGGGGGGGGGGAGAGAGAGAGACACAGAGAGACAGGGGGGGAGAGCGAGAGGGAGAGAGAGCGGACACACACACACACACACACACACACACACACACACACACACACACACGCACGCACGCACGCACGCACGCACAATCACACACACATGCACGCACACACACAAATTGAGAGGGTACTCACAGAGAGAGAGAGGGGGGGGAGCGAGAGAGGGGGGGACAGAGACAGAGAGGGGGGAGACGGAGAGGGAGAGAGCGAGAGCGAGAGCGAGAGCGAGAGAGAGAGAGAGAGAGAGAGAGAGAGAGAGAGAGAGAGAGAGAGAGAGAGAGAGAGAGAGAGAGAGAGAGAGAGAGAGAGAGAGAGAGAAAGTCAAACCTCTGGGTGAAGGGGTTGTTTAGAGCACCAGCAGTGGGTCTACCTGTGACAACAACCGCAGAGATGGGGAGACCGCCCCCGGCGCTTGTGGTGGTCTTGGAGGGGCCAAACCGGAGCCCCAGCGGCTGCCCATTAGTAACGTATCCCACCTCCACCTGTGGGTTAACCGGGCCTTGCAGGCTGGCAAACTCTCCCAGGACAGATGCCCCATCCCTGTTCTCACACACCTTTGCCCAGGTCAGCCCTTTGCACACCACTTGACGGGCTGCTGGAAGTCCACTCCCCCATCTTTCTCCATCTGGCTACGCACGTACCCGCGGGCGAGCCCGTGCAAACACGCTAGGCAGGCTGGCAGGCAGGCGCACGCGCACACACACGCGCGCGCGTGCTCCCTACAGAGAGAGAGGGGAGGGGGGGAGAGAGATAGAGGGGGGAAGAGAGAGTGGGGGGGAGAGAGAGAGAGAGAGAGAGAGAGAGAGAGAGAGAGAGGGGGGGGGGTGGTTGGGAGGGAGGGAGGGGTGAGGGGGAGGGAAGAGAGGGAGAGAGAGAGAGGAGAGAGAGTAAAGGGAAATCTGAATATAGGTAATTTGTCTCATACAAACGTTTTCCTTATTCTCTTTAGCAAGGTCCTATCATTTCCAGATGGTGTTGGCCGCCATTGGATATGTACACACTGACCCTG
>KV908497.1:25000-40000 GCA_002005505.1 Botryococcus braunii
TTTCGCGGGGTGATATCCTGGACGATCTAGGGATGAGGGACACGATGTTCAGAAAGGTTTCGTAGTTTCCTTTACAATTGCAGTTTTTGTGTTGACTGGTAAGTTGGCATGTGCTCTAAGGAGAAGATACCATGGACATTGCAAGGAGGATGCCATGTGTGTTGAGAGGAAGCGGCCACGTGTGTTGAGGAGAGAGTGAATGGAAACTGTGAGGAGGAGGCAATGCCCTATGGAAGTAAGGCCATGTGTGTTCACAAAATGTAAAGGACATTGTGAGGAGGATGCCACAGTCAGGCTTTGTACACAACGACTGACAATACAACAAATACCATGAAAATGACAAAGAATCTGGAAGATCGTGATGCCCTGGACACTGTTTAACGTATTCCAAATCTGAAACCTATGTAGCTGTGTGGTGAAGCTGCCGCCCGGGACTGTGGGTTGAATATTGCAGTGGCTAAAGGCTGTTGAGTAGGGCGGGGTCATGTCTTTAGCCTTCAAAAGGTCATCAAGAGAGGGGGCAAGTGGTGCATGCTGGTCTAGATTGGGGCCAGTTGCAGGCGATTATGTGACAGTGACTAGCCAACCCACTAGGCTTATGCAGAACCACACTCAAAGCATGCGCCCCATTGCACCCGAGCAAATGTGCACACACATATACGCTCGTGCGCGCGCACACCCACACACACACACACACACACACACACACACACACACACACACATACACAGAGGCGAACGCTCGCATGCACGTGCGCGCGCACACATGCACGCACGCACACACACACACACACACACACACACACACACACACACGCACGCACGTGCATGCACACGCACGCGCACGCGCACGCGCACGCACGCACACACACACACACACACACACACACACACACACACACCGCACACACCGCACACACACACCGCACACACACACCGCACACGCACCCGCACACGCACCCACACACGCACCCGCACACAGCACACACACACACACACACACACACACACACACACACACACACACACACACACACACACACACACATGCTTGCACGCGGACAACAACCAAGTATCCTCATTGTTGTTCACAGGTAACATGTCTTGATGATATGTCCGTCATTAGCAGCCGGCACTTCCACCATGGTTTCACAGGTAGGGCTCCTTACAAGTTTGAGGTTGTCCCAAAGGATGCTCCAGTCTACACCCAAAAGCACCCATAAACGGGTTAACTTGCAGCAGTGTTAGAAGTGGTGCTGCCACAGGGCCCATGTGGCATGCACAAGCTCTCTATGTGAGCTCGAGGATGAATTTCCTGGATATTCAGAGATCTAATATTGATTATGCACCTGAAATGTAGCTAGATTTTCATTGATAAGGATTAATTGGTTTTCATTAGAGCATTCTTCTATGGTGGAGGAGGGGTGTATACCTCTAGCCCTTCCCCAACATAGACATTCGATCCAATCCCTACATACTGATTGCTTGGGTTGCCGATTCCAGCAAATGATGCTAATAAAGAAGTTGTTTTAAGGATTTTCCTTCCACTTCTACCATCAACCTGCGTTTACGGAAGGTATCAACATCGGCCTGAATAGCGGGGCCAGACTCTATTACCACACCTTGCCTGTACAGGATATTGAAGGATTTAACCATCATAAGGTCTAAAAATCATCCGTAATATTTAACATGTCACTTTCGTGCACGAAGATTGAGGCCGGTGCGGATGGGAAGTCGTAAGCGTGTGCTTCCGTTGGCATTCCCAGCAGCCTCTTCAATGCGAATGTTAGAATAGAACCTTTAAATAAAATTTCTGGAGATGCATGACATATCTTGAAAAATTACCTGCTCGGTTTTGGCTCCGCTGACAAGGAGTACCAGAATAGTCAAACCGATGCCCGTTCTCTGGGCGCTCCCCATCATCAAAGCAGTTTTATTTGTATGCAACTTCGAAATTATCCACAATGTATTATGTCTTAGTTTGGATTCCACTTTCAACGCTCCGAATTACTGCCGCCTACTCTCGTTGTAGGAATGCCAACTTGGAGTGCAAAAACCACTGTTTGCACGCTGGTTCTCCCCAAATAAAGCCATCAAACCTTTTCACATCAGTTTAAAACTTGTTGCATTCAAAGCACCTCGTACGAAATAAGACGCACCGACCATTGTTAAGGTCCAATCTGGCTTGAAAAACGGTGTCCCTGCATCTCGCATTCCGAACTCGTAGCTGAATTTACTGACGTGGACCTTGGATGATTCGAATGCAGCTGGAAAGTCTTTCGAGGTACAGCCAAAACACGGATCGATGGTGGCATCAACCGGGCCGGACATGGAAATTGGTGGATACTTGACCGTAAATGTACAATTGGCCGGTCACCTGTGGCGGATTCCGATTTCTCCGCCCATTAGACTACAGATGGAACCATTACAGGTAGACAATGTCGATCATAAAGTGACGATCGCGCCGGTTCCGGGACTCCCCGACCGACTCGAACTTCTGCGCATTTCACGGAGTGGCGGCCGTTCCGCATTGTATCTGTCGAGGGGCCGTCGCCAGAAATTCGATCCGACAAAATGACGGCTTGTGTGATAGGCAGAGGAAGTCCACAATCCCCTCGGCCAGTGAGGACGCCCTCCCCCTTGTCGCGTCGAGAGTAACAACAGATTCCACGTCAGTCAGCCAAGCCCCGATGGATATGCAAGGCCTACTTTGGTGCAGATGCCCCAGCCACATCAAAGGGGCTGTCCGCACTTGCTGGGGGCTAGTGAGGAGACGAGGACTGAGAAGTGAGACTGTTTGTAGTACACACACACAGACACAGACACACACACACACACACACACACACACACACACACACACACACACACACACAGGTACAAGCACACACACACACATGCATACGCACAAGCACGCACACGCGCATGTGCCGACTGGTTTGAAGTTGGCTGCGTGCGTGTGTGTGTGTGTGTGTGTGTGTGTGTGTGTGTGTGTGTGTGTGTGTGTGTGTGTGTGTGCGTGTGTGTGGGGGGGGTGTGTGTGTGTGTAGAGAGAGAGAGAGAGAGAGAGAGAGAGAGAGAGAGAGAGCGAGAGAGAGAGAGCGAGAGAGAGAGAGAGAGAGCGAGAGAGAGAGAGAGAGAGAGAGAGAGAGAGAGAGAGAGAGAGAGAGAGAGAGAGAGATAGTCTTCTACAAACAGTCTCCCTTTCGAGTCCTCGCCTCCTCCTCAGCACCCCTGGTTTATTCAATCAACACATTCTGCAGAACTTTTTGTTGTAATAACTTTCGCTAGAGACCGGACCGGGGGGAGGGGGGGGGCGGGCTCTAATTGCGGTGGATTCGCTGTGACCTGGCAATCCAAGAAACAGAAAGACATGCGCCAAATTTAGCAGGGATGTGCAAGGCCTTCCCTCCTTCAGTCACCACTAACCGATGCCAATGCCCCTTCTGTCAGGTAACCCCGTCAAGCGCCAAGGTGGGTTCTTGGTGACAGACATGCTGTCATTCGAGAGAGACTCTGGCTTTCAGGCCTTTTGCTTGGCTGTCCCATAGCATTTTCGGCAACTTTATTCAAGGGGTCCAAGGGCCCACAACTATATGGTGCATGCCGATCCATGTGCACACCCATGTGATCACTAACCAATCATGCAGACTGACCTTGCCACCTTGACCACGCTGGCAACGACCGCACACAATCCTATGTGCTTCAACAAGCACCTGACTTCGAACTTCTACTTCTACCCCAGAAAATGAAAAGGGGGGCTTGTTATTTGGTCCTCCCTTGCTCGTTACTTGGTTCGGCCTTGCCCGTGATTGGGTCCGGCCTTGCCCGTTCTTTGGTCCTGCCTTGCCTACAGGAGCCCCAGCTATGCTGACAAGCCCCCCCCCCAACAAACACTGGAGACGGCCACAGATGTGTGTAAGTACACTCAAAACATGCCGAGTACCACACAATCGGAGCACAGCCCCTCCTAGGTGGAGCCCGGCCCCTCCTGGGTGGAGCATGGCCCCTCCAAGGTGGAGTACAGCCCCTCCTAGGTGGAGTACAACCCCTCCTAGGTGGATTACAGCCCCTCCTAGGTGGTGTACAACCCCTCCTAGGTGGAGCACAGCCCCTCCTAGGCGGACTACAGCCTTCAAAGTCTCAAGAGACAGCCCCGAGTGGGCAAAGGTCGGCCTCAGACATGCAAATGACGGCACTGCAGCAGTACAAGGACAGTCAGCTGGATGTGCAAGGCACGGCCCTCCGATCTGCAAAGCAACCCTAGATAATTTGTTGGTAAGGAACGCACGTCATCACGTGAGAAGTGTTCACGCCATAACGTTAAGTAAGCGCAACGTCCTAACAGCACGCACATCATCACGTGAACATAGTGCACATCATCATCACGGTACTAGGATTTTGCACATTGTGGTGATCAGCTGGTTGACTAATTCATGGGCACACAATGCTTGCTACGTCCCCGTATCGGGCCGCGAGCATGGCCAAAGTTAGCACACAAATTGGCCTTCCAACGGTAGCGCAGTACCACCCATCATCAGATAAGGTGACTACATTTCTGTGCACTCGCCAAATGCCGCTGGCTCACACTGCATAGGACTCTAAGTTCAACAAAAAAAAAAAGACAAAAAAAATGAAAAAGACACCGCCCCTCCTGCTCTTGCAGTTAATGGTGATGTTAGATTGTTCCACCATGTTACACCCACTCTAGCCACCAAAACAGTGCATAGATTTCCCCCTTCTTCCACCTTCAAGCATCCACAAATTCGGGATTTGCCGGCAAAATCCTGAGTGCGGGACACTGCCCCCACGCCCACCCCCACGTTGGCCACTGACCCTATTTGGGTTGGCCCTGAAAAAGTAGAAGCGGCAACTTTCTGGTGCCGAAACACGGTTCTATCTGCGTGAGCCTGCATCATCAAACATGATGTGAAGTCATCCTTGAGCACCATGTGAGGTCATCTTTCACCATGATGTGGAGTCGGCAATCATGAAGCCAACACCATTGAGGAAGATAAACCATTGGATGAAGCTAAAGCGATTGATGACGATAAACCATTGGATGAAGCTAAAGCGATTGATGAAGATAAACCATTGATGAACCTAAAACCATGGGACAACCCAGGACAGGAGACTTCGGCGACGTCCAGGCTGGTTGGGTTGTGAGATGCCGCCCGCGACGTCGCCGTAGTCCGTGGCTGCATCTCCCTGGACGGAAGTCCACAAGGTTGGGAGAATGCTCGTGGTGCTTATACCAATCCCAAAGGGCTGCCCTCCAAAAATGATACCCAGGCTGCCGTCGAAGAATGGAATGTTGCTGGTTTCGTTGTTTCCCAAAGATGCAAATGTGTTGGCCCAACTTCCCAGGATAGATGCCCCTGCACTGTGGTGTATGCCCAACCCAACAACTTCAGAGCCTACATCTTATCCCCCCCCCTCCCCGGCTCTCTCTCTCTCTCTCTCTCTCTCTCTCTCTCTCTCTCTCTCTCTCTCTCTCTCTCTCTCTCTCTCTCTCTCTCTCTCTCTCTCTCTCTCTCTCTCTCTCTCTCTCCCTCTCTCTCTTTTCTCTCTCTCTCTCTCTCTCTCTCTCTCTCTCTCTCTCTCTCTCTCTCTCTCTCTCTCTCTCTCTCTCTCTCTCTCTCTCTCTCTCTCTCTCTCTCTCTCTCTCTCTCTCACACACACACACACACACACACACACACCTCTATTCCTCATTGTGTGTGTGTGTGTGTGTGTGTGTGACTGTTTCTGTGTCATGAGGCTGTCTGCCTGTGTGCGTGTATAGAGAACGTGTGGCTTGTGTGCATGTCTGTGTGGGTGTCTATGAACGTGTGTGTGTGCGTGCGTGTGTGTCTGTGTGTGCGTGCGTGCGTGTGTGTGTGTGTGTGTGTGTGTGTGTGTGTGTGTGTGTGTGTGTGTGTGTGTGTGTGTGTGTGTGTGTGTGTGTGTGTGTGTGTGTGTGTGTGTGTGTGCACCTGCAGGGATCTCAGAAGCACTGCTGGACAAAAAATTTCTATAAATTTCCAGTATCCCTTGAAAATGTCACCACTCACTTTGTGGGAGCTACTCTGGTTGACAACTGCACATTTAAGAATGTTTTGTACGCCTTTGAAGCCGCCTAATACTTGGTCCTTCACCGTGATCGCCCAAAGCTCATGAATGTGACAGAACACCCTCGTGAAATGCCGATGGCACCATTCGTTAAAACGAGTTGCATTCTGTTCTGGAAATAGAAAGACGTATGATCTCATCAACGTGAGCAGCGAGGAGTCATGAAATCCTCGCTATCAAGGATCTTGCATCATACACAATTCAAGGCACAGAAGTCTCAAGGCAGTGTCCCAAGCACGGGAAGGTTCTGGCGGAAAGGGATCGTACAAGTTTTGTGTAAGGCCCGTGCTTGCTCCAGACTGCAAATCCCAGTCCCCCTGGTTACAATCATGTGTACCGCTGCTGACAAGGGGTTTGTAATTAGAAGTGTCACGCCTTGAAGTGAAAAATATCAGCTTAGCAGCAACAGGAAGGCCCGGGACAAGCAATTAGCACTGGGTACGCACCCCAAGACTACTGCTGTCATTTGTGAGGTATAAATTTTGTCCACCGCCAGTGTATGTATTCTGAGGGTTACCCACGCCTCCTTGCAAGGTGACCACCTCCGTTGTCGATGTGAGTGCGCGTCCCTGCCCCGGGCATTGAAACAGGTATCAAGAAGTTCTGTCCCGGAATTAAAAGATTTTCGGAGGCAAGTCCTCCCCGTATTACAGTCGACGAGCTATTGCGTTTGACAATCGATATTTTCCAGTTGGGGCCACTGGCTGTTAATGTTTTGCCGTGCTTCGCACATGTTGAGGAGCGCATATGTTGCGAAAAAATCCTTAAATTTGATGTATGATTTGAAATTCCATATCTATTTGCATCCGGTTGGGGCGCACCGCTGAGGCAACACCGATGAGAAGGAGGGAGACCAGACATATGACGCTGTTTCTCATTTGATTCATTTCTCCTGCATCCAGCACTCTTTTCATAAAAATTTAATAAAAATTGGACAAATGTCTAAACATCTAGGCAGTCCGGCGACATGTGGGTACCTGCTTGCACCCCGTGTTCGGATCACTAGGAGTGATCGGGTGAAGATCGAAACGTCGGAACTGTGGATACTTCACACAACAGCTACGTGATGCTTATCTTGCTTCAGATCCTTCTTGTTGGTTCGCATTAAGCAAGGTCTCGCATATGACGGTCCCACGGTTGCCGGTTACTAGTACTTGCGATGTGATCCTTGGACCTCTTCGGGGAACAATGCTTACTCACGTGGGCTAACGCCTTCCATAACGCCGTCAGACGGACCTAGCCAAGTCCCAGGAGAATCCCCGCACCCCTGCATTCAGCAAGCCTGCCTTAACGTGCAGTTATGGTTTGATAAGCATGATAACGTTAAGATCTTGAAGTCAGTGCATGCCCATACTGGCTCCAAGCAAAGCAAATCTACTAGTGAAATTTGGTACTCGCTCAGGAGAGGGCAGAACAACGGCAGCTGCTTGCAGTTAAAGAGAAATGACCATAGTCAAGAGCAATGACTCCCGCGCCGAGGGCCGAATTGAACATTTGTTTGTCAAGGATATTTTGGGCAGGTTGAAGATATTATCGCATCCCCCCCCCTCTCCCTCCCTCCCTCCCTCCCTCTCTCTCTCTCTCTCTCTCTCTCTCTCTCTCTCTCTCTCTCTCTCTCTCTCTCTCTCTCTCTCTCTCTCTCTCTCTTTCTCTCTCTCTCTCTCTAGAGGAGATCTCCTCCTCCCCCTCTGCCCGCGCGCCTGTGTGTGTGTGTGTGTGTGTGTGTGTGTGTGTGTGTGTGTGTGTGTGTGTGCGCGCGCGCGCGCGCGCACGCCATCTCAGGAGTTCCGCACACCTAGTCGACTCGGGGCGAACCCTCACAGAGATATGTGAAGACCAAACTAGCCAGAGCCGCAGGGAGGTGCACATCTAGTCCACCGCAAGGTAGCTCAGAGTGCTCCCCGGCATCTTCTCATTGTGCGATTGTGCTCACAAGTTACCACTGGTGAGCCAGATCTGTAAAGCATGGCGCGACATGTTGCAACATGTGGTTAGAACCGGTGATCCGCACCATGTGAGGATTCCTTCACAAAACAGGTTGTGCGTCAAGGTACATGGTGAGCCAGAGAACAGACCCCGTGGCCAGCTTGAGGCACTGAAATTAATTGGCATGCCCGATATGTCCGGCGATATCAGTACGGCGACAGTTAGTGAAAATATCCAAGTAGTGTCAAACACTGGGATGCCGTTCCACAAGTGTCGCCCAACTGTGAATGGGTCATGTCGAGCATCAATGCCCCAGCCACGTGTCTTCTCTACCTGCAGATGATTAATCTGATTAACCTAAGTGGCTTCTCTACCTGCAAATAATCAACATTCAACATACCTCACTATCACCTAGGTATCTGCAGTTGGTACACCTATCAGTCAAATGCCTGCAGTCTTCCCGAATGAGGATGTGCCTACTGCTGCCACAAGCTAAAGGCCATGTCCACAAGTAAAACACGCAGCTTTTCAACGAATGTTCAACCAGACCTGAATATCCAGAGTCAACGCACGATTGCACAGCCAGAGGGATGCCCTTGCCAACGTGCAGCAACAGCAGGCTCGCAATTTTTTACGTGGTTCAGATGTCATGTTCGACTGGTGATGCAATCGCGTCACCCATCCTATCTAAATGCAGTTTCCACCGCAAACCCCTCAACCCAGAGTTCCACTTCTGAACATCATGATCACCCTCACCCTGCCTATGAGGCACGCCCCAAGCTTAGTCTTCAGACATCTGGGCCTTGGTAATCGGGCTGTGCGCTTCCAGCAGCTTTAGAATATAGGATTGTAGCTAAATTTGGAAAAAAGCAGGATGAAACCAGCCACCGACTGAAACTAGTGCATTAGTATTTGCACGGGCGCCTCGGCGCTCGATGTCCCCTCAGAAACTGGGTCATCAGCTGAATGGGTCAGGAATTGGGCCGGCGGTGGTGCCTTCCCCATGCAAAAGAGGGAAACCATTCCAGTCCAGCAGCATTCTCAGCACGCACCACAGGAAGGTTGCATATGTTAAGTGGATTGCAGAACCTCCTGGGGCACCAACAGCTTGCCGACCTTCTGGTAAGACAGCCAGGCAACCACAGTGTGCACCAGCCAGCGACATCGCATTAGCTGTTGGTCCTAAAGCTGCTCCTATTGTCCTGTAGGTCCACAATGGTGGGCCACTGGCTCGTCAGTGCAGGCATAATGTTCAGGTTGCACTGAGGCAGACAGGACTGCATGTTCAAATTTTCTTTTTACTTCAGGACTTGATGGCCATTGCCTGAAAGTAGCATAATTAAGATCATGATAATGAGCGCAACGTCTCCCTTCCACTCTCCTTATCGCATGATTCAAACCGCACGATCTGCATATGCGCTCCAAGATCTAATCGCAAACTTCGGTTCTATGCCACCTGGTATGGCTTTACAACAGCCATGAACCCTTCCAGCATCAGAACACCTTCCCCTTCAAGGTGGGTCTGTCATCAAATGTCGGTGTTACCAACTCTTGGAAGACCATGCTCCTGGTAACTTGCTTTTGGCAGAGCTTTGCAATGGCACACATAACCTGGCGGAGTACGACCTTCCCAAGACATTCGTACATTGCCAATATCCTATCTTACTTGAGCAGAAAATGAGACATGGGCAACAAACACAGCCCATAAAGCCATAGAGCTTCCCGCACCATATGTAAGGAAGGGAAATCAAGGACGAAAGATACTTGCAATTGCTACTGGCGCACCGCCCTTGTATTTGAGCCAATCCGAAAACCATGGACCATTGCTTCCATTTCCATTCACTACACGTTTCAGAATGTAGTCGGCCTTCTCGCTCCCAACGCCAAGTATACTTGTTTTCCTCTCCCATTGATCATTTCCCATCCATCGCATGGTGAAGTCAAGGATGGCAACAGGAATTTCTACCGGAATCCCTGCCAGTGGAAATCCAACCTGAATTTGTGCAAAAGAGTAGTCCTACGTCCCCATAGACACATGGTCAGACAAACTTAAGTTGAAATTTGAAGAAAACTAAAGATCGACTTCTGAATCCTTGTCAGTGCCACTTCACTGTGTTGGGAAAGTGCACAGGTTCAGGCTGAGGAAGCTGCACAACAGAACAAGGACATCTGTTGCAAGTCTCTGTCGAAGCCAATGCTCCCTTAAGCTGCAGAGAAAGGAAACTTTCAAGGCGTCGTGCATACCTCATTTAAATATAAATTCAGTGTGGTGACATATGTGATGAGAAAGTTCAGGTCTTGAGCTCCAGATGAAGTCCATGTACCATTCACAAACTCTGAGCTTGTGGGATCCTCTGCGTTTGCATAATATGGAAAGGTGAGTTTGCGTTGCTCGGGATACCATATTCCTGCTGTCGAGAAGGCCTGGGATGTGGTATCAAGCCTGCACCCCACAGCCTGATTCAGCAAGAGACCATAGAAGGGACATCGTCAGGAACAAGCGCAGATCTGAATACAATGGTGGATGGACAATTCCATAAACTTTGGGTACTTGATAAGTTACGCCTGACCCTCACAAAAGAGCATCAGTCCCCATCAACCCTTTGAAGGTATGTTTTGGTCCACTGCATGGTGCCGCTGGATTACCCGATCATGGCAGCTGACTAGTAATGTGTTCACAGGAGTAATGTCCCTGGTGCAGAGGTCACACTGATTTGGATAGATTCAAACTTTTCTAGCATCCCTGTTAACAAGAAGTATGAAGCTGGCTAAGCTGCACGAATATCATTTTGTTGCAAGACACGTTAGGACAGCATCAGGACAGTCCAAGGACTGCGTCTTGTTTGCTACTGCCCAAACCTCCCAGCGTACAGAAGGACGCCTTGTACCCCAGACTAAACCTGCACGGTTCGTCGAATTGGTGGTCGAGAGCTCTTTCACGAGCTTAGTGAATTGGAAGTAAATTTGTAGCATTTCTGGGATCTCGCCAAGTAGTGGAATCGGTCCAAGCCCGACACCAAGCAGTGAATTAGTTCCAAACGGGAGAAGCTCTTTAGGCGGTCATCATGAAGCTTACATGTCATGTAATGCTCATCACGTCATGTAATAGCATGTAAGTGCTTACCCATCTGACCACCAAATCCCTTGCAGCCGTTCAGGAAGCCCATTGCTTGCGTTGCCTGCTCACAGACATCGCCCTTCAGCATTTAGATCATACCCCTCACTAAAGACACAAATATATGTTATGTTTACAGCGTGAACTACCAGGAATACCGCCACGGACCCTTGATCCAATTGGCCCTATAGGAGGAGAGACACAACTGAAAGTGGACCCCACCTCGTACGAAGCACTTCGCTAGGTCCTTCCTTTGGCATATGTCAATTGTACTACTTACACTCTTAAAAGTGAAAAATTGCTGAACCCAAGGAAGTGTTGGAATTGTATCGTAAATAGTGGCGTGGAAAAATTGAGCCGACAAGGGACTGATAATGTTCAGGAAGTCGAATCCACCGTCCGAGCTTTGGAACCTAGACAAGACATTGATCACTCTGTCCTCAATGGATGCATCAGTCGGATTGCCGGCTTGTGCAGCAAAAACTTGCACCAAGCTAACAAGCAAGACAGCCGAAGTAAACAGCGCGCGACCCATGGGTATAGGTCTTAATTGATGAGTTAAAAGGCCTGTAAGCACATGAACGGAAGTCGGATTGAGTCCAAACAAAAATCGCATCGGGGGAGGGGTGGCTCGGCCATCTGCTTCTGACTTTTGAAAAGGAGCCGATCCGGGAGTCCCGCGCGGTGCCGCATGTGACGGCCATCTCAACACACGTGGTAACGTGAGAGCCCCGGAGCCTCCCTCAGGATTTTCCGGGGCCCCTCTAAGCCATACTACGGTAAGAGGGATGTAATTCTTTCTTCTTTCTTACGGTAACCTAGAGGCAATCCTCTGAAATAAAAGTTGAAGCATATCCCAACTGCAACGCATGTATCGTATGCTTTGCGTTCCTTTGCACTCCTTCCATTTGCATTCAACTTTCCAGTTCATCCTTGATATATATGCTAACCCCGGTTCCCCTCGGCCTTTAGTACCCCACGTCATGGATTAGTTCGACCTCCCTTTCACTTAACTGCCGTTTTTTTTGACAGAAAACATGGCAGAACAAGCTGCAGCTTTCCTTATGGAAAGGGCCACGTGTACCGACAGATGAGGAATCCAAGTTGGTTCTGATTTGCGAAGACCAAGAACAGCTGTCGGCCCAGCCCAGCTTCCCCCCCCCCCCCACACACACACACACACACACACACACACACACACACACACACACACACACATGCACGCGCACTGCACACACACACACACACACACACACACACACACACACACACACACACACACACACACACACACACACACACACACACACGTGGGACCAGATGGAAAAGGAAAATCTTTTTTAAGTGTGGTGTTATAGCAAAAGTCAGCTGGGATACAAAAGGCTGTACCAAAGACAGGAAAGTGGAGTGCGGTGAGTTTTGCAAAGCAATAATTCACAGTTTGAAAATGGTCTGTCCTTGGCCAAGTAAATGCTTTTCTAGTCCCTCAATCCGTGTCTTGAATCAAATGACTGATACCAAGTGAGATTAATTAAAATCCTGCCCCCTTCCTAAACCAAAAGAGTTGGTGACCCTCATGAACACAACTCCACACCCCAGGGCTTCAAGGCCAAAAGGAAACTCCCACGACATTTGAGCAGAGCCAATCGGCCAGAAGTGGACCCACACATCTAGTGTCAAAGGCGTTTGACCCACCAGCACACATCTAGAATCAGACGCGCTTGTGAAACCAGCACATATCTATGATCAGACACGTTTGTGACACCTGCATCCCCCCCCCCCCGGGGGCCTGGGGAAAGAGACGAAGGAGACCCACACCCCGGAGGATATTCCTGACCAGATTCTTTTTGCAAAACCCAACCCACCACCTTGTGTACTGTTAAGACCTGCAGCACAACAGGTCCACTGTCCGGCCTCAGAGGACTTCGACTATACTTGGGGTCTGACTAGGCTTGTTCTCCTCCTCCTCCACCTCCTCTCCCCTTTCTTCTTCTTCTTCCCAGAGGCCTCTCACCAAAGATGGCCTATCAATAGAGCAAAAGCAGAAGAATATTGAACTTGTCAATGAACACCCCTTTTGTCTCTATGAGCATAGCAGGCAACGAGTACATGCCGACCAAGCAGATATCTGTGTACGGGGACCAAACGTCCTGTACTGTGTACTGGAACCAAAGGTCCTGTACATTGACAGCAGTACTTGCTAGGCCGATACGGTTGGCCAGGCAAGTACTGCCATTGACCATACAGTTATACTGCTTAGGACTTCGTAGTTTGCCTGCCACTGGCCACGGCCTCCAATCAAACTGCTTGGGTTTAACTTTCACAAAGTCATACATTAGGTTGCTCTGCCTGCCTATGCCACTGGGGCCACCTGAAAAGGAAGTGAAGAACAAACCGAAAAGAAGTGAAATACAAAACAGGGCAATTATAAAAAGCCTGCCCATTGCATTTAGGGGCTGTGCTACAGTGTCCCCGCACCCTCCCATGGGGGCTTGGTCAGGCAGTAACCCATGGCCCAACAACACTGCCTGCGGTTGCATCGAAAGCAGTTTTCGAGGCGAATGAAATAAAAGAAAGCTATTTCCTGAAGTGGTACATGCAAGCGCAAAGACGTTGGAGGTGCAGCTACTGCATGTGCTCAACGGGTGGGTGCCATTTATGCCCCTACATACAGGGGCACATCACCAATCGTGGGGAAGCTCAATGGACCTTGGGGGTCTCCTCATCACAAGCAATGTTATCCTCCTGTATCTGCACCCAGGTCTGTTGCAGCTCATGTGTCCCATCATGCCACACCATAAAGATTACTGCTAAACATGATCCCAGGTGTCCGATTTTGGAGAATGAGGCTCTATGCCGAGACTGCAGAAATGGAGCGGCACCTCCTGGTCAGATGTTGATCCAGGGATTGTGCAGAAAAGACACGTTTGCAACGCAAAGAATCACGGAAACGAGGGATCGGCATTCCCTGAAGACAACGGTTGTCTTTTGTACAGCAGAACAACGTTGACAACAGCAGGAACCTATGGGGCTCTCCGCCTGATGGTGGGATGTCAGAAAGAATTATGGCCATTGCAGGCCCTCATTATTTATTTATAACTAATGCGAGACAGGACGGACCTGCGCCCTCACGAAGATAGCTAGTGTGCCATGTGCAGGCACTTGTGCAGTTTGGCAACGAAATAGAAGAATACTACTGCAAATTTCAGAACAAAACAACAGCAGAACTCGGGAGACAACAACGGACTTTTACACCCTCTGCCGAGGGTGCATGTGTGATTAAACGCTCAGGGCTAAGAAACCCACAGCTAGTAATCAGTGCGGTGCGGGAAAGAACAACCCGCTCAGCGGCTTCCCAGCCATTGCGTGTGGTTCAGTACCAAGCTGAGTGCTGGTGACTGGCGTGGCGCCTTACTTTCCTTCCACCGCTGTTGCCCCCTGCAACATCCCACAAGCAGCTGCTCGCACTTCGTTTGCTTGTTCAATCATGATTGCTCCGGATTTCTGTGCTTCTAGTTCTAGTGATGCTTTAAATCAAATCTGCACTCATGGTTGTTTGCCAGCACTGGTTCCAGGGCTTGTGCTATGTAGTATCACACCTCATAATACCCCCAATGTTTCTAAGGTTGATGATGACATTCAAACCTTTGGAGGCACTTGTTGTTTGCATGGGCGATCGCACACGTGTGTAAGGGGGTGGGTGAGTGAGTGAGTGAGTGAGTGAGAGTGAGAGTGTGTGTGTGTGTGTGTGTGTGTGTGTGTGTGTGTGTGTGTGTGTGTGTGTGTGTGTGTGCGCGCGCGCGTCCGTGCGCCTGTGCCTGTGTGAGCGGAGGGGGGGGAGGGAGGGAGG
>KV908497.1:45000-47500 GCA_002005505.1 Botryococcus braunii
AGCATCCACCATCACGTGCCTGTGCATTTGACATGCATTTCGGGAATGGGGGGGGGGGTGTGGTTTCCTCTTTAAATCAAGTGTAAAAAGAAAAGATATGTGCCTGTTGCTCTGCCAGCAGCGCTGGCTCCTGTGGTGCGGGGGGTGATTTCCTCTTATGTAAGTAAAAAGATATCCGGGCAGCAGATTTTGCTCCAGAGACATTTTGTTTCTTCCCTGGCGTTCGGATCACCTCGCAGTATATCGTTGTCGATACTGTCCGTCTGTCTGACGGGTTCAAGCAACATATGTCCTTTGGGAAAAGTTCGCACCACGTGCACATGAAGAAGGCAACAACACTTATCTACAGGCTTTGAAGTGCCCCTCCAAGCAGACAGACAGACGGAATGATTGCTGCTGTCAAGCATACATTGGATTTCTAGATTTCTAGAAGCTCCCTGCATGAAGGCCACATGGACGTGCACATAGCTCCTTAAGGCTTCTAGCTTCAGAGATCTACAGGAAGAGGTGTGCACGTGCGCCTTATGACTTGTATGACTGACAAATGCGCTTGCAAGTTGGGTGGACGTCGCGTGCGCGTGGCCAAACCTAAAGTTCCCGAAGTTTTGTGTCACGTGACTGCGCAGTCCGGCTTGCGCAAGCCGGGCAGCCCTGGCCCACCTAGGGTTCGGCCAGTGGCCACCCATTAATGGCTCGAACCGAGGAAAAACATGGGCTAGTAATACTACTAGCCCATGAGCATCAATGGAACCGAGCAGTAACTGCTACATGGTGGAAATCCACAAGTGTAGATTACGTAATGGAGGTATATGCGAGTCCAAGCGGATGCTGTTCATGAAACTTGCGCGGTGCTGGAGGTCGCCCTCCGATTGACGTCAAGTTGCGTCTCATCGAAGGCTGCGCCTTGCATTCCCTGAGGGAATTTCCCTCACTTTCACCGTTACATTATGCCATCCATTTCACGTTCAGATGTATACGTAAACATCTGAGCCTTAAGCATCCAGCTTGTCACGTGAAAAGGCGTGCACACGGACAGTCCATGGATAGCTACTATGGTATCACCTAGCGGCTTCAGGTCTCTGGCTAGCTACAGGTACTACGTTGCGTAGCATAGTATACCATATACTATAAAGACAGCTAGCTAGCTATAGCTGCTAGAGGTAGCTAGCTGCTACAGGTAGCTAGCTGCTACAGGTAGCTAGCTGCTACAGGTAGCTAGCTGCTACAGGTAGCTAGCTGCTACAGGTAGCTAGCTGCTACAGGTAGTTAGCTGCTACAGGTAGCTATAGAGCTAGTTGCTACAAGTATACTACCTACGGTAGGTAGCCGTTAGAGATTGTTAGCTACGATAGGTAGCTAGCTGGTGTAGGCATATAGCTAGTATCGGTAGCTACAACAGGTAGTTATAACTATAATTATAACCTGATTAGCTGCTATAAGTAGTAAGTAGCGAAGATACGTGGCTAACTGGTATGGGTAGTCTAGAGTTAGCTAGCTACTTCAGGTACATGTAGTAGCTATAGCAAGGTATAGGTATATCTAATGGTGAAAGCATATATGGTAGCTACCATAGATGCTACCCTTGGACTACTCATGGACTACAACGCTATCCATGGTCCCACGTGCGCCCAGGCCTGGAAGAATGGTAATTACCCATGGCCTATTCATCCACTACATATATAGCGGCTATCCATGGAATGGCCGTATGGCATTGGCAACTTCGCTTCACTTAGCTCGTTCCATACAGGTGGTGAGCAAGGCCCATATGATATGGGCAATTTAACCAAGATCGTTCCATACAGGTATATACCTGTATATGCCAAACCTAGCTCGTTCCATGCAGGTAGTGCGCAAGGCCTTAAGGTGGTGAGCAAGGCCTTGCAATTGCTTACCGCCTATCTGCAACGAGCTATGCCAAGCAAAGTTGCCCACATGGAGTATGGTCATGCATGATGGCTAAGCACAGACAGCTTCACCTATACAAATATGGGTGCTAGGCGCTGAAGGATCCCTCGCAAAATCTTTAAAGAGCGTTGTAGATGGTCAAACAGCTGTGTTCTTTAAACGAAAAACTTCCGGGAATTTATAGTCAGGATCCTGCCGGCACGATGCTGACTAACTTACCAGCAGTCTTAGGCCACCACCAGCTGTCCAGCTTTGCAGTAACGGTACAGCAGCAGAATCCCTTGTGTGAGTGGGAATAAGCTGACGTCACATTTTACGGCGCATTTACGAGCCTTGACATGTTTCACATTATTCACTTTTCTCTCATCAGGCTAGTCACCACTGTCCCCTTGCAATTGCATATCCCATACCAACACGTCTTTTGGATTGTCCCAAAAGGCTGGTTCCCAAATTTGTTCCCATACAGGTAAAATTGACGCCCAAAACATTTCCAAAAGATAACATTTTGGGAGTTTGTTTTTTTTTTTTTTTGGTTTTTTCCCTTTTTTTTTTTTTTTTAAATTTCATAAATCGCTTGGGAGAACATTTGTTTATA
>KV908497.1:52500-62500 GCA_002005505.1 Botryococcus braunii
TCTTGGACCTGCAACCTGGTACAGTGGTCAGAAGTGGCGCACCAGTAGTACGTTCTTTGACTGTTTGGATCTAGAACTTCTTGCCATGGCGGTTGAACTCCAATCTGAACCTTTCGTTTCCTCTGTTGATGCCTTGCAATGAAGACTTTGGCTGGGACTAGGCAAGACGAATTCAAGTTGAGTTTTAGTGTCGCTGACTCCTGCATCGTTCAAGCAGGACACCAACGGGAACAAGAGTCAGGAACAAAGATATTTTACCAACATATTAAAATTCCCGCCGGGACTCTGCTTGGAGCGGTCACCACCTCTAGCGCGTTCCGATCGAGATGGCAACAGAGGCCCACCGGCAGGCAGTTTTTCTGCTGCTTACTGATGATAAGAGAGGTAGCAGTACTCTCGACTTTTTTAATCAATTGAATAGTATATAGTTTTGAATGGAGATCAGGATCACCATGGATCTGATCGAAAGTTTTGGTACAGTTTCCGTACGAACCGTACGGCGTATTGACTGTCGTTGCCTCTGAGTAAGTATCAAAAGCCTACAACGTCAAACACTTTCTTCTTGGTACTTTTGCTCTTTCGTTTTATTCCTGGAGTGTTTCGAAAACCATATGTGGTCGTTCCATGGTGTACCGCAGATTGAGTTGCAAGGAACGAGGTGAGGTACACTGGAAACTCTAGTGGGGAGCGAGAAAGGATTGATTAAGTCTTTCTGCCTCCCTCGCCCTCTCCCCCTCTTGTTATTTGTGTCTATCATCTTGTTTCCATCCTCCACCGCTTCCCACCACCACGACTTCCTCTCCAAACTACCCCCCGCTGCCGGTTCCCCGGAGCAACGTTCATAGGGGATTTCTACTCTTGAAGAAGTCCACTCGAGGAGATAGACTCTCTGTCATCAACACCTTCTCGTAAAGGGTGATGACCGACCGTCACACTTCATGTGTAAACAAACTTAGCACATCAGCGTCCTAAGTCTTCTTACATAGTGACAGCATGTTGGTCCCTAGGTACTATCGCAAATTGACGCTGAAAACTCATGTCAGGTTCATTTTGATCACCCCTCAAGATTTGTGACACATTCCATGCCTTAGGGTCTAAGGCTAAGGCAGATATTGGTAGCCTGTGACTCGGGTAGCTTGTTCCATGCATGAGCATTGCAGGGTACTCCAAACGTACTCTTATGATCCATTTCCTCTTCCTTTGCTGCCCTCCAGCTGAGCTGCTGCTGCTCAACCAAAGCCTCGGCCTCAAGGGCATAGAAACAATACTGGTCATGATCTAAATTGCAATTTTTATTGCCAGGAAATGCCTGCTCACAAACTAAGTATTTGAGGCTCGGCCAGCTTTGCCGGCCCTGTCTTTGCTTGGTTGAGAGAGGATGCAGGCAAAAGGAAGGGGAAGAAGGAAGAGAAAAGGGGGGCTTGTGCAGTTCCTGTGGTAAGAATATCGCTTTTATCCAGGAATGATGGGCACTTCACCTCCCAGTGGCCCAACGTCCAAGGAGGTGTGACGCGGGTAAAAGCTGTCGTCGCAGGGAATCTCTTCTCTTATTTCAAGCAAAGTCATGCGGGTAGCCTACACTGCCGGAGGAAATCATGTACGCTTGTAGTTGGCCACCCCTATGTGTGTGAGCTTGCGTGCGTGCGTCCGTGCGTACGCGCGCGCGCGCGCGTGTGTGTGTGTGTGTGTGTGTGTGTGTGTGTGTGTGTGTGTGTGTGTGTGTGTCTGTGTGTGTGTGTGTGTGTGTGTGTGTGTGTGTGTGTGTGTGTTCGTGTGCGCACATGTGCGCTTCCCACACATCCCATCGTCCTCGTGCGTGTGCACTTGCATGTGTATCTGTGTGTGAGGGTGTGACAGAGAGAAAGAGAGAGAGAGAGAGAGAGAGAGAGAGAGAGAGAGAGAGAGAGAGAGAGAGAGAGAGAGAGAGAGAGAGAGAGAGAGAGAGAGAGAGAGAGTGTGTGTGTGTGTGTGTGTGTGTGTGTGTGTGTGTGTGTGCGTGCGTGCGCGCGTGCACGCGCGCACGTGTGTGCTTGTGCTGTTCGCGGCCGTGCGTGCGTGCGTGAGGCAAACCCAAAGTGAACAGGGCATGTGCAGCGGCAAGGGGAACATGAAAATATGGGGGACACAGGTATTGTCTTACACTACCTATCGATGATTCCGCAATCATAGGCGATGTCCTTGCACAATTCCGAGACAGACTACTCGATGCTGTCAGGTCAGGCGAGGAAAGAAGGAAGGAAGGAAGGAAGGATGGAAGGAAGTGAGAAGAAGAAGAGAAGGGTTCCCTCTGGGCTTCGTCAATGAAACTCGTGCTGGTTTGATAGTGTTGGGGGCAGCGGTCACCGTGTCAGTCGAGTACGCGGCTTCCGTAGCCCAGGCGCACGTTGATGCCGTGGCAGCCTCGCTCCAGCGTTTGCCGATTCTCCGCAACCCCCAAGCCGAGCTTCTCTTGCTTCGCAGTTGCCTTGGGACCTGCAAGGTGGTTTTCACAGCTCGGACCATGCCGCCAGCTGCAGCTGCGCAAGCTTTGGTGACCTTTGATATGCTCCAAACCCAGGTCCTCCAATCCATTGTCACAGCTGGTGGTGGTGGTTTTGGCCCTTTGCAGCAAACCTTGGCTGGCTTGCCTATTGCCCAGGGGGGTCTAGGGGTCACTAAGGCCACTTCCCTTCTGCCTTGTGCCTATCTCGCCTCCGTCACGCAGACCGCCCCCCTTCAGGACCGCCTTCTGGGGACATCCACTGCCCCTCTTGTCCCCGCTGCCCTAGCTGCCAAGGCTGACTACTGCGCCCTTGTCCTGATTTCGATGCGGCGCTCTTCGAGGATCCGGATTTTGTCCGCAGCAAAGTGCATGCCCGGCTGTCCAAACCCTTGTCTCACCGCGCATACCGGGAGGTTCTTGATGACCCTGCTCGCTCGGATCGCGACCGTGCTGTGCTCCAATCTCTTACACAGCCGGGAGCGTCTGATTGGCTGCTGGCTCTCCCAGTTCCCCATTTGCAGCAGACCATGCCCCCTGCGTCGTTCCGCTGCCGCCTTCAATACCAGCTCTTGATCCCCATTTTCCACCCTGGCTCCCAATGCCTGTGCTGCTTGAGGGAGTTGGATGTCTGGGGCGACCACGCGGTCCACTGCACCTCAGGGGGGGATGTTGCCATTGTCGGCCGACATTACTCCGTTCGTAACGGCCTGGACGCTGTCCTTACCTCAGCTCGTCAGCGGGTCACCCGGGAACCCGCCTTTCCCACCCCTGTCCCTGGCCAGGAGCGCCGTCGCGCAGACCTCCGCCTCCATGCGTGGCAGGAGGGGCGTGACCTTTATATCGACATCGTTGGCTCTTCCCCACTCACAGTTGCCAACTTGCTGCACTTCGTGCCGGGTGGGGCCGCCGCGCGCGCTGCCCAAGACAAGCAGACCCGCTATGCTGTCTTGTTGTCGCGTCAGCAGCCGCCTGTGGCTTTCCAAGCCTTCGCCTTTGAAACATTTGGAGGGTTGCATGCTGATGCGCTGGCCTTGTTGCAGAGGCTCCAGGGGCTTTTGAACCAAGCCATCATTGCTCAAGAAGATGTGGAGGGACATTTTGTCATTCGTCGGGTCAGTTTCATCATTGCGGCGGCTGTGGGTCGCCAGCTGGCCGCTCGCCGGGTGTGACTCATTGCTTGAAACATTGGGGTTTGGGTCCCTGAACATTGGGCTGGTCTTTTTTACTCCACTCTTGTAAAGAAGAAGAGACCTCCGCCTCCATGCGTGGGAGGAGGGGCGTGACCTTTATATCGACATCGTTGGCTCTTCCCCACTCACAGTTGCCAACTTGCTGCACTTCGTGCCGGGTGGGGCCGCCGCGCGCGCTGCCCAAGACAAGCAGACCCGCTATGCTGTCTTGTTGTCGCGTCAGCAGCCGCCTGTGGCTTTCCAAGCCTTCGCTTTTGAAACATTGGGAAGGTTACATCTGTCCAGCCACGAGGGCATGATAAGATGTCCACAACACACGCTAGCCGAAATAAAGAAAAGAGGAGAGAGAAGGAACGACGGAATATATGGACTTGGGACTCCGAAGTTGGGAGGATCGAGGGATGTGGAGGGATGGAAGGAGGGACGGGCCATCCCGGATGGCCTCGACACAGCAAATTCGTTGAAGCTGCTGCAGCTGGCAAATCCTGACTCGTATCTCTTTCACGTAATCGGGGGAAATTTGTAGCCGGGGGGAAGACCAGTACATTCCTCTCCTCTTTCGACTTGCGTGGCCTCCGGATGACTCACGATTTTGCTCAAATTCGTGATCATCGTATCGAAACGACGTCACGTGGGGTTTCGGAGTTCCTTCTGAGAGCTGAAGGGGAGGTACGACAGTGGTACGAGGTCACGTAGCCTTCGTTCATGGAGGCTACGGGGCGGGGACCTGCACTCACTCGAGTAAGAATTTGCGCTTGCACATTGTGCTCTTGAGTTCTATGAATACCATCCGACTACCTCGGACACTGCAAAAGCTTTCTAAACATCCTACCAAAACTATCATGTCTCTGTTACAGTTACATAAGCGTTTCGCCGCCTTGGCGCTCCTCATTGTCGTGGTCACCTTGTACCTCGTAAATGCTCGTCCTCCAACCGAAATCGAATCGCTTCCAGGTAAGTTTATATGTTTTGAGTCTTTGTCTTGGTGGTTCACGATTGACTGATAGGTGTGGGTCGAGTTCACCATGTCACTAGCTACGTGACCTTCGGGTTTGCTAACACACCTCTACTTTCAAATGTTTAAGTACCTCTGTAAATAAGCTTATTCACCATCAATCCTATTCGATTTATCAGAACTGCAGTCCCTGGCATGCAGCATTTTATTGTCGTTGCAGGTTGCGTATCGCTGGGATCCTTGAATGACCTAGTTTCTCTGTGCAGGATGGCAGGCAGACACGTACCATCCTCCAAGTGCACAACGGAAAGAGAGTCCCTGGATGGAGGTGCGACAGTTTTCCCTTGTGCCAATTCCGGTTTCGAGCAGTATATGGGCTTCTGAGTATTTGAATCCTCTTTTCCCTTGGACGTGTGGACCCTTATGCATGATTTCTGACACGATCTTTGAAAGTTTCTTTCGGGCCGCTTGTGTTGCCTGACGATGACTCATCTTGCAGGTCTTAAATGCGGAAGCTCGGATTTTCCTGTACCACAACTTTCTGGCTCCAGGTGCGAAACCCGATGCTGCACTACCATTGTTGTCACGTTTAGACCACACATCTTTTTCATACACCACGTGTCCCTTGGAATTCTTAATTCAGGGTTTCAGATGCAAGGTTGCATTTCAGGCCTTTACCAGCATATTACTGACCGACCTGGTGTGGCTTTTGTTTTTCCCCTTTCTGTTAATTGGGGTGTTTGCTCTGTACAGAGGAGGCAGACCATATCATCAGCCTTGCCGCCCCGGCGCTGACCAGGTCAGATGTGGTTGACACTGACACCGGCAAGGAAGTTGAAAGCCAGGTCCGCACTAGTCGAGGAACCTTCTTGTCCCGTGGCCAAGACAAAGTCGTCAAAGACATTGAGGAGCGCATTGCACGCTGGACCTTGCTCCCTGTGGGCAACGGGGAAGGCCTGCAAGTCTTGCGATATGAGAACGGTCAGCATTATGACGGGTGAGTGCTTCCTTGGATTTGTTAATAGATACGTGTTCTTGTCCCTCTCCTCCACCAGCCCCAACCCCCCAATGGGGAAAACTTGAGGAAACGTCCTGAGGTTTGAATCTTGCACCGGTTTCCCCTCCCAGTCCCAGTTTCCACTTTGGTCAGTGTCATTGGCACACTCATGGTGTTGCTCTAGCAGCTGTCCACTGGGAGTGTCGCTGTGACCCCCTGCATGTGTAAAAGGCCTTGCTATCGTTTTCAGGCTTCAGCACCAGTTTTCTGTTTGCACTTGCTGTGCTGTGCAAGTGGCATTTGCTGTGCCATTTTCTGCATTGCTATCAGCATTGCCTCAGCCTGAGGAATGGGCATGGTCCCTCCATATTCTCAGTTTGGGAGCAACTGAAGTACATCTCCAGTTTGGGCACTTACATCTACGCAACATTCCTCCTCCTGATTCGTTACACAGCCAGCTACTTGAAAACGAGGTTCTAATCATGTTAACTCCATAGACTCACAAACCTGGGGGCCCATGGACCCATATCCCTGCAGATTTTGCTAAATCATGCAGGGAACCATGCTTTCAAATCATTCAGGGGACCGCCTCTTGACATGTTTGGACGGGTGTGGCCAGGCACTTCGACTACTTCTTCCACGAGGGAGGCACCTCGAACGGCGGCAACAGATATGCTACTGTCCTGATGTACCTGGCTGATACGGAGGAAGGAGGCGAGACCACTTTCCCGAACGTCCCTGCTCCCAATGGCATCAACGAGGTACGTTGCTCCTGTTGCTCAATTTTTTTTGCCTCAGTTTTTGTATCCCTAGCCCCGGCCCCGAACTTCTGCAAGTCGACGCAAGATGGCCCCTTCAGTCACAAAATGGGGTACAGAAACTCTTTTTCTTTTCTTGGAGAGAAAAGCTCCATTTCTGTTTCTTTGGCTTGTGAAGGACAATTTTATTTTAAAAACATGTAATATGTAGAGGGTGCACTCTGAGCACAGTCTGGACTTATGCCACCTTGGACGGGCTTTGCTCTCTACAGGCAGTGTGCACCAAAACTAGGGGAGGCGCCCATTCGAGACTCCTTGGCTCTTGACAATCCATAGCGTCCCTGCAATCAAATTAACTTGTTCTGCGTCTGATTCCAAGCTGCTGCCCATCACATTTTTGGCGCCCCTGGAACTGCCTTCCCGTCATTTCTGTCGCATGCACATGTGGCTGCGCATCTTTGCCTGGCTGGCTGATCGTCTGCCATCATATGAACAGCATCTGTGGCTATTACCAACTTTTACCCTTTTTGTTCTCATCTTTCCCCTTTTTGCTGATGTTTCCGGTGTCTTGATCTTGTGTCGGAATGGCATTTGCAGGGGTTCAGCGAGTGCGCGCGCTACACGCTGGCAGCCAAGCCCCGCAAGGGAGACGCCATCTTGTTCCACAGCATGCAGCCCAACGGTGATCTGGAGCGCCGCTCCCTGCACGAGGCCTGCCCTGTGCTCAAGGGTGTCAAGTGGAGCGCTGCCAAGTGGTAAGTCTCTGCCCACCCAGTGCATTTTTGTGCAAGCCTCGTTGTGTGTGTGTGTGTGTGTGTGTGTGTGTGTGTGTGTGTGTGTGCTCCAAGAGTAGTCTCCAGCACTGCTCCAGCGGCTTAATCCAGCCCGGTGTTGGGGTGCAGGATCCATGTGGGCCATTACGCAATGGGGAACGAGAAGCCGCAAGAGGTCCTGGTCAAGAGCCAGGTCGTTGGCAAGGAGGTGGCGCCGGGCGTCTTCTGCAAGGACCAGAACCCCAGCTGCTTCTCCTGGTCCGAGGCCGGCGAGTGCAAGAAGAACTCCGGCTTCATGGTCGGCACTGCACGCTCTCCGGGCGCCTGCTTGGCCAGCTGCGGGCGCTGCGACCTCCTCACCACCAACACCGCAAAATGAGACCCCTCCTGCCTTTTGCGCTGAGGATCACGCTCGTAGTAGCCCAAACGGAAACATTTATTCTGTACAGCCCTGCCTACCTTGCCTTGGCCTGGAGCCTTCAGGATATGTGATTCTTGGAGAACATCTGAAAATGGCTCCAGGCTTGGAAAGAGAGAACGTACTGGGTATGTCGACAACAGTTCACGGTACATTCTAGATGCTAACAATATATGCTTGCTGTTCACTTGATGATGGCGTATACGTGGTGACGGTGGATATTTGATGGACATATGTACTTGATGACGAGGCATACTTGATGAAGAGTGGAGAGTGGGTGGCCTGCAAGTCGTCCCGTGTCTCGGGACTTAGTTATGACTTAGTTATGGGTTTGGCGGTCGGCTACATGCCCTCCAGTTGGGAGCTAGAGCTGTTGAACGGCAGCAGGATTCCCTCGCAAGGGAAGCAAGATGGTCAGGCTCCTTTGACCAAGGGTCAGAGGGCACTAATGTGCCTAAGCCGGATGGCTTGGACCATCAGTAGTTTGCCGTGTCTGTGTTGAAGATGTACCGGCCATTCTACCAGACGGGCCATCGCTTTGGCCTTTCTGCTATGCAGAACCTGCTCTCTAATGCTTATGCCAGCAGGTGCTGCATTAGAAGCTTGAAAAGTGGGTGGCGTGACATTCACCCTAATTTTGGAAGGGCCGGAGGTGTGCAGACATCGACCTTGTGCATCTGATTTGAGGAAATTCAGAGGAACCCAACACCCATCACTTCTGTGAGCCGCAGGCTTCAGAGAGGAACTCAGACGAGAAGAACAGGTGGTGGACTTATATATCTTAATATAAGGTCAATCAAGCGGCAGGACCTCATATATAAAGTCAACTTAGCAGAAGATACGGGAGGGTCCATCGCCAGGAGACTTCAAAACCTCTCTGCTCGAGAACGGATTTGGAAAGTTCAGACCATCACAGCCTGAAGGCGGGAGAGCCACTGTTTGATGGGGGTCCTGGATATTTCCGGCCCCCCCCCCAGGCAGTTAGCTGTAGGTACTTTGTTCCCGCTTGAAAATTTTCCAATTTTCGTAGGAGAATCTGGCCTAACCAGCAGGGCCTTTTTTTAGTGCTCCCAGGGAATTTTGTTCGGGGAAATTCTGCCGGACAGGGTTCTTGGAATAGGACCTGGATGGGGGCTTTGCATAGCACATGCCCGGGATGCTCAGTTGTGCATGCTGCTTCTGAGTTTGGGAAAGACGCAAGCCCTGTCCACAGACATTTGTAGCATATTAGTGCATTCTTGAAACTGCCAATTGTTTGGATCCCTGGTGTGACTCCCCACATAAACGAGTATATCTTCATTATGGGGCAGCAAGTCGGGTTGTTCCCAACCCCTGTCTGCTACCAGTGGGAATCGCATTGCACCCCAATTGGTGATTTGAGTCCAGGGCGACCCCTCGGGGCACGTTGCTCTTCAGTGGTTGTGCGATTTTGAGTGAATCAAAAAGGGGCATAAAGAGTGTTGAGAGTGAGAGTCACGACACAATTTGATTGAGAGGCTTGCAGAGTGTGGCTGCAGGCTGAAGTTCGGCCTCTATGTGGGCCCTTACCAGATGTTGGAAGTAAGCAAGGAGCTGTACTGACGTGGTTCCTTACTCAGCTTCCGTTCAGAGAAGAGAGCTGTTCGGATGTGGTTCCTTATTCAGGATCCTTACAGAGAAGAAAACATTCCTCAGGGGGAAAACACTTGTTGGAGGTCTGTGCGGGAGCTATTTTGATGCAGGCTTCTCAAAAAGAAGAGAATTTTTTCCCAGGGAAGGATTACGAAGTGGTGTCTGCCAAATTGAATGGTCTCAGCCTGCCCATGACATATTGAATATATATATTCCAATCGTCGTGTTGATTATGTTTAGCACCGCATTTAATATATAATACATAGCCTTATCGTTGCACTGCTTCAGAATGGTGGATTGGGCCTGTCCATGCAGGAACGTCACCTGTCTATTGTGTTTCTGTGACGCATTGCTTGTGACCGACCTTAGCCCCCCATGCCTCCCTGCTCCTGATACTCGACCATGCTTTTCTGGCAGACCAATGCCCCTTCCTATTTTAATGTAGAGACTGACATCTGTTCCAAGAGCCAAGTGACCACGCTCCCCACTACTGCCAACTTCTTCTTCATGTCTTGGCGAGAGAGAGAGAGAGAGAGCGCGCGCGAGCACCTGCGCGCGCCCAATGCGGTACATTTTGGAGCAAGGCAAGTACTTCAAAGGAAAAGTGAAAATTCCATCAGTCAATTTTGGAGCAAACCACTAGGGAGAAATTGTGTGCACAGTTGTCTGTCTGTGCTGTTTGCTCAAGGCCTTCGTTATGCTGGGTGGTGGAAATGGGGTTCGTGGGTGCATATATGTCCTCCACATGTGCCGGGTCATGCACATTTCACACTTTTTCCAAGCCACGCTGGAAGGGAAAAGACACTACATCCGGGA